>CM053748.1:31927804-31948387 GCA_028658305.1 Pachyuromys duprasi
TTTTCTGTTCATTTGTAAAGATATACAGGGCATGATAAACATACGTATTACCTAAAATATATTTAATATGCAAAGTAAGTGATAACTGTATATATTTTATATGGTATGACTTTAAATGAGTGCTCAAATATGATTAAATATACTTATTACTAAATATGTACTTGTATGCTTATACAAACATTTCAGTACATATAAATATATGTATAAATGTTTGAATATATATTAATACACATGTTTAAATATATGTTAATTTGTGAGATAACAATATTTAAAAAGTGAAGGATAACACATCCTGGTTGACTGAAGAGTGTATTGAAGTATCTGGAGAAGGGCACAAGGAAGACTTAGCAGTCTTAGTCCCTGTAGTTTCAACCCAACCTCCACTGTACTCATCCACTTCACATGTAAAAGATATTTCTCAAAAAATATTCTCAAAAAAATATAAAGGAGAGAAAAAAGCAAACAATAAAAAGGAAGACAGAGAGAGACAGACAGAGAGAGAGAGAGAGAGAGAGAGAAAGAAAGAGAAAGAGAGAGAAAAGAGTAAATGAGAAAAGTAGACTTGCCTAGGACTCCTTCCTTGAGATTTTGCTATCTGAAAGTCAGCCTTCCCAGACAGCCCCATCTCTTCTGAAGGCAGCTCTTAGCTCCTGGTGAAGTTTTATCCTTCATCTTACAAAACTTGTGAGAGCTGCCCCAGAACATAGAGAACTTTGCCATAAGCTGGTTTTGTTCCTTTTGACCATTAATTTTGCCTAAAAATCTTCTTATGTTCTTTTTGCTCTCTCCCTATGAAGAGGAAAATAGAAGCTTCTGAATGTCAATGGGTTATTGGATAACCACATTTTTATAGTTTCAAGAGCATAAAATAAACTTTGATGCCCTTTTCTGTTATTACTATAATATTAGTTTATTCATACAGCCCTGACCCATGAGAGAGGAAGAAAACATTTCTACATCCTGTGCCTTTCCTTTTTATATGCTCTTTCTTAAGAGACCCAATGTTTTCATCATTTTGCCATAAGAATGTACTTTTATCTGTCTGTCTCTGTCTTTGTCTTTCTCTCTCGCCCCCTCTCTCTTTCTCTCTCCTTCTCTCTCCCTCATTTTTTTCTTTTATCAAGAGACTCCTGTGAATGTAGCTATGCATTTTATCCAGGCAAAAGGAAACTCCATTTGAGCAATATGTGTATTCTAAGTGGCACTTGGGGAGTTGGAATTGCCCAAGTGCCTTAGTGACTTAGTGACTTCCATGAAATGACAGTATAAAGTATGTCAGAGAAAGAGGTTTTCCTCCTGTGAATTAGTACCATTATATTGTTAATGCCCATGTAAAGAAGAAAAGGGTTGCTTCCTGCATGTAGCTAATCATCTACATGAAAGGGTAACAACATCCTTTCAAACACAGGAAAGCTTTAGAACATTCCCTGGTAGTTCCTGATTGTAATACTTCTGTGATCACTGAATTCCAAGTCTGACACAATCACCTCCTTCATTTTAAGTTGATATTGTCATGAGAATGTGAGAATGTGAAAATGCCAAGAGGTCATAAGTAAGTAGGTAAACAGAACTGGAATCCAGAAAATGTATAGCAGAGAAAGATGGACAATTTAAAAAAAATGAAGAAAATGAGTAGTGCAATTAAGTGAAAATCAATTCAGACAGTGTTAAATAAATTGTTTCCCCAGTGTAGGTACTTTGCTCTATATGGCAAGAGTGTATGCTTTACACAACAGTTACGTTTCTAAGTTCTGTGAAAATCTATACTGCAGTTTAAATTCATGGGTCATTTGACATGTATGCTTTAAACAAATATTATTATTAGAGATTCAAATTATATAAAATCTATAAAGAAAGTCATAGTCTCTGTCAAAATAGTTATGTTCCCATGTTTGAGACCCTTGGTAATAATGTATCATATGCTGTACATTGCAGGAAAAAAAAATCACAGAAGATAAAATTTTACATTTTTAGAATCATACTAGAGTTGTTTGTGTCATTAATGACCAATAAATAAATAATAAAATAAAAATGAGTAATGCCAAGAAGTTGTGAAGGAAGTGTCTCTATACATGATGGCCCAATAGTACTTGTCACACTGCTGGTACCATAGAGTCATCATAACTTTGTAAAAAAAAATTAATTTTTACAACAATATTAGTTCAGTAGCTTTTCAACCCTGTATTCAAGCCCCATAGCAGTAAACCATTACAGCCAAATATTACTGATGGACCCCTCATTATTTCCTGCTAAAACTTTTATTTGATGAAGGCACCATAGTACAGACCTTTAAAACCCAGTATCAGGTAGAAGCAAGAGTTTGATGCCAGGCCGGCTAGTGAGAACTTCTCTGAAAATAAAAAAAAAAGCCAAATTTTGATTGCTTCAACCTTCCTGAGCTCCTTCTTTTCCGATGCCATATATATTCTTATCGTGATCTGATTTTCACCAATTAAGAGCCACCATTCCATGGATATTTGTCCGTGTGATTTATTTTAAGTTACTACCACAAAAATAGGACAATCAGCTAAGGCAAAATGAAGAAATGATAACAAAAACAAACATACAGACAGAAAAGGTTTTGTTTTGTTTTAGTAACAGCTAGGACTAGAATTCCGGGGTAGACACACTACTCCACAAGATAGGAGCGTCAGCACAGAAGGCACTCTAAAACAAGGAGAAATCAGAGCGAGTTCAAATATTCACTCTTCACTACAAAAGACATGCAAATTATAAAAATATTCTAAGTGTTAAAATAGCTTCTGTTTCAAGCACTGGCTGAACATTATAAAAAAATTTTGTGTAATCGAGGTTTGAAATGATATTTTACCTTTAAATGTTTCTCTAGATATTATCTTTATTCAGCTCATATTTTAAAATATATCAGATAAATTACAATATTTTTATATTACCTTGAGTGAGTGTTTGTCATTTCAGTGGCTTTAAAATATACTTATAGCATTATCTAAGTTCAATTTTCTAGGTCAAAAAGAATTTGAGAAGTAAAACCATCTATTCCCACATATGCAGCTTAGACACTAATGATCAAAGTTTCCTTTCTTGAGAAAGTCGACTGTCTACATTAGCATGATTTTTAGTCTACTGTATTATTTGCACACATATTATTGTCTGTATATCTTACCCTAGTACATTACTGAACTGCTTGTATAAAATAAAACAAAACAAAATTTAAATTCCTCAAAGATCCACTAGAAGGAATCTTGACCAGAGAGTGTCTGAAATTATTGTCTCAAGATACCTGCCTTGAGAATTACATATGGGCTTGCAGATACCTCAAGGCACACATTCATACACATACAAATAAATAAAGTTAAAGCACAGAAAACAGAAAGATATAAATTAGCTTCTGATCATCAATGGATACTTTTACCCAGTGATTTCTGCTCAGTCTTTCCCAAAGGTTTGGAGACAGTGCTTCCTCTGACCAACGTAAGCAATGCTGTCCACTGTGCTTCAGCAGTAGAGTTTATCAGAGAAGACAGCCTTTTTGCAATCCCAGGCTTACATTCTCTTGACAAAAACATGAATTCAAGAGAAAATACAAAACAAAACTGTAAAGACCAGATGTTATCTGACTGCTAAAAAGACCTATGAATCTGGATTAGAAATCTGCCTTGTCACAATTTTTGGCTTTATGGCTTATTATTACTATTTTCCTCCTCTGTGTTTACAAAACAATTCCTGTGAGACCTCCATTCTCTACAGCCTGACTGAGATTCTTTTCCCTTGCAGTACTAAAGATGGGGCTTTGAAAACAACCAGGACAACAAGAAAGCCCATTCTAAAGCCACAGTAACTAACACATGAGACAATATGGCTCCCTCAGAGTAAGAGATTTCAGAAAGAAATATTGTCTTCTCTGGAATCCCAAATTGCATGGCTGGATGAAGTTTGGCACAGCCAACGATCATCATTCTCACTACTTGTTAAGAACTTGATCGAGAAGAAAACCAGCACAAAGATAGGACCCATGGGAGACAATAGAGACAGCTATGATGACTTGGAAGCTCTTGAACTTTGGTATATCATCACCCTCTGGTGTTTTGTAAAACGACTTCATCACTTAAAATTAAATGACTCTAGTGAGAATGATCAGAAAGTCAGTTCACCTCAGTTGCTTTCAGCACAACAATCAAAGCTCCTCTGTGACAGAAAAACACACACACACACACACACACACACACACACACACACACACACACACACACACACTAATAGGCTCGTCTCCTTCGACAAGGTGGAAAAGATCTCAGGGCAGGGTTACAAGTGCCTCTCTGAACTACTATTAAGCTACTCTGAGTTTATTTGGAAACATACTCTCCTGTTTCCATTGACCTTGGCCTGTCTTCCATCACACTTCAGGTCTTGGTGTTTGGGCTCAAATTGAGAGTATAATTTTGTCATTATAAGCAAGAACATTTTAGACACCTTGCCTTGGAGAGCTTTATCTACAGTTCATTGGTATTTATGCTTGGTTCTTGTAAATAGTTTTGATATTCATCAGAAGGTAAATTTCAGTACTTGTGCTCCATAGCATGTTAAAGAAAAAATTTCAGCACTTTCAGTGGAGAAAACCTACTTTTTCTTTCCTCCTAAGTTTATTGAAGTAAGCATAACTGCTGTAATTTAAAACTCCTAAAGGACCTTAAAATTGGCATAGAATAAAAGAATAACTGGAAAACCGTAAGGCAAATACAATTTTAGGCTGAGTTTAGAGGAAATGAAAACTAAATTTTGGCTGAATTTAAAGACATAAAAATATGCTCTGGATTGCATGCACATACAACTCTGATTTGGACTTTATATATTATTACAAATAGTCCTTACAATAATAATTTATTTAATGAGCATGTATAATTTTTTAAATATAGCCATCATCAAATAATCGTTTGAATTTATTTCTCCTAAGGAACATCATATCAATGTAATCTAGGAGGTAGGTACTTATGGTCCTTAAATCTCAATCATTGACAACAACAAAATTAATTCCACCTCGAATCCCCATGACCATCTCAAACCTAACACAGCATGGATCATTAGCTGTCTATTGTGGCAGAAACTGCCAACTCATCCATTAGTGCTAAAAGCTCCCATTCACATTTTTTTTTAACCAAGACTGATGTCAATGGGTAGAAAATGTAATGTTTCCTTAGGAAACTCACTAACAATCCACAGTACTCATGTTACTATTGCCCTGATTGAGGAGAGATTTGCCCAGACGCTCCCATCAAACAAGGAGAAAATTTGGACACAAACATTGCAAGTTAATTGGTCCTGCTGTCTGGGAGAGAGTCTGAGCTGACAAAGAGGTAAACACAGAAGACTTGAGGGATCTACATTTTCTGTACTTTCTCTTCTTCAATACATATTATAGAGGTAGCCATTATCTGTTCAAATGCTATCCAGAAGGTATACAGAAAATGGGAGAAGTCTAAATATGCTCACTGATGTGGCACCTATTGTTCTGTCCAGGCCTTTCTTATTCTGTGGAGTTAGTAGTACACAGGATATATATAATATCATATCATGATGTTTCCTCTGAATATTGTCAACATTTGAGATAGAAGAGGAACAGCTGTCATCTATTACCATCTATTTCTTCCCAAAGGAAAGGAGAAAAGAAAATGTCTCTTGAATCTGTTGGTGGGTAATTTTTTTTTTTTGCTCTTTAATGGTTCTTTTCATCACAGCCTGCCCATGTCAATCATATAAGGCTCTACCACTCAAGAGAGGACTCTCTTAGTGTCACTGTTATATCTTCTCTCCGCAGTTTTGGTTAGGATCCTACTAGAGCACAGCTCTGTGTATAATTTTTTTTTTATTATCACATGGCCCCAACCTATAATCATTATTTTTTAAATGTACCATTTATCTGTTAATGATGAGCTAGATTGATTCCAGTTCTTTGCTATAGTGAATAAAGCAGCAATAAAAATGAAAAAAGAAAATATTTTTAATGAGAATAAAAGAATTGCATTCACCATTAACTCTTGCACTAATGTTAACAATACTCTCGTAGTATTCTTTGTGTTTAGTAATATGTTCACATAGCAATGGCCTTGTTTCAGGAAGGGCATAGTCTCAGTGTTGGAGAATAATATGAATTTCAATGGATATTACAAAAGGAGAAAACATTAGAAAGGACCTGGCTTACTAGGGAAGTTCAAAATTTATATCTGATGGTTCAAAATAAAGCACTTTCTAAAATGAACTATACGAGACAGGAAAACAGGAGGAAAGCCACACATTTATTTATCATGTATATGAAATACCACAGAAGATATGAAACCTCTAAAATGTACAATTGGCTGATGACTACAGGAGATAATAAGACTGTGTGGTGGAAGGAACAAAGAAAATTCTAGCAGGATGGTTAATAATTTTGAGGGGTAAAGTATTCTCCTCAAAAACAACCAATGAGTTCCTCTGTAGGTGTGAACGAGTTAGGGGAAGAAAAAAGACAGAAGTCCACCATGAAAAAGAGCTGTTGCCTCATTAAGGTAAAGCAAGTCTTTTGAACTACTATCTGCTTGTTGGAAAATGAGCCTTGGTGTTTTATTTTCCTCTGAAAGAAGAATAGCAATGTTTACCTGCTGAGCTATGTCTCTACCCCTTGTGTCAGCTTAATTTAATGATATATAAATGGAAGTTTTGGGGGTACACCAAAGTGACAATAAGACCCTAGTATCTATTAGAAGAAAAGATTTAGGCCACTGACCTCAAATACATTAGGATATTATGTTTATGTATTGCGAAGAACATTTCAATTTTCTCTTTTGAAGTGAGTGTAAAAGCAAGAATTCATTCAGGAAGGGTCAAATGCACTGAGGCTGGATAAATGAAATTGATATGGTAATTACTCTTACATGGATCATCATGCTGACAAACATCATAAACACAGCAGTGTGATGAATTACAAGCATTCCATCACAGAGACGCTGGATAGATGAGCTTCATGGGCATATTTAGAAATGTGTAGCTTTAACAAAGTGGAAAAGAACAAGTGAGTAAAAACTCTTCCCAGAAGCCATCATAAATAATTCATGCAAAACAGTTTTAAAATTGCTACAAAATTCAATTTAAACTAGGTGCAATTTTTCCCATGCTATTCCTCTTAGTCTCTGAATCAGCCTGCCTTCTGGATGCAAAACAAGTGTCCTGAGGCCAGGAAGTCAGGGGGGTACACTCCAATTCCTATCATTAAAGGGCAGATTTGATTCAAAAACTGTAACACCAACATGAGCCATCTCTCCACCTCCACTGTTAAAGCAGAACTAAGGCTCTACTGAGGAGCCTTTCTGTGCTCTCCTGTGCTTTAATCATCTGCCAACAATCCAAGTTCCTTCTGGAGTATGGATTAAACCACTAGTACACTTGTCTATGATTTGTAAAATTCAGTTTCCATTCTGGCTCTTTTAGTCAGGCAACATCAACAACAGCAAGCACTTAAAACTACCAGAGTATTATTCCTTTGGCGCAGAGAAAATAACAGTAGCTTTCAAGTCTGTAAATAGTATTTCTATAAACAATGGAACAAATAAGATCTAAAATCTTTATGGTGACAGTTTGGCCTTCTATAGAGTCATGGAGCCTGCTCTCAGATTCACTTCCTCTTCCAGAAAGACTATGAACATGATCCATTTCCAGAAGAGAACTTTTTGTTCAGAGTCTTTTGCCCGAATCTGCATTTGCATTTAAAAGAGAAAACTAGCCCTTGTCTGTAATTTGAAGATGATTACTCAGTGTGTGGCCACATTAAGTTTGTTTTGTGTTTTTTCTTTTGTTTTCCTGGGGAAAGCAAAAAAGCAGTCTTAAAGTGTTTTTGCTGAGGTGGTTGTAAGTTATTTTTAGAACTTTAAAAATTCATATAAAATACTTTGTTTTACATAATAACTTGCTGAATGGACTCAACAGGCTGTATTTATATGTTTACTATTTTATGTGATATATGTAACAAAATGTTTACAGAAGAGGAGGCTGTGAAATTGGGAGGGCTAAGAGAGAGGAGGTGGGTGAAAATCATATAGTTAAATTTTAATTAAATATGAATACATGAATGTTTTACCTTTAATTATACTAGTTCTTAAAATTTTCCTGCAAACAAAAGATTGACTTGGGCCCCTGTTTAGCTCGTTTTCTATTGAAAATCAATGTAAAGTTTTAAACTTAAAGATTTAAAGTAAGCGTAGAAAGATGGCTACTTGAGTAAATATATTTGTTGCCCAAACTGGTACTAGACCTTTGTTGTTTAGCAGGATCTACAGCAACAATGGTAGTCCTCTTTCTACTACTCTAACGAAATACTTGTGGTAAACAACTTACAAGAAAGAAAGCTTTTTCAGAAGTTTCATCTCATGTTTTTGTTGGCTCCATTGCTATCTGGACACATGGAGAAAGACAAGATGGGATGATGTTATGAAGAAAGATTCTTCTGTTAGCCAGAAAACAAAAAAGGATTAGAAGAGCCTGGGGTACCAATATTCTGTTCAGTTTGCCTCCAGTGGCCCGATATTTTCTTCCATTGGACATCACAGGTGACAAGAATTGTAACATGTGGACCTTTAGGTAACACTTACACAGTCCATAGCAATCAATGTTATTAAACTAGCCTTTACCTGTCATTCATTGTCTTCCCACAAGAAACTAGACCTTATTGTCATGATTCTTTTTCTTGTTATTCTTCTCAAACTTTACGTTTTTACTGTGGATACTATGTAACCTGCCATGAACTGCTATACTTTTTAGAAATACTAATTTCATAGGAAGTTTTCATACATATTGAGACATAAATGTTTTTGTCTCTTTTCAAACTTTCTGACATGAATCTCTGTGGATTGAGAGAAAAAAAAAACATTTCTTGGCCAACAACATCCTACTGTGTTTGGTACAAGAACTACAACAAAGAGTTATGTGGCTCCGTACATCAGATCATAGGTGAAACTCCTGATAATGTCACCACATACAATGAGGTTTGCAGATCCACATATAAAATATTTCTTTGTTTTGAACTTCACCAATATATTTATTGAGATATATTTTGAAAACTTTTTGATAAAATACAATTTATCAAATAAAGCAAGTAGAGAATTCTTTGGGGAAGGAGGAAAAACACCCATGGTCTCTACTGATATGAATTAACCTCTGAACTGAGTGATATTTCTATTTGTCAGATGGCCACTTTCATCTTGGTATTCTGCAATAGATTAAAAGGGGAAAAAAACCTAAAATTTCAGTGTTGATCATTATAGTGCTTTAAGTAAGAATGGTTCCCATAGGCTCATATATTTGAATGCTTAGTTAGAGTGAGTGGAACAAAGGCTTGAAAGAATTAGAAGGATTAGGAGGTGTGGCCTTGTTGAGGTAGGTATGGGCTTGTTGGAAGTGTGTCATACTAGTGGGCTTTGAGGTTTCAAAATCTGCCAAGCCCAAGCTATTTCCTTTTGCATCCCGATTGCAATGTACTATGTCCCACCTACCTGCTGCCATGCTCCCTGCCATGATGATGATGAACTAGTTCTCTGAAACTGCAAAGGTTGCCTTGGTCATAGTGTTTCTACACAGCAACAGAATCATGACTAAGACAATCATGAAAATTGAACCAGGAGACATTTGTGTCAGTTCTCCACAGTTCCTACTTACCTGGAAGAAAATGTGTCTTCAAAAGGAAAACACAGATTAGTGCCATATCCCCCACTGCCATGAAACAAACAATCAATATTTCCCATGCTTTGTCTTTTCTAAGACCATATTTCTGAATAAGCAATTTGGGTCCTTAAATCAATAAAAGTTTTCCACACTAAATTTTATGATAGATTCATTTCCCTTCATGCTGAAAATCTAAGGTATTCTCGTTCTAATAAAAATGTAAAATGTTAACACTATGATATAAAAACTATTATTTTTTCTACCTAAGAGGCTCCCACAGTGTAATTCCCAGTGAGTGCTCTAAACTTACTTTTTTTTTCATGTTCTCTTTGATCTATGACATATGTTCTTTCAAGAATTTACTGAATTCATTCTTCTTATTTGCTTATATCTGGTTGCAGTGCTGACAACTTTTTACCTGATAACAGATAAATGATCTCATCCCTGGGAAAAGTTAATTCCACCTCTCTGAGAAGTCATTAGTTACCTATCATTCATTATCTAGGGATGGGACTCATGAGATCTGCCCACTTCCACTTTAGTACATCTATTGATATTTAGTTTATTCTGATACTTTGCAACCATTTCTGGAAAAGACTGTTTTACGGAAATTTTTCTAGTATTCCAACTCTTGCTTGTCTAACTCCTCTTCTACAGTGTACTCTGATACACAGATGCAGGAGCTGTGATGGAGATGTATCAACTGAGACTGGGTTTCTCACAATCTGTAGATATCTTCATTGTGTCCAGTTGTGGTTTGCTGTGATGATTTCTATTTGCTGTTTAAAAAGGCTTCTTTTTCTTTCTTTCTTTTTCTTCTTTCCTCCTCCTCCTCCTTCTTCTTCTGGTAACGGGTGTTATCTACATTTATCTGAGGGCATATGAATTAGAACATTGCAAGGAACTATGCTGGTCAAACAAAGTTGTATTTATATACTTATGCATACACATGCATTTATAACAATAATAAAGAAAAGGAGGCTACCAGCTTAAAAAGAAAGGTTTGGGGAGGGATTCAGGGAGAGTGACTAAGGACAAGGGTAAATTGATGCAATTCTATTTCAATTAAGGCATATTAAAATGATGAAAACACAATGAAATACAGATGTCTATTAAAAAAACATTTGATTTAGACATTTTTGTTCTGATACCAGCTTGTTCTAGGTAACTGGTCTTGATGTTTGTGCTCAGTCTTATACTCACAAAACATTCTACCCTAGGCATCTTCTTGCTCTTCAAATGGAACCAGTGATGTTATCTTTCCAACATTTCATTGAAGATCATTACAAACGAATATTTACTTATACACATATTCTTGTTTATCTGATTAATTAGCACATATTTAATATGCCACTGTTAAACATAGTAGGTACCAAATTACAATATTAGCTAAAGGCATACATATATGAAGGGACTGATTGGTGACAAGAATTTAATTAAAAGTTGATTTTTCTTAAGGCACTTATATAAACTCACTATACATGAATATGTATATTGCTTTGGTGGTAGGAGACAAACATTTCTTAATAAATAAAAAGGAATATATGATCACTTTCTCAAATATGTCACACATTACCACTTAACCCCTATTGTTGATAGTATTGGGAGCCAGTGCTTTGGGCAGTGAATAAGTCATGAGAATATATGCCTTATAAATAGAATTAGTGTCATTATAAAAAAGGCAGCAAAGAGCTCTCTCTCCTCTTTCACCAAATGAGGTTACAGGATCAGGAATGCTATTTTTAAAGTAGAAAATGGATTCTCATCGGTGTCTCAACCTTGTAGTATCCCAGTCTTGAGCTTTCTAGTCTCTAGAATTGTGGGAAGCAATTCAGTTATGCATAAAAAACTCCGATTATTATAGCTTGTCATAATATCCTCCAAAGATTAAGATAAAACACTGGTAACAAGAAGTAAGGACTCTACCATAACAATACCTAAAGTATGGAAAAGATATCAAAACTTTTCGTGAGCGGAAGCTGGACAGTTTTGAGGCACAAGTTAGAGAAAGCCTACTGATACGAGTGGAGAATAAAAGGTGATATTAGGGTACATGCAAGAAAGTTGGTATGTCCTAAAGACCCATTCCCTGGTCCACAGATGGTACTTTTGAGCAGTGTCTTCATATGGTGAAAGGAGATTCTCTGAGGCAATCTTTTTGTAATTCCAAATATTGATTTTTATTTTATGAATATATTTTTAATATTTTATTTTTATTAATTACAGTTCAATCACTTTGTATCCACCTGTAGCTCCCTCCCTCTTCCCCTCCCAATCCCAACCTTCCTCTCACTTCCTCCCCCCATGCCTCTCCCCCAGTCCACTGATAGGAGGACCTTCCCTTCCATCCCAGTTCTATCAGGTCTCATCAGAAGTGGCTGTAGGACCATTCATGGAGATAACCTATAACCCCTGCACAGATGTAGCCCATGGCAGCCCAGTGTTCCAGTGGATTCCCTAGTAATGGGAACAGGGACTGTCTCTGACATAAACTGTTTGGCCTGCTCTTTGATCAACTACCCCTGAGATGGGAGCAGCTTACTAGGCCACAGAGGAAGACAATGTAGTCTCTGAGGTTTGTTTTAAAACTCACTTTTTGAGAATTTCATATGCATGTAGGTATCAGTAAAATTCAGGTTCACTCCCTCTCCTGTTATTCCTCACTCTACCACTTTTCCTTCTCAACTTTATGTAATCATTTTCAATCCAGAGTCCATATTGTGCTGCCCGTATATTTACAGGTAAAGGCCATTAACTGGAATATGGATAGCCTTTTATGGATATCACCTCTGAAGTAAATAACCTCTTCCTCCCCAGCAGCCAAAAATTGCCAATAATTCCTCAATAGAGGGGAGAATTCTTGAATTGCTCCCCCATCCTTGCTGAGATTTTGGCTTGTTATATCTGGAAAACACTGTTTGACAGTAATCCTCAATTACTTTTGTTTTTAGCAGCTATGAACCCTGAGAGCTACAATAGCCCCAAAACAGCACGAGATGCCCATTTTGCAATAGTGGCAGGAATATTATGGTAGTAACCTACTACCTTATGACTGAATATAAGACCTTATCCCCAATGCAGAACTTATTCCCAATGATGGTAACTGAGCTAAGAACCATGGCTTAGTAAGTCATAGGCCCTTGGGAAGAACCAACTGTTATTATTTTGCTAAATGAACATAGAATTAAGCTGTCCCCTACATATTTATCTTTATGGCCATATTAGTACACTTCTCAACCCTAAAGAGGGAAGCTTATTGTAATGGTTACTAATACTCATAGATGGTCAAGTTGTAGAAAGTAAAAGACTGTGGAGTACTCAGACCTACAAAAGACATCTGTATCACAAATCCTCATAGCATACATCAGAAACAGGAATGAAAAAGATTGAGGCTTTTTATAGGAAAAAAATAGAGACTAGATAATGTTAGGCTGTAGGTTATTTAAATTGTTGATCTCAATGTTGGACATTTATTGGGGAAAGTTTGTGATTAGGAAAGATTACATTGGCAGTGTATTGATTAGCTTAAACATGAGCTATGGCTTGGGGAGGATGGTGAATTAAAGAGAGACCAGACTAGTAATTACACAGAATATTACTTATACACAAATTACAAAACACTAATGTTTGAACAAATATTTTTAGAAATTCTCTGGGTAATTAAACACAAGAATAATGTCAGTCCCCACACAAGAATAATGTTCATAATTTTAACTAAGTGATGATATTAAAAAATAAATAGATGGAGAAGAATAATCAATACAAAATGTAATACATGAACTAAATGAACTAAATACATGTTGTACATAAGTGAAACAGATCATAAAAAGAAGAAAGCTCCATGAAATAAACTGTGCTTAAATAGTCAAGTTAATAAAAAATAATGGTTAAATGTGGAAGTATATCATAGACAAAAGCATAAAAATGAGAATGAGTATAACATATTCTTAGGGAAGTAAACACAAAGAATGAGTAATTGGTAAGTATATGAATAAGTTAAAGAAAAGGGGGAAAGATAAACAAATGATGGGCTAGAGTCAAAATGGGATGGTGATAAACATATTCAACTATCTACTTAGAGATAGACGTTGAACAGTAGGGAGTTGGGTTGGTGATAATAACTCTTGTACCCTAAGCCCAAAGACTTGAGTTTGGATCCCTGGAATCATGCAAAAGACAGGCATAGCAGCTATGGAGCTATATTCTCAGTGTACCTATACCTGTAGCTAGGAGGCAGAGACTGTGAGATCATCAAATCAGGGACAACTGTCCTAGCATATCCATCAGTGAACATCAAGAAAGACCCTGTCTCCAACAAGGTAAAATGTACAAACTAATAGCAAAGATTGACGTCCAGAGAGACATGTTTTCTGGGCTGGACCTCTGTCTGCATTGATATACGTAAACAGAACATATATGAAAGCAAACATACTCACACACAAAAAAATTAACAATAAGATTGGTATTGCTATAATAGTTTCCAATCTGGGTTTGGTTCGTAAACAGCATCCCTGGTTTCAAGTGAGGCAAATAAAGCTTAAATCAGAAAACAGAAATTCGGCCAGCAACTTGGCTCCACAAGATGCTCAAAAGGACCAGAGTAATAATAGCCAGCATACAATTCCAAGTCACCTTCACCCATTCAGGTCTTTACTTTCACTGTCACTCTTCATGCCACATCTGAAATCCATCATAGTCTTGCATAAGCAAGTGGCAGAAAAACCACCATTGAAATTGCAGGTCCATGCTGACTATCATATTTCCAAATTGCCATAGTCATACTTTCCATGTCTTTCTTGATGTTGTTTCTTTTTTATTTAATTTTTATTTATTATAGTTTATTCACATTGTATTTTAGCTGTAGCCTCTCCTTCATCCTCTCCCAATCCCACCCCATCCCTTATCTCTTCTCATGCCCCACCCCAAGTCCACTAATAGGGCAGGTCCTCCTCCCCTTTCATCTGATCCTAGCCTATCAGATCTCATCAGGACTGGCTGCATTGTCTTCCTCTCAGCCTGGTAAGGCTGCTCTCTCCTCCTGAGGGAGAGGTGATCAAATAGCCAACCACTGAGTTCACTGCAGAGACATTCGCTATTCCCTTAACTAGGGAACCCATTTGGACACTGAGTTGCCATGGCTACATCTATGCTGGGGTTGGTTCTAGGTTATCTCCATGCATGATCCTTAGTTGGAGTATCTGTCTCAGAAAAGACCCCTTTGCCTAGATTTTGGTGGTTCTGTTGCTCTCTTTGTGGAGCTCTTGTATCTTCCAGGTCTTTCTATCTCACTCTTCTTTCATAAGATTCCCTGCACTCTGCCCAAAATTTAGTTTTGGGTCTTAGCATCTGCTTTAATACCCTGCTGTGTAGAGTATTTCAGATGCCCTTTGTGGGAAGCTCTTGTCCTATTTTCTCCCTCTTAGGATGTCCATCCTGTTTGCCTTTCTGAGTGAGGATTGATCATCTTACCAATGGTCCTCCTTATAGTTTAGCTTCTTTAGGTGTACAAATGTTAGTATGGTTATTCTACATTATATGTCTAATATCCACTTATAAGTGAGTTTATACTATGTGTGTCTTTCTGCTTCTGGGTTACCTTACTCAGGATGATCTTTTCTAGTTTCCACCATTTGCCTACAGATTTCATTTTTTCCTTGTTTTAAATTGCTGAGAAGAATTTCATTTCTGTATCCATTCCTCAGCTGAGTGACATCTGGGTTGTTTCCAGATTCTGACTATTATGAATATAGCTTACTCATGTATGGTTGAACAAATGTCCTTGATGTATACTTGACCATATTTTGGATATATGCCTATGAGTGGTATAGCTGGATTTTGAGGTAGCATTATTCCTAATTGTTTGAGAAAGCACCGGATTCATCTCCTAAGTGATTGTACAAGCTTATGTTCCCACCAGAAATAGAGGAGGGTTCTCCTTTCTCCAAATCCTCTCCAACATGTATTGTCACTTGAGTTTTTGATCCTAGCCATTCTGATGGGTGTAAAGTGAAATCTCAGGGTCATTTTGATTTGCGTTTCCCTGATGACTGAGGACATTGAACATTTCTTTAAGTGTATCTCTGCCATTCAATTTTACTATATAGAGAATTCTCTGTTTAGATATGTATTCCATTTTTTAATACGATTACTGGGTTTGTTGCTTTTTAATTTCTTGAGTTTATATATATTGAGTATATATTCTGGATATTATTAGCCCTTTGTCAGATATAGGGTTGGTGAAGATCCTTTCCTAGTCTGTACGCCGCCGTTTTGTTGTGATGACAGTGTCCTTTGCTTTACAGAATCTTTTCAGTTTCATGAGGTCCCATTTATTGATTGTTATTCTTAGAGCCTGTGCTGTTGGTGTTCTGTTCAGGAAGTTGTCTCCTATGCTAATGAGTTCAAGGCTTGTCCTCACTTTTTCTTCTAACAGATTTAGTGTGTCTGGTTTTATGTTGAAGTCTTTGATCCACTTGTACTTTAGTTTAGGTCAGAGTGATAAATATGGGTCTACTTTCATTTTTCTACATTCAGACATTCAGTTGGACCAGCACCATTTGTTGAAGATGCTGTTTTGTTTTTTGTTTTTTTTTCATCGTATTTTATTGGCTTCTTTGTCAAAAATCAGATGTCCATAAGTGTGTGGGCTTATTTCTGGGTCTTCTATTTGGTTCCATTGATACACCATTCTGTTTCTATGCCAGTATCATGCAGTTTTTATTACTATTGCTCTATAATACAGCTTGAGATCAGGGATGGAGTTACCTCCAGAAGATCTGTTGTTGTAGAGAATTGTTTTCACAATTCTGGTGCTTTTGTTTTTCCATATAAAATTGAGAAATTCTGTCTTAAAAATTAAAATATTACTATTGCTCTGTAGTACAGCTTGAGGTCAGGGATGGAGATACCTCCAGATAATCTGTTGTTGTAAAAAAGATCGTTTTGGAGATTCTGGGTTTTGTTTCTCCATATGAAGTTGAGAATTTTTCTTTCAAGTTCTGTAAAGAATTGTGTTGGTATTTTGATGGGAATTGCATTGAATCTGTAGATTGCTTTTGGCAGAATGGCCATTTTCACTATGTTAATCCTACCAATCTATGAGGATGGGAGATCTTTCTTCTGATAACTTCTTCAATTTTTTCTTCAGAGACTTGAAGTTTTTTTTTTTTTTTTTTCTTCAAACAGGTCTTTCAATTGTTTGGGTAGAGTCACATCAAGGTACTTTTTTGTGGATATTGTGAATGGTGTAGTTTCCTTAATTTCTTTCTCAGCCCTTTTAACTGTTTACAGGAAGGCTACTGATTTTTTTTTTTTTGAGTTAATTTTGTATCCAGCCACTTTGCTAAAGGTGTTTATCAGCTGAAGGAGTTCTCTGGTTGAATTTGGTGGGGAGGTGGTCACTCATGCATGTTATCATATTATCTTCAAATAGTGATACTTTGACTTCTTCCTTTCTGATTTGGATCTTCTTGTTAGCCTTTAGTTGTCTTATTGCTCTAGCTAGGACTTCAAGTACTATGTTGAAGAGATACACTCAATAAAATTCTTGAAAACCAAATCTAAGAACACACAAAAGATATCATCCACCATGACCAAATAGGCTCCATCCAAGGCATGCAGGGCTGGTTCAATATAAGGAAATCTATCATTGTAAGAAAATATATAAACAAATTGAAAGAGAAAACCCACATGATCATCTCCTTAGATGTCAAAAAAGCATTTGACATAGTCCAAAACCGATTAATGGTTAGTCTCAGACAGATCAGGTATAGAAGGCACATACTTAAATATAGTAAAGACAATATACATAAAACCTATAGGCAATATCAAAATAAAAGGAGAGAAACTTAAATCCCTCCCACTGAAATCAGCGACAAGGAAGTTGTTTTATTTAATCCTAAAACAACAACATCAACAACAACAACAATAAATTCTAGCCTAGTAAAAGGGAAAATATCCGTTAGTAAAGCTAGCGTTATAAATGAAGTCATGAGCAGGTCTTTGCAATTCAGATGAACTCATCAGAAAACAACACTGGCATTCCCTCTTTAACTCCTCCTGTGGAAGGTATCTCAGACTCTACAGGGTCCAAATCAGAGCTGAGACACATTAGAAATATCAAGTTAGCTGGTTACATTGTGGTGGCATCTCTGCAAACAGTATCCTCTCACAGATATCTGCAGAAACATATAATGGGCTTAATTAAAGGAGATTTAAAGTAACTAGACACATCCTAGAGCTGACTGGCATAAAGACCTTCAAGCTCAAAGGGACAAGAATGAGGATAGCCACTTCTTGGTTATTAAGGCCTATAGCAAGACATATCCAAAAAATTCTATTTAAAAATTTCTCCTCATCTTATAAAAGAAGGGGGAGATAGTAAGACATGGAGAGGACAGGAGCTCTACAAGGAGAGCAACAGAACCGAAATATCTGGGCACAGTGGTCTTTTATGAGACTGATTCTCCAACCAAGGACCATTCAGGGAGATAATCTAGAAGCCCTGCTCAGATATAGCGCACGGCAGCTCAGTATCCAAGTGAGTTCCCTAGTAATGGGAACAAGGACTATCTCTGACAGGAACTCAGTGGCTGGCTCTTTGACCACCTCCCCCTGAGTGGGAGCAGCCTTGTCAGGCCACAGAGGAGGACAATGCAGCCAGTCCTGATGAGACCTGATAAGCTAGGGTCAAATGGAAGGGGAGAAGGACCTCCCCTATCAGTGGACTTGGAAAGAGGTTTGGGAGGAGGTGAGAGAGGGAGGGTGGGATTGAAAAGGAATGCTGGAGGGAGCTACAGCTGGGATACAAGGTGAATGAACTGTAATTAATATAAAAATAAAATTTAAAAATCTCACCTTCTTTCTTCCCCTCTCACCTTTCCTCACAATGCCCACTTCCATAGTAACACATTTACACACAGAACTCAAAGTTAACTGCTACAGGTTTGGTTTCAAAACTTACGCCCTACAGAAAGATTTTTGTAATTAATATAAATAAATTTAGCTGGGTCAGGTGTAACAACTAGAATCATAAGTAAAAGACAACTTGAGTCTAATGTCCACAGCAATGTGGGTGGTAAATATGATCATAGGAATACACGCATATACACACAATGCATTATTAATGAAATTAATACATGCCAATAAAAAGAAATACTTTCACAAAAATATTCACTGAGTTAATTTAATCATTATGATATATTTTCTAGAGTTATAATGCTAAAGACACACAATTGAATGTGGTAGGAAAAGGAATAGAAGTTGAAATATAGGTGAGATTCTTTCCAATAACCATAAATGTTGATTTTGAAAATCATTCTATCACCTAATTTACCACCTTCTAATGTTGTAGTAACTACTATATTACATAAATATTGAATAATAGCTGACATAAAGCCTGTAGTTAAGCATTTTACCCAGAAGTCATTCGATAAAAACTAACCTCTTCACCCCTGGGTGCAGCTGCTCTGTTTGAAATCATTGAAAGGACTCTCTGACACTGTAACTCAAGAAAAAGTGATAGTGTGGGATATGATCATAGTGAAAGAGAGAAAAGAGGCCTCAAGTGAATTCAATAAGGAAAGTGTTATCTACACACAGGTCTCTAGGTATCTGGCATTCAGTGTCACTGGGGAAATACATAGATAAAGTAAGATGTACCTGAGATTCATCCCAGATAAAGGCAAGGATATTAAATCTGACACTTAACATTCTAGATTTCTCTTGTGGCAAAAAGAAATCATCTCAACCCAGAGTCATGGGTATTCACAATAAATTACATTCAAGAGCACAAGCCAAAGGAATGTACAAAGTTCAACATGTGCTAAATAATATATAGAAAATGTACTTTTAAATGACACATGCTGTGATAAATTTAAAAGGCATGGCCCAATAAATGTATATTGTTAGGCTATAATTATTACTAACCTGCTATCAATCAAATAGACAAGACCCCTGTTGTATTTTATAAAATACCCTTTATGTGGGGAATTGCAGATATTAACCCTCTAAATTAACTTTACCTCCAAGCCCCAATCTGGACTTGTCTTCCATTCATGGTTGCAAAATACCTATAATGTTTTCCAGCTCCTCCATTCACGCTGATCTGGCCATGATATTCTTTTCCCATGCTCTCCCGTGGTCATGTTCCAATTTCCTTCTTCTCTGATCCTGTCTTCTCCTCATGGTCTCTCCCTCCTCCTCACCCCAACTCTGCTTGTAGAAGCCCAAACTCCACCTGCTATATCCTTCTGCTAAATCCTTCATCATTGTTTTATTAACCAATCAGTTTAAATTAGGTGGAAAAGGATTTACACAATAAGGACAGATATATATGAGATTGTGTTTGGCTATGCATGGCCAATAATTAATATTAAAATACAGCACCAGACCAACCACCAACAAACACATTTTTTGAGAATATTCAAAAATTCAGTCTACATTTCTTCCATATGACTAATAATTTCCTTGTGAAAAGCAAGCAAGGAAACCCTACTCACTGACTTCTCCAAAACTTCAAAGAACATGGTAAGCATTTAGTAAGGATTTTCATACTTTTTAAGATACAGCATTTGTTTTCTGCTTATTAAGAAGCCAGCACGGTGAAATGTGATGTAGCTATATTGTTGACATATTTCATCTGATCTTCATTCTTTTCCTATTTTCCACATTTTAATGGAGGAAAAGAGTGAAAGAAATTAAAACCCTTATATACTGTACTCACAATTCAAAATCCATACACCAGTTACAACTGTGCCACCTCCTTCAAAAGTCACACTGTTTTACCCCCTGCACTTTATAACCCATTTTTACTCTTTTTTACTTTTATTTTATTTTAATTTTGTTATTAGTTACATTTTATTAACTCTGTATCCCAGGTGAATCCCGCTCCCTCATTCCCTACCAAAACCACCCACC
>CM053748.1:31948887-31991237 GCA_028658305.1 Pachyuromys duprasi
TTTTTAATTTATTTATTTTTATCTCAATCACAGGTTGGGTACTTTGAATCCCAGGCGTAGCCCCCTCCCCCATTCCCTCCCACCTTCCCACTCCCTCCCTCATCTCCTTCTTCCCCGCCCCCTCCAAGTCCACCAACAGGGGAGGACCTCCTTCCCTTCCATCCAACCCCAACTTATCATGTCTCCTCAGGGCTGGCTGTAAAGTCCTCCCCTGGGATCTAGCCAGTCTGTTACTCCCCGGCTTATATGGGGGAGGGTCAAAAAGTCAGCCATCAAGATCATGACTGAAACAGTCCCTGTTTCCCTAAATAGGGTCTTCAGCCCTACACCAAGTTATCATGGGCCCCATCCGTGCGGGGGTTCCAGTCCACATCCACACATGGTCCTTGATTGTAGAAACCGTCTCTTACAAGACCCCTGTGCCCGGCTCAGTTTGGTCTTTGTGGAGCTCTTTGAACAGAAATTTTTAAAGAGAAATTTTATTTCATTATTTATATACTTGGCTTCTGTGTAGATGTGTGTGTGGGCATGTACATGCCAATGGCTTACTATGAAAGACAGAGGACAACTTGTGGGAGTCAGTTCTCTCCTTTTTTCTAATTCCAAATATTTTCCCTTTAGCTACATACTCCATTTCATTCTTTCTTAAGTTTCCCTCCCTCTCCTTTAGAACCTTCTCTTTCTGTCTTATAGCCTCCGTTCTTCATTCATAACCTGTTTACACACACATATTAATATATAAAACATTAAGTCTAGAGTCTACATATGTGAGAAAATATAAGGCATTTCTTTTCTGAGTCTGCCTTATTTTGCTAAATATATTTTTTGCAGATTAATCTATTTTCAGCATATGACATAATTTTATTCTTCTTTCTGATTGAGTAAAACACTGTGTGTATGTTTGTTTATCTATTTGTTTTAGAAACTCCATACTCATTTCAAACCAATTAAACTCTCAGCAGGAATATATAAGATGAACCCTTCAACATGATGTTGCTTAAAACATTGTTCAGTAGGCACTTTCCTGCCTGTGGTTCTAATCTAAGACATTTGTAGTAAGGTTCTTACATCTTCTGTTTTTTTAATAATTGCACTTTATTCACTTTGTATCCCCCCTTCCTCCCCTCCCAACCCTTCCCCTCTTTCCCCTTCTCCAGGCATGCTCCTCCCAAAGTCCACTGATAGGGGAGGTCTTCTTTTCCTTCCTTCTGATCCTAGTCTATTAGGTCTCATCAGGAGTGGCTGCATTGTCTTCCTCTGTGTCCTGGTAAGGCTTTTCCCCATCAGGGTGTGGTGATCAAAGAGGAGGCCAATCAATTCATGTCAGAGACAGTTTCTGTTCCCATTACTATGGAACCCACTTAGAGGCTGAACTGCCATGGATTACATCTGTGCAGGGGTTCTAGGTTATCTCCATTCATGGTACTTGGTTGGAGTATCAGTCTCAGAAAAGACCCCTGTGCTCAGATTTTTTGTTTATGTTTCTCTCCTTGTGGAGCTCCTTTCCTCTCCAGATCTTACTATTTCTCACTTCTTTCATAAGATTCTCTGCATTCTGCCCAAAGGTTGGCCATAATTCTTAGCATCTGCTTTGATATTCTACAGGGCAGAGCCTTTCAGAGGCCCTCTGTGGCAGGCTCCTGACATGTTCCATGTTTTCTCCTTCTTCTGATGTCCATCCTCTTTGCCTTTCTCGATGGGGATTGAGCATTTTAACCAAAGTCCTTCCTCTTGATTAGTTTCTTTAGGTGTTCTTACATCTTTGATGTTAGCTTGCTACTGGTTTTGAGGTACCACCTTTCTCCATATCCCTTTTATTGAATGCATGTCTGAATAAGCCTACAGAAAAGACAAATCAAATTGTCCAAATGCTGACCCATTAGCAAGAATCTCTTCTCATGGTGTCGCTTACCATGCAGGGTATCTGAACAACACTTCAAACAACACCCTGCACAAAAGCCACCAATAATATAATAGTCACAAATAACATGGTATGACTCTAAACAAGAATTAAATGACCAATATGAAAAAAACCTTCAATTCTCTGAAGAAAGAAATTGAAGAAGATATCAGAAGATGGAAAGGTCTCCCATGCTCATGCATCGGTAAACAATGAAAATGGCCATCCTACCAAAAGCAATCTACAGATTCAATCCAATTCCCATCAAATAGCAAAACAATTCTTTAAAGGCCTTGAAAGAACAGTTCACAATTTCATATGGAAAAAAGAAAAAAAATGAGAAAAGCTAAAGCAATCCTGTAAAATAAAAGATCTTCTGGAGGTATCTCCATCCTTGATCTCAAGGATGTACTATAGAGCAATAGTAATTATAACAGCATGGTGCCGGCATAGAAACACACTTGTGGATCAATGGAATCAAATAAAAGACCCAAAAATAAACTCACACACCTACAGATTCTTGATTTTTGACAAAGAAGCCAAAACTATACAGTGGAAAAAATAACAACTTCAACAAATGGTGCTGATCTATCTGAATGTCTACATGCAGAAAAATGCAAATAGACCCGTATTTATCACCTTGAACAAAAGTAAAGTCCAAGTGGATCAAAGACCTTCTACATAAAAACAGACATACTTAAGTCTGTTAGAAGAAAAAAGTGAGGAAAAGCCTTGAACTCATTGGCACAGGAGACAACTTCCTGGACAGAACAGTAAAAGCATAGGTTCTAATAACAACAATCAGTAAATAGGAACTCCTGAAAATGAAAAAAAAAAAAAAAACTTCTGTAAAGCAAAGGACACTGTCATCAGAACAAAATGATAGCCTACAAACTGGGAATAGATCTTCACCAACCCTACATCTGACAGAGGGCTAATATCTAGAATATATAAAGAACTCAAGAAATTAAACACCAACATACTAAGTAATCCAATTAAAAAATGGGGTACAGAGCTAAACAGAGAATTCTCAACAGAGGAATACTAAATGGCAGAGAAAACTTAAAGAAATGTTCAACATCCTTTGTCATCTGGGAAATGCAAATCAAAATGACTCTGAGAGTCTTCCTTACAACCATCAGAATGGCTAAGATCAAAAACTTAACTGATGGTGCGTGCTAGAGAAGGATGAGGAGAAAGGGGCACCCTCCTCCATTGCTGGTGTGGATGTAACCTTGTACAACCACTTTGGAAATCAATATGGTGCTTTTTCAGAAAATTAGAAATAGCTCTACCTAAAAATCCAGCTATTCCATTCCTGGGCATATAACTGATTGATGATCAACTATACAACAAGGACATTTGCTCATCTATGTTCATAGAAGCTTCATCTGTAATAGCCAAAATCTAAAAACAACCTAGATTCACTCACCTGAAGAATGGATACAGAACTAGTGGTACATTTACACAACTGAATACTACTCAGCAAATAAAAACAAGGAAATCATGAAATTTGCAGGGAAATTGATGGAACTAAAAAAAAAAAAATCATCCTTAGTGAGGTAATCCAGAAGCAGAAAGACACACATGGTATATACTCACTTACAAGTGGATGTAAGCCATCCACTTATAATATAGGATAAATATACTAAAATCTATAGTCCTAAAGAACCTAAGCAACAAGCAGGACCTTAGGGAAGAGGCTGAAACCTCATTCAGAAGGGCAAGCAGTATAGACATTAAAAGTAGGAGAAGACAGGGAACAGGACAAAAGCTAACCATAGAGGGCCTCTGAAAGACTCTACCCAGCATGGCATCGAAGCAGATGCTGAGATTCAGCCAAATTTTGGGCAGAGTGCAGGGAATCTTATGAAAGAAAGGGGGGATAGAAAGACCTGGAAGAGAAAGGAGTTCCACAAGGAGCCTAACAGAGCCAAAAACCTGGGCCCAAGGAGTCCTGCAGAGACTGATATTCCAATCAAGGACCTATAACACCTGCTCAGATGAAGCCCACAGGCTACTCAGATTCCATGTGGGTCCCATAGTAAGGGGAGCAGGCACTGTCTGTGACATGAACTCAGTGGCCAGCTCTTTGATCACCTCCCACTGGGGTCGGCGGGTGCAGCCTTGCCAGGCCACACAGGAAAATAATGCAGCCAACCCTGACGAGACCTCATAGGCTAGGGTCAGAAACAAAAGGAGGTCCTCCTCCCCTATTATTGGACTAGAAGAGAGCATAGGGAGAGAAGAAAGATGGTGGGAGAGACTGGAAAAAGAGGAGGGAATGGCTACAATTGGGATCCAAACTGAATTAACTGTGCTAAATAATAAATAAAAAATTAAATTAAAAAATATTCTCTATTCACCAAAAGAAAAATCAGGACCACCTGCCATCCTTTCCCTGAAGCTTCTCCGAGCAGCTTTGGTGCCTACTCAGCTGTGTTTTTACTTGTTGAAGTCTATTTATTTCATAATCAAATATTGTTATACCCACTAATGATGCATGATGTCCTCATGCTTTCTTTTGTGATGGATCATTCTCTTTGCAGGCAGGGCAACAGCGAAACGAAGGTTCTAAAAATTAGGATTGTTAGCCTCTAGAAGTATGACTCACCCCTTCATGCCTCGTATGCCAAGATTGTTTACTATGCCTTTATGCAAACTGCCCACACCAGACTACAAACAGTGCTCCAGCCGAATAATGATGAAAACAAACTTTATTACAACAAAAACTCAGTTTAAAATGTATTCCTAACTCTCTCTTTTCTTATGAACATTGTGTTGTGTTTTTTTTAAGAAATAGTGAATGTATTGCTGATATAGAAGATAAATATTGTGCTGCAATAGTAAAGCCAGAGTATCTCCTGCATCTTGTGAAAGATTTAGTCAAAGAATTATCCCCTTGGGTAGGGAGCATCTGTTTTATTCAACTTTCCCTTTTCCAATTCTTTTTTAACAGAACTGGTTTTCCTCTGAGGAATATTTTCCATATGTTTGAACATTGCTAAGTCCTTTAAGTTGCACAAAATTTGTCCCAGACACCGGAATGGTCATGAAGCTCTGGTTTAGACTTAGAGTATTTTTTATCTTACTCTACCTAAAGGTAGGCTTATAAGTTTCCTGTGGTGCAATTCTGGACTCAAGAATTCTTTTCCAGAGTCTTGCCTCTCATATTGAGGTTGGTGTGTGGACAGGTATGGAGAAACGGCAGGGAATTTCAATTACACAAGAAGTTAAATTCTTTCTTCTTAGGTTAATTCGCATTGATCTGAGATACTTTGGCTGTGATCAAACACCTAGGCTAGGTCGAGCCTCATGGTGCATGTTTTTAATCCTCAGCCTTTAAGAGGTTGAGACAAGAGAAATATACATTTCTAGCACGGGCTATATATTGAGTTCAAACCCAGCCCTTGCTACATAGCTAGCTCTTTTCTCAAAACCAGAAAATGTAAACAGCATGTGTACTGGTGTTGCTGAGACATTCTGGTACTGTGACAAAATATCTGAGCGAGGCAATATAAATGGAGAAATTATTCATTTTGGCCCACAGCTTCAGAGAATTCATCCTTCACAGAGGATAATGACTGACAAAGCAAAGTAACCTACACCATAGCATCTGGAAGTAAAGTCACAGAATGTCTTAACTAGGTGGTTTTCTTCATTTTTCATTTTTTCCCTCCAGAATCCAAGGCCCTGACATTTGGGGTACATCTTCTCCACTCAGTCATTCTTTTCTGAAATGCTTCCATGGATACACCCAATGCTACACTGCACTAGTTTGCTCATTTACCATCAAAATTAACCTTCACAGTGGTAAGTCATGGTACCACAAAACAAGTACTTGTTGGCCCATAATTCAAAGTCCAAGTCAGGAAACTTTTAAAACATCTGAATATTCACTGTTCAGTCTGACTATAGTAATTAACTCACAACTGTCTCTATTCATTGGGGTCTCTTGGTAACTTGTGGAATTTTAGTTGTGACAAGCAACTATTTGTAAACAATTTGTTACACGATTTGTAAACAATATGATAGTATTTTCCATGTCCACAGGTGCTTTAGTGTATACTTTGTGTCTACAAAACCAGTTTATAAAAAGTTCCACATCAAGTTAGCACGCTCCATGTTAGAATGTAAATAGGAATAGGAAGTTGTTTGGTTTGGTACTGGAAACATGGCCAGCTACTCAGGACTAGTGAAATCACGGATGTTTGAGGAGTACCTACAACCACGACTTTACTAAACTAACATCATCTTTAACTGCATTTAAATATTTGTTTCCACTCATATATAAATGTGTTCTTCACTTCTCATCAAGGAAACTTCTCTTTGAAACAAAGGAAGACCATTAAAGAAAACCACAACTAGTCAAAATGCAGACATGTGGAATCCTTTCAAAACAAATATATATTCAATACACCAGCACCTACAACTCTAGGATAGTTGTGGAAGAAGAGGCTGAAACAGTCCAAAAGCCAGAAGAATAAGGAATTTTCAGTGAAATTGTGTGTCATATGAATGTCAGCAGCTACATCCATAAAATCTCCAACATGATTATCTAAATGTGAGCTGAATAAACACAATAGACAAACTAAAATGGATGAAGGCAAGACAACAAAGCCTCAACCGTATACAAAAACCTATAGGCAGCTGAGAAATGACTGAGCCAGAAGTGGTTGTCTTCCCCAGGGAATAACACACCAACTGGTTATTCAATAAAAAATAGTCAACCATGAAAACTATACACATGAGGAAATACAGATGAACAGGTTGTATTTATGTATTTAGGAATATATATATATATATATGTGTGTGTGTGTGTGTGTGTGTGTGTGTGTGTGTGTGTAAGCCTATACATATGTATTTATAACAACAACTAATTAAATAGTGTTTATCTGAAAGGCCACAAGAAAAAGAATACGGGAGGGTTAGAATGGAGGAAAAAAAGGGGAAATGTTATTTTTTTTATATAAATTTATTTATTTTTATCTCAATCACAGGTTGGGTACTTTGAATCCCAGGCGTAGCCCCCTCCCCCATAAGGGGAAATGTTATAATGATAACTTCAATATAAAAATTGAAATACAAATTAAACCAGGTGAAGGGCACGGCAATGACAGCAGCATTAACTTATTTCTTGTTTCCCACTCTGCCCATCACCAGGAACAAAGCAACTGTTCACAGTTTGATGTGATTGGACTGAACTGCTAGAGAAGCCGCTCCCACACCTCAGTTCCAAACTTCTCTTTCATCTTCAAGTAAAATACCACAGCTCTCTGAGACATTATTTTATGGCAATAACAGTAAAGTTTTATTTTTGTATTTCTAGAGTGAGCAACCTTGGACAGTTCTAGATCTATCTTTATGTCTTTATGGCTAGTTTAAAATAAATGCAAATCATGAAAAATGAATCTAAATGCCACACTCTAAGGAAAGTTTTCATGAAAACACAGTCACATAAATGCTGTCATATGTATTTAAATTTTTTCATATAATATATTTTGATTGCTATCCCAATGTCATACATTTATATTATGGAACTTAGAGAAATGAAACTGTTTCTTATTGATAGCTGCCACCTTTCTTGACTTCTGTTCCTGATCCTGGAAGTTGCTCAGTATGCTTCTGGAGGAGAAAGGTAGTCATAGGTAACACCCAGTGACAAACCCTACAATTCACCCCAGTAACCTGCTTGCAGGATAAGTACTGGTGCAATAATGGCACAAATGCCATGAGAGTAACCAAACATTTTTAAAAACTGGATTTAAAGTTTACTTCCTGATATAAAAGCCATACCTGACACTGCTAAGTTGGCTAGGAACCTGAGACTAGGTAAGACATGAGCCTAGTGGAAAAACTCAGATGCAAATTTTTGCCTGAATCAAATATATATATTTCCATTCTTCTTTTTAAATTTTAGTAATAATTCTACAGAAAAGTCATCACAAACTTCGGAGAAAGCACATGTATTTATCATTTGTGACTTTAAGTTAATAGCTTAAATAAACCATTAGTAAGACAATGACAACTAAGATTAATTCATTAATAGGCACTTATAAATACCTTATGTAAACCTTAAACAGCCTAGGGCACTTTCCTTCTGTCTTTGCTCAGTTGATACAAAAGTTCAGTGAGTTGAGCATTCCACAGTCTTCTGCATGAACATTTCCGTTTTTAAGCATACACTCATGGGGGCAGTAGGCAGCGATGGACATAGGATGAGCGGCAATGTTGCTGCTTGGTTGGTGCTTTGATACTGTCAAGTCCAACCACTCCAGGGCTGCTATGTCGTCCCTGTGAAGACATCAGACTTTCAGTCTGTAAAATAAGCAGCTTGGAGGAAAAAAATTGGACTTGTAAAGCTCTCCACTCAGAATTCAAAGACCTTTCATCTCAGAAAAGAGCTGTCATAGTCTAGCTCCATTGTGATGGAGAGCTTTGAAAGTTGTGGAAGGAGTGTGTGCACTCAAGAACAGCCACAATCTAAATCCTTGAACTGGGATGTGTTTTCTTCCTAGCAGAAAAGCTCTTGTGAATGTAACTAAGAATATTTTAAATGGAAGATTACAGCGAATTAGCTGTGTAGGCACTGACTGTGAGTGACAAGATTCTTATTTTCTTACATAGTATTGTACATGAACTTTATTATTTTAAATAAATCTCTTGAAATTTGTCAAGAATAAAATGTGGATTGAGTATTGTAGCCGGAGTCCTCCCTATTGATTAATTTCTTTAGGTGTACATATTTTAGTAGGTTCATCCTATACTATATGTCTATATGAGTGAGTATATACCATGTGTGTCTTTCTGCTTCTGGGATAGCTCACTCAGGATGATATTTTCCAGTTTCCACCATTTACCTGCAAATTTCATGATATCCTTTTTTTTATTGCTGAATAATATTCCATTATGTAGATGTACCGCAATTTCTGTATCCATTCCTCAGTTGAGGGGCATCTGAGTCATTTCCAGCTTCTGGCTATTATAAATAAAGCTGCTACAAACATGGTTGAGCAAATGTCCATACTGTGTACTTGAGCCTCTCTTGGATATATGCCTAGTAGTGGTATAGCTGATCTTCAGGAAGTGCTTTCCTAGTTGTCTAAGAAAGCAACAGATTGACTTCCAGAATGGTTTTACAAGTTTACATTCCCACCAGCAGTGGAGTAGGGTTCCCCTTTCTCCACAACCTCTCCAGCATGTGTTGTCACTTGAGTTTTTGATCTTAGCCATTTTGAAGGATGTAAGGTGAAATCTCAGGGTTGTTTTGATTTACATTTCCCTGATGGCTAATGACATTGAACATTTCTTTAAGTGTTTCTCTGCCATTCGATATTCCCCTATAGAGATCACAAAGGCAAAGCAGATGGACATCAGAAGAAGAAGAAGAAAACAGGAAACAAGCTAGGAGCCTGTCACATAGGGCCTCTGAAAGGCTCTGCACTGCAGAATATCAAAGCAGATCCTGAGATTTATGGCCAACTGTTGGAGAGAGTACATGGAGTCTCAGGAAAGATGTGGGAAATAAGATAGGGAGAGGACAGGAGTTCCACAAGGAGAGGAACAGAACCAAAAAATCTGAGCACAGGGGTCTTTCCTGAGACTGATACTCCAACCAAGTACCATGCAAGGAGAAAACCTAGAACCCCTGCACAGATGTAACCCATGGCAGTTGGGTGTCCAAGTGGGTTCCATAGTAATGGGAAGAGGGAATGCCTCTGACATGAACCGATTGGCCTGCTCTTTGATCACCTCACCCCGATGGGGGAGCAGCCTTACCATGCCACAGAGGAAGACAATGCAGCCACTCCTGATGAGAGCTGCTAGATTAGGATCAGAAAGAAGGAGAAGAAGACCTCCCCTCTCAGTAGACTTGGGGAGGGGCATGCGTGGAGAAGGGGAAGAAAATTGGGATTGAGAAGGGAGGAGGGAGGGGTTTATGGGGGAACACAAAGTGAATAAAGTATAATTAATGAAAAATAAATTAATAAAAAAGAATAAAATGTGTAAACTTATTGAAATCTTTATTGCATATTATTATTATTTACAATTTATTCTCTTTGTTTCCCACTTTTACCCCCCTCCTTCATCTCTTCCTGTTCCTACCCTTCCTTCCTCTTCCTCCCCAATCCCTTTTTCCTAGTTCATTATAAGGTTAGTCCTCCTCCCCTACTGTCTGACCCTAGCCTCTCAGGTCCCATCAGGACTGCCTGGATTCTCTTTCTCTGTGGGCTGGCTAGGTTGCCTAAACAGGGAGAAGTTATCAAGGTGCAGGCAACCAATTTTATGTTAGAGACTGCCTCTGCTTTTACTAGGGAACCCCCATGAAGATTCAGCTGTCTATGGACTACATCTGAGCAGAGGGTTTAGGACATGTCTGTGTATGCTCTTTGGTTGATGCATCCATCTCTGCAGTCCCCCTCACCCCGGGACCTTTGTTTTGGTTTTTTTGGTCTTGTGTGACTCTTGTCCTCTCCTGGTCCTTCTTTATCTGGCTTCTTCTCCAGAGACAGCAAGACCTGCATATGGCTGGCCAGGACTTAATTTTAGTCAGAAATTCTTTAACATCTATGTTTATAATTCCTTCATACATATTACCAAATACATCGCATTAAAAATTCCCCTATCGGTGGTTTTGGGGTGGGACATGGTTGCAGAGGGGGGAGGAAGGGAGGAATTGAAACAGGAGGAAGGAGGGAACTACAGGGGTATATAAGGTGAATAAAGTGTAATTAATAAAGAATTTAATAAAAATGTTAAAGAATAAAAAAATTAAACCTTTAGACTCAGTGCAGTTTTAATCTGAAACTCTTAAAACTCTAAAACTCTGCTTCTTGTGCACTGTAATTAGACACACTGTGGTTTATTCTGTCATGATGTCATGGAGTTTTTTTGTTGTTGTTGTTGTTGTTAGACATTTCTAAAGTCATCCCCACAAAGGCTCAGGCTTTCTTTCTTCCCTTCATGTGTGTGTTGTGGTGTGGTATGTGTGTGTGTTTGTGTATTCATGTGGGGGCACGCATGTGTTCAGAAGCCTGTGTGTGTAATGGCCAGACACTGTCATTGGGATGTCTTCCTCTATTTCTTTCCACCTTAGAGATTCTATTGGACTCTGGAACTATCTTAATAACTAGGTAACTGTTTGGCTAGCAAACCCTTGGTATCTACCTGTGTTTATTTCCCCTCGCAAGGGTTATTGTAACATTAAGGTTTTTCTATGCCTGTCCATGCTCTGAGTAATGACATGGAGAACTTTATATTTATTTTAAGCTTTAGACAATATTGCTGGACTGATACTCTGCTATTCTAACCCACCAATACTGGCCTGGCCTACATCCCACCACATGGCCTGTACCTGCTTCTTCATCTGTGTGCTGATGGCAACTCTCCTTTCTGTGGTCCCCACATGATACCTTTACACTAGGCATGGAATTCCTGCATTCCTGTCTTATCCTGCCCAGCCATTGAATGTTCAGATCTTTATTTAACCAATCAAAGGGTAATGGAGAACAAAATTTACAAAATACTGAGGCAAGAGATGCTTCCTAATAATTGCAATACTAAAATTTGTCCTGTAATTAGATCTCTCCCAGCACAGAAATCTACATTTGAATAATACAGAGACAATATTTACATACTGTACAAAAACAGCATTCCAACAGGTTATATGCATTTACTGCTCTACCTGGGTTTTACCTGGGTGTTGGAGATCTGAGCTTGAGTACTCTCAGTTCTGAGTAAAAAAAATTTATTTCATTTGAATATTTTCATAATAGTTATCTCTCAGTGAGCTAATGGATCTGATGTCATAGGCAAAAGGCGCACTGCTGTTATAGGTTCTACATCAAAGATATTACAAATAGTACATCATCATTGCAAGTTACTATTATCATCTCATTTGATTTCTGCTGTATTTTAAGAGCATTCCTACTGCCACAAAAATTACTTAGTGAGTAGAGCTGGAATTGTGGGAAGGAATCTACTTCCGTATTTTTACTTTATCACTTCTGTGTTATCTTCCTCATTAGCTTTTCTCCTCTAATAGAGAAATAGATATGTAAATAGATGTTTTTGATACATACGATCATTGTCTAGAAGCAGAAGGGAAGATTGTGACAGTACTTTGGGAACAGAAGGCTATTGGAGGTCAGCTCTTCCCAGAGGACTGAGTGTTTGATTTGATCCTTGGATAATGAGCTGAAGTAACCTCTGGAACAAGGGAGAGCGGTTTCACCATGAGCAGTGTGCGGGTGGACTGCAGGTGACAGAGAATAGTATAGAAAGAATAACTTGAAGAAAGAGCCAAGGGGTAGAGTTATACAGAAGGTGGTTTTAGAACTGCCATTTTAATATCTCCAGAGTATTAAAAATTAAGAAAAGCAAAGAGAGAAGTGCCACTGTCCCTGTGGTTCCTCATAAGTACAAGAATAGCAATTAGTATGACATAGTCGCATTCCTACCACTCTTTTTATGCCCCTGTGGGGGCTGGGGATTTGGACATGATTGTCCTTAGTATGAAGAAGTAAAAAGAAATGTTTGGTTTTACTATGCTTTTTCTCCTCTGGATTAGGTTCAGCTCATCTGCAGAGTAGATTTTTTTTCCTTTATAGAGACACAATTTTAGGATTAAATTAAAGAGGGTTTGGACAGTAGAAAAATTAGAAGTGATTTTAAGAAAAATTTGACTAAGTAGGATGTATATCAGGATATATGTCTTAATTAAATAAATATTTAGGGATGAAAACATATACTAGGAAGTCCATTTGGAGTTCATTTCTGCTTATTTTAGGCTTTAAGCTCCATATTTTTGTTAATTTGGTTACTTAGTTATTTTAATATTTTGTTAATAGTCATAATTTATTTGCACAGTTACCCAGTCAACTGTCAGAAAAGGACTTTGGTTTTGTCCTGAGTTATTTTGATCTTGTTGGATGATCTCAGAGGTACCTAAGTGGAAGCTTACTGGATTCAGGGAAGTGGGAATGAATGTCTGGGTAGGCAGCTGATTCCTTCTCCAGAGGAGAATGACCACGCTCTAAGGAGCTTAAGGAGTTTAAACAGTTGCGACAATAACAGTTGACAGGAATTTTCCTCATTGTGTCTATTTGTGTGGAATTGAAGTGTCTACATGGGCAAGAAGAATGGGGAACTGCAGACTACCCGGATTCTATCTCATTGGGAATTGCCACATTCTCCACTCTTTGATGGAGACAATTCTGTACTGGCCCAGGGTTGTCAGACTAATTCTAGGTCCTATTCTCAGGAATGCTTTTACAAAAATAAAACTATATATTACAGTCTAATCTTTATCAGTAAGAAGACATTTTCTTCACAAGTGGCCATCGCTTAGTGTCAATGTCATTTATTTCAGAACTCAAGCTGAAAAGATATGAATTGTCTGTGGGATCCTCACTCAAAGCAACATCATGGAGTACTTAATTGGGCTGTTTTCTATAAATAAGTCCTTTCTGATATGTAAAACTCTAATGTCGACTGTCTTCATTTGAGGCAACAGACTTTCTGTTTGTTTGTTTGTTTGTTTTTCATTTCTTTAAATGAGATATCCCTATGTGGCTCTGGCTGGCCTTGAATTTACTATGTAAACCAGGCAGGCTCAAACCCACAGAGTTCTACCTGCTTCAGGGCTTGGATTGAAGGCATGCACCAACACAAATTGATTAAAGCAACTGTCTTATCAGAGACATCACATCCACACATTCTTAGAGAACTTTCCCTCTTTGTAGAGTACTTGGTTCATGAAACTGAGCAAAACAAAAACAAACAAACAAAAAAACCATGAATGAAAAATCTTAGCTTTCTGCCCGAAGTCCCACTCTGGAAGGCATTAGCTTTGTCTGAATATGTCTTTGTAAGAGTTAAGACTTACTGAAAGTTCATACAGAAGACAATGCTAATTTTGTCAAAATTCCATTAGCTGTAGTGTTGGAAAAGATTTTGGTTAGTGAGGCTATTCCTATGAATATAGATTTTACCACTTAATTTATATCAGTTTGATTGCCTGGCCATGAGTTGGGCACAATGACAAAAGAAATACAGTAATGTTGTGAAAGGTACTACAGGAATGAAACCTAATTCTTAGGCTGAAGTTTTACTGTAAACTTCCTAAAATAAATTGAAGAATTTTGGGCAACAACTACAAAAATTGACATGTTCATTATATCTTGAATTTTATATACAGACCTATGAATAATTTTTAAGTTAAAACTTCAAGTGTAGAAGTCTGGCAAAAACTCCAGTTTTAAACTTTTTTTTTACATTCTTCATTCTAAAATATCATTCTTAGAACAGTTCATTGCATATTTCTTAAATTAATATCATTATGAAATTGTACACCATATAACAATGTAATTATCATTACCTACATTTACCTACCATCTAAGCTGAAAAACCCTACTATTAGTTTTATACCATCAACAAATGCTAAAATTTAATTTCTATATTTTACTATAGTTTTATAAAAATTCTTGTCCATAAATAAAAATAACACATATAGCCTTTTACATTGATTAGAAAGTTAATCTGCATCAAAATGTGTTTATTGATGTTTATAAAAGTTGGGAGTTGATCTTCACACTAGACTTGACCACTAGAATAATGTTGATTAATATGTCTCTTAAATTATTTGTTATAATTTTAGTTATTGAATTTTTGAAATTTCTCATATATATGTATATATTTGTATCCTGGTAGAATGTTTCAAATTTACTTTCTTTTCACTGAGTCTATTTTCTAAAGGTCAACTCTGCTTTATTTAGAATCCAATGCATACTTTTTTTCAGGTTGAAAGTAAAGTTTCTTTTCAGTGTTTGGTTTTAATCCGACCTTGTCACCATGCCTCATAATTTTGTTGTGAAGAGATAAGAGTTCTATAATACATGAACAAAAATACTCCCTTTGAGAAATAAAGGGCTTTAATATAACTTTAAAAATATCTCTCTCAAATAAACAGGAACTGTATTCTACTTAAGATGTTCCCCCAGACATCTGCTTATGTTTACCTTGGTTATGGTAATAAATTCTTATTATTGGTCTATATTCCAAGCAAATATATTGAGAGATATATCAATTAACCTATAAAACAAAGCACCTAGAAACAATGCTATTTATTAAAGTTACTAATTTGCATGTCAGAGATCAGGGCAGGGCTCCCCAGTTGTGATGTACTTATCTGAGCTCAAGAAGGCCTTTGTTGTCAAAGCTCTGTTCTACATGGTCTCTCACCCCATCATGCTGTCACAAGCCTGTCCACATAACAAGACTGAGGAGAATGTAGAGGTACATACTCATGTACTATTCTTGAGCCCGTGATTTCGAACTGATATGGCAATAGTCTCACTACATGTTATGGATCAAAACAGGTCATAGGCCAGCTTAACAAAACAGGTCATAGGCCAGCTTACCTCGATGGGAGAGTAAGGAAATGCAGGAAAGCAGTCACATAATAGAGGGAAGGGCTGAAGAAAGCAGTGAAGGAATGCACCTGCTTTTGCATTTTTGTACAGACTATACCTGCTGCTTAAACTTGATGTACCTCTTGAGCTTACTTGATGTTGTTCTTTGTTTATTTCTAAGCATAGGAAGGCCTAGGCATAGGTGTTGGGACTACAAAAGGATGCTTAAACTGCCATTTCCTGGGCTGGCAGCTTTCTCAGTGTCTAAATGCTAAGTGGACTTAAATTTCTTCACAGTAATCTTCGCTTGAGAAGCTTGACATTCTCGTGCTACGATTTAAAAAGAAAACCAATATTTGCACAGGGGCTCTTCACCAGTGGAGAAAGCTTGTTTTCAGTTGCCAGATGTGTAAGCTTAAATTTTTATTTTTCAGATAGAGACTCTTGCTACATTGGCTTGGCTCAAGCAGTCCTTTTGCATTAGACATCTAAAAACCTGAAACTAGAGGCGTGTACCACCATGCCCAGCCCCAAGGCTTTAATCTAATAGTACTTTCCTCAGTATAGGTGAGACAGTCATATGTGGTTATTCACTCATTTATACAGTAACTACCATGATGACATGTGTTGGCTGCTCTTTACTGAAAGAATATTTCCTAACAAATTACTTTACATTTGGGACAAGGATGCCTTGTGTTCAGTTCCTTACATGACAGCACATTTTTTTTTTTCGTCAGTGCTCTTTGCTACCTGCACTGAGACCTGCTGCTGCTTCTGAGCTGGCACCATTTGAATTGGTTCTTGTTTACCCTTCTGATCCTACATCAATCAGTCTGTCAGTATAGACATTTACATTTACATAACTAATGGCAATCCTCCTTGGTGTCATTTCAGTTTGTGCTATGACCAGCAATCTCATTTATACTCTGGTGACCTTCCAAATTTCACTTGTGTTGATTTGATCTGTAGGTTCCTCAAGTTCAGGCAGCATTGTTTCAACACTCTTAGGGATGTGTTCTCCATACCCTTGGCCATTCCAGTTTTGCTGATGCTTTTGCTTATACTCATTACCTCAGCTGCTCGTTTACTGTCTTATTGATTTAACAGTGTTTGCCTTAATATCTTTAAATTCTTGTGTTCTCTTTGAAGCTTTGGGAGCTCTTGCTGTTTGAATTGGTGAACTCTTCTGTTCCTCAGGCTGCTGGTACCCATATGACACCACCAAATTCTGATGGAGTTGATTGATCAATGTAAACTTCCATTCCTTTGTTCAAATAGATTGATTTTTGCATATGCTTTTAAATGTTATTAAATGGAATAGCTGCTTCTTAGACTATACTGACTGGATATTCTGTTTATGGCTTTGGAAAGAAAAAGTCTCTCTTTTGTCATTTTGACAGTGAGAATCAGAAAGTCTACATTATAGTTGTACATAAGAAAAGACCTAGGTTTTACTTAAGTTTTAAAAGTTCATTACTTTCTCCACTTAGTGCCTGTAGGGGAAGAAAACTTATTTTCTCTCTACCATTTTGAGTTCTTTACTAGGTTATAACACGATAGTAGAGAAAAAGTTTATTAACACATATCTCATGCAAACACAGAAAATTCACAAGGGGAAATAGGTAAAAAAAATTCTGAGAAACACTTATATAGCATCTCCTGTAGCTGACATTAGCTATTTTGTGGGTTCTTCTTTCTTCCACCCTTCTCTACCCCTCTTTTCACCCTTACTACCCCCTAACATTGGATATGAGAGAGAATAAAAAAGAATAGAGAAGGAAGGAAAAAGATTACTGAATAAAGTCAGAAGTCAGAAAGGGGGTGATGTCACATTAGATTACTTCCTGCTGATGAGGGGCATCGAGCTCTTGATCTCCACTGTCAGAATACCTAGTTTCTTCTTCATGTTTCTTCTTTGCACACAACTACTTAGCAAACTGCAAACAACAGTAACCAATACCAACCAACAGCAAACAACCAACCAACAACACTTGGTGTCCTAATATTTATATACACTATGAAAATTTCCCAAAATTCTAAAGATCAAACAATCGAAGAAACTATTTACAGCTGGTGAAACCATGTCTCTGTTAGACCATGAGAAATCATAATTGCTGCAAAAGGTCTGAAGCAGCCCCATACTCCCACACCTGGGATTAAAAAAACATATTCTTATAATATTACTGTGTTTTTAAAGAAACCAAAAATCCAGAATTGTCTCTTCCATCTTCAGTTAAAAGCAAAAGGAGGCAAGGGTGTATGGAAGGTCCATTTTTTAAATTACTATTATTAATACTTAAGTGAAGTGTTTTATGCAGAAAAGAGTTTATTTTGTCTTATTGCTCCATGTGATTCAGATAATGATCACCTTTGCTATCGTGGACCTGTGGCAAGCAAGCGCATTGTCCCAGCAGACCATGGATGAAGAACCTCATTGAATCTTTATTATATTGTTGTTGTTGTTGTTATTTACAGTTTATTCACTTTCCCTGCTGTAGCCCCCCCCATCTCCTTGCAGTTGCACTCTCTCTCCCTCCCCCTGATATCCATCCCATAATCCACTGATAGGGGAGGACCTCCTCCCTTATTTTCATCAGGACTGTCTGTCTCCTCTTTCTTTGTGGCCTAAGGGAAATTGATCAAAGAGCAGGCAACCTAATTTATGCCAGTGACTGCCTCTGCTCCCTTTACTAGGGAACCTTCATGGAGCCTGAGATGTACATGGTTTACATCTGAGCAGGGGGTCTAGGTCCTTGGTTGATTCATCAATCTCTGCAGTCCCTCCCAGGCCTATATTTTTTTCGCTGTTGGTCTTCTTGTGGAACTCCTGTCCCCTCCAGGTCTTTCTATCTCCCCCTTCTTTCATAAGAGTCCTTGCACTTTGCCAAAAGTTTGGCTATGAGTCTCAGCATATGCTTTGTACCCTGCTGGGTAGAGTCTTTCAGAGGCCCTCTCTGGTCGGCTCCTGTCCTGATCCCTGTCTTCTCTTTCAGATGTCTATCCTGTTTGCCCTTCTGAATGAGGATTAAGCAGAATCTCATAGAATCCTGTGGTGAGATGTGAATAACAGGGAAGTGAAGGAGTTGCCTCCAGTTTTCCATTCAAAAGCATGCTCATTTGACCTGAACATCTCCAATAGACCTTATCCTTAGAGATTCCACCAGTTTCCAACAGCTACATGGTTGTGACTTCGAACTTATTCAAAGTTAACACACAAGCTTTGAACTTATTCAAGTTAATGTATCTTTGAACTTATTCAAGGTAATACACAAGCTTATTACAAGGGCTTTTAGCATGCTTTCTACACAGATGGGAGTTTGTTGTGATTTCATCACCATTCTCTTTCTGTAATAGAGTGGAGTCATCCTCACAAATGGAGATTTCTTTAATAGGTTTGCTATTGTTACAAAAGGGAAATGATAAGTCATTTTCAAGGTGTTTTCTTTGTTAGATATTCCTCAAAATCATCAGCTCAGAAGAATTTTTGTAGCTAGAGGTATGTATTACAGTAGCATATTCTGCTCCCATGCACATTTTTTACACCCTTGAAATGTGCCTGTTTAAACAAAAAGTAGTGAGCAAGCAACCCAGAGTCAAATGTTACTGTTATTTGCTGACTGTGAGCTTTACTTTATGCTTATTAAGCTCAGGTTATATAATATACATAAAATACCAAGAGTTCTATCTTGTATCTGGTTTTGTTCCACTGTGCAAATGGTGTGAGATATATTGGAACCCTGGAAATTCTGTCTTCATAGGCCATCACCAAAAAATTGTCTTTCCGAGCAATTTTTTACCCTTTGGCCTGGCTGGCTTTATTTTCTGATTTTGACATTTATTTTCCTAATCCACATTGTACGTTATATTTTTCTGCAGGTAACATTGAATAAATTCCTGATTCTCTCTCTTTTTCTCTCTTTCTTTGTCCCTCTCTCTCTCAAATGTGAACAATATGACTTGTAAAAAGAGAGTTAAAAATATCAAATAACTTCCACTCTGAGGTGGGTGCCAAACCTACAGTGTCACTATGGAAACTTTGATCCCAGTTTTATGTCACCTTAAAGGGTAGATTTTCCTGTGGTTGATAAAACTGATATTGGATTTAATATCTGTGCAAGAAACACTTTTTTTTTAACATGGAAAGTATGGAAGGAAAAATTTCCTCTGCCTTCAGAGGGCTTGATAATGGATTCCACAAAGCAATCTGACAGCAGTGATCAACAGGGAAAACATCTTCAAATTTACTATGTATGCATGTGTGCATAGAACTCACAGGAGGAGGAAGTGAACACAACAAATTTAAACAAATCTAGAGGATCTTCATAGAAAAGATGAGACAACTAGAAAATGTAAATGATATAGGCAGAAGATTGTAAGAGTTGTTGGAACAGCACATAATCAGTTACCTGTGACATATTCTGTCTGAGTACTTTGTCTACATTTAGTCTCCCTCAGGATATCTTCTTTTCCGGGTTCTTGAGATTTTCTGGTAGGGGCTGCATGACTATGATGCTCCCCTTTGGAAGACTTAATCCATCTCTAGGTGGTTAAGAAGATCCAGAAGAGAAAAGTCTTCAAACTACCTGCCAGTTTCAATGCATTTCCCTCAGATGGAAGCATCCAGCAGGTCAAAGCATATTTTATAGAAGCATTCCCTAAAGGTATCCTGAGGAAAAGATGATTTTCTGGGGCCCATCTCAAGAAAAAAGAATACTGCAAGGGACTGGAGACAACCTCCCTTTTTCAATTGGATTATTATGCCTAGAATTTGTTGCATTTGAAGGAACCTTAAGTGATAAAAAATACAACACCAAACCTTAATGAAAAGAAACCATTCATATTGCCATGTGCAACACTGAATAAACTACTTCATTCTTTGAAATTTGATATTTACTTTATCTGTAAAACTGGAGTGCTAGTATGTAAACTCTAAATTGCTTTACTGTTCCCACTTGCCTTGATTCTATTCTAAACACAGGCATGTGTCACCATATTAAGAATCTCTGCAAAGAGTTTGAAGCAAATGAGAGACCCATTCAGCATTGCTGTTGGCAGAAATCATGGTAAGTATGATTTAGCATGCTTCCCAGAGCTGTAGCGAAAGATGTTGAGCCAAATTCCTGGGGCATCTGAACCACTGCCTGGCGGAAAGCTCTCGGCCTTCTTCCAAAACCACTAAGTGGTACCTTTGTGACCTGACTGTGTTAATTATGAGTTGGACACTTTGGGAGGAATATCAGCTCATTGATAGCTTTGGGCTGAGGCCAAATTTGCTTTATGGGAGGAAGTAGACCTTGGAAAGAGACAGGATCTTTACTTCATTAAAAAGGTATATGCATCTGTATGTGTCACATACATGTGATCAGCATCCGGATGAAAGCACATCCCTGAAAGAAGCATGTACATATTCAGGAATAATTTCACATATTGGGTAGATATTTGGCAAGCTCTGGCATCAGTATGCTGAAGGAAGCTGATAACATGCTTGACTCAGTAGGACAGAAAGCAAAATAACTTGACACTTAACTTATGCTTCTCTTCTAAGCATAAGCCACACACTAACATGGTGTGACGTAGAATTTCCCTCAAAATGGCAGAAGATGGGATTTTCTCATTAAGAAATAGCAGTTTGGTACTCATGATACAGAGCAGAATAAAAGAGGAGAGACTCTTAAGGTGGGGTGCAGGAAATTTCTGTTTCAGACCTGAGTCTCTTTCAAGCTCCTGTCTTTTCCAAGCACATACTAGACATACAGCACATGTGTTAGATTCATATGCACTTACACACTTAGTTTTTCCATACATATTGTCAACTTACATCACTTTATAGCATTCAGAGTTCAGATTTGGGAGATTAAATGGAAATGTTTGTTACCTTAGTTTGGATAAATAAAGAATAGTAGTAGTAGTTACCTTATGGCCTTTTAAAAGTACCATCTAAAATAACATGCCAGGTTGTATTAGTCATGAGAGAGTTGGTGGGGGGGGGGAGGAAGAAAGACTAATGAAACTCGATGAGCTGGGCTGGATAGGAAAGAGAGCTCCCCTTTCCTGAGGAAAAGGGGAAGGGCATAGAGAGAGAATGACAGGAGACTGGGAGGGGAAGAAGGATGTGACTATAAGAATATAAAGTATAAGATGTCATCTTTCCCTATCATGATCCTTCTTAACTTCCATCACACACACGCACATGCACACGCGCACACGCACACACACACACACACACACACACACACACACACACATACACCTGTCAATGAAATAACCTTGATAAATTGAGCAGATGCTAAGCCACCTTTAAAACTGCACGGTTGACAACTTTATAATCTTTATTATGAATCACCAAATTCTATCTCATTACAACTATTTAGCTCTGGTCATAATAATGAGAGTTGTACTTTGTGCTTGTAGGCTGTTTTGTGCTCTGTGTTGCTCAAGAGAGAAGGAAACTTACAATAAGATGAATGGCATAACAGTAGTAATCTTATATAGGAAACAACATACAATTAGCTAAAAATTATATAATGGGCTGCTAAATGGGGCATAGCTGAATACACTTTGCAAGTGTTTAATATAAGGACAGAATTTATTATTTGCAAATGGTGAGCATTAAAAGCTAATATTTCTACTTAAAATCCTTTCTCCTCTTTTTATATTCCTCAGCCAGCTAGTAATATACCAAGTAGAAGAACTGGAGAGAAACAGAGGTTAGGGACGCTTGTGCATAAGATGTAATCATAGGAAAAAGTACATTTTTTTTGAAATTTTCTTTGTGGGTTATTTTCTTGGCACTTACAACATAAAACAAGTGACAGACTGACACTGGGGGTTGTCAAGACAGCCAGAATTTAATGTTAGGAAGGAAATAAAAATATGTGCAGTGCATAATCAACCTGCCTAAAGCAAGCTTTGCCACTCAAGAGTTTTTTAGAAAGTTGTGTTTGCAGTTTTCTATAGTGCCAGTGCCTATTTTTTATGCATCAAAACTGTGTTCTGTACACTTGAACTAATTAAGTAGAAATCAGATCTTTCAAGTGGCAGGATTGAAACATAATAAACTAAAATACAATATACCATTTGTATGCTCTTTAAATCATCCATGCTAACGTCTCTGCAGTGTGATGATTATTTATTTGTTGTTTTCTCACAGAAGGGATGGCAGTTTTCTGTTCCTCCTATCACTCTTGGACATTTTATTTTAGATGGAATTTATAATACTCCAATGACTCAGGTGGGCACTGTGTAGCCTATACCATTCCATGCCCTAGCCAGTCTTTGGGTTATATAATATCAGTATCAATGTTGTGAGACTGAAAGTGCATGATGCCTGCCAACTGCCAACTAAACAGAACTGGGAAGTTATGAAAGGAGACCCCTAATATATATTTGCTCAACAACAAAAAGTAGTATAAAAGATCCTACCAAAAGCAACATGAATCCTGGCAGCAGGGATGGTCTATGTGAATTCCTGCCCAGCTATTGTTTGCATTTCCCTGATGAAATATAACACACACACACACACACACACACACACACACACGCACACGCACACGCACACACACACACACACACACTATGATTCACATTTAAACCCAGATCAAAATCCCATCATGCATTCTCACATAAAATATTTTTTGTAGGTGATCTTTTCTTTTTTTCCTGTACTTCAGGTTGACAATATAAAATGAGCTCAATTAGTTGCAAGATGGATGTTTAGACTTCTGAGCAAATGAATGTTTCTCTCTTCTACTAGATATTTTAATTACAGATCCTGAAATCCATGACTTAATATTCTCTTTATGTTTCAAGTCAATTCAGTTGAAACTGTCAGAGGGAATATGATAGTTATGGGCAATCTGAAAACTGATCATCTCTATTGAAAAGGAATAGATTAATTAATTGAAAAGGAATAGAGTAATACAAGGGCTCAGCCTTGGGGGAGATCATGCATCAAGAAAGCGTATGTTTAATATATGTGTACATGTACATATAAATACGGAGGTTCATAGGTCATAGTGATAGGGTTTATGAAGAAGTTTTAAATATATGAATACGGTACTGCTTCTCCATATGCACCTCTGTGCTCTGCCCTCCTTTGTTCCCCTCCAGTCTTACCCATCATTCCTACATATCCTGCCAAGTCTTATGCCTACTTTTATATTCAATATTTGAATGTGATTTTTGTATCTATGAAATGTCTAGGATGTACAAAAGATATTTGTAATTCTAATTTATTTAATTTAATATATTGTTTACTAATTTTACCCAGTTTCAGCCAAATAACACAACTTTACTTTTAAAACTTCATTTTGTGTGGGGTGTGTGTGTGTGTGTGTGTATGTTTTAATCACTATTTAAAATGAAAGAAAGCAGTGGCTTTTCAGAATCACACTGTACAGAATGGGAATCCATTCCTGTTTTTAAAGTAATCAGTGACAGCGTTTAAAAAAATCTTTTCTTGACACAAATAACACTTTACCACTCTTGTTCTGGATGAGAAGTCATTTCTTCTCCCTCACTAGGTGAATGAACAAGAATGTCTCATACAGAGCTTGAGTCCTGTCTTAAAAAAACAAAACAAAACAAAACAAAACAAAAAAACAAAGAAGAGAAAGAGGTTAAAATTTTATGTCTTTAACAAAAAATTTTAGCCTGGTCAGTGACAACCATATGTATCAAATTTCACTTGCAATGTGTGATGTGAGTTTCACTTTTTTATCCCCTGGGTAACTGTCATTTGCCATCGAAATAGATTAGATGCAGGAATCCTGTGATTTTTGCCATGCATTTCTAAACTGTACCAGAGACTAGGAGAGCAGGATCTTAAAGGGGAATTCTGTTTGCCTTTAATGCAAGCACACCCTAAATCTTTGGGTAGACCTGGAAGTGGTTAGGAAGAGGTTCTCACAGTATGCATGAAACTATTGGCTCAATGGTCCTTTTAAGGAAAGCTTGTTTTCAGATGTATATTGTGTCACTGGGAGGTAACTGGATCTTGAGAGCTCTGATTTTATTAATGACTTGACCTAGTTACAGATTCATAAAATGAGAATTGAGAGCTGTTAGCAACCTCAGAAGTGAGGCCGAACAGGAGAAAGCTGATCATTCAACGATACTCCTTCACTGAAATCTTGCTTCGGCTCACTTACTTCTCTCTTTTTCTTTGTTTTAGTCATCATGAAGCTAACAGTTCCAGGCCAATGATGATTTTCAGTCTTATCGCAGGCCTACAACAGCGGGGACAAGAAAACCTTGAAGTGAAGCACCTGAAATGCTGAATTAAGAAAGGCCCTTTTTCTATGGTTCCTAAATATATTTGCTCACAGTAGTAAAACACTGCCTAATACAGGAGTGGAAACCATAGACCAATAAAATAAAGTCTTCCCTTCCCATTTTGCAACTAGTCAGTTAACTGATTCAACCAATTTGCCATATTTCCTTCCCTGCTTTGGATAAATATGACAGTTATGCAACTACAGAGACTTTATTACCTTGTTTTGTGAATGACATTGTTGCCTTTGTTAAGCACAATTCACAAATAAAGCACAAGGTTATCAGCATTCATAAGAAACACTGAGCTGAGACTCATAACCAAACCTTCGGCAGAGTGCAGGGAATCATATGAAAGAAGGGGGAGTTAGTAAGACCTGGAGAGGACAGGAGCTCCACAAAGACCAAATAGATCAGGACACTGGGGTCTTTTATGAGACTGTTTCTCCAACCAAGGACCATGTATGGATATAACCTAGAACCTCTGCTGGGATGTAGCCCATGGTAGCTCAGTATACAAGTGGGTAACCTAGTAAGGGGAACAGGGACAATTCCTGACATGAACTCAGTGGCCGGTTCTTTGACCCCCTCCCCCCCAGGAAGAACAGCCTTGCTAGGCCACAGAAGAGGACATGGCAGCCAGTCCTGAAGATACCTGACAAGCTAGGGTCAGAAGGAAGGGGAGGTCAGATCTCCCCTATTAGTGGATTTGGAAAGGGGCAGAGAGGAGATGAGGGAGGGTAGGATTGGGAGGGAATGAGGGAGCGGGCTACAGCTGGGATTCAAAGTTAATGAACTGCAATAATATTAAAAAATAAATATACAGTAAAAAACAAAACAAAACAAAAAGAAAGACTGAGCTGGGTTGGAGATCAGCCTCCATGAATACTGGGCCAAGCCTAATGACCCAAGCTTGAACCCAGAACACATAGTTGAAGAAAAGAATTGAGTTTAGCAATTTTCCTCTGACCTTCCCAAGGACACCATGGAACACTCATATGTGTCTGTGCACACACTCACACACACACACACACACACAAATACACACAAACATAAATAAAATGGAATGAAAAGGAAGGTCTCCTAAAACATCCAGAATACTGAATATGAATCTGTGTAAATAAAACATGATTCAATTCTGCTATCCATATTGATATTTCTTGTCCTTGTAAGAGAAATGACAGTGCTCTCTAAGGTAATATTAATAGGATGAAATTAGAAACTCTATTAAATACATACCTGTCCTTGGCATTCTTATGGCTGTCATTTATTACTGTGGGGGTATTCCTCAAACAGATGCATTTAAAGCCCTGTTTCTATCAATATGTATGTACTTACAACAGTGTTGGCCTGGCATTCCGGCTGCAGATTTTGCTGATGTACTGGGGTAATTTCATTTACTTGTTTATGTGAGGTTTAAATTAGATTAATAAGTGCCTGATGTCCCTCTTTCAAACTTGCAGGTTATATGCATACTCTTTCTGAGGAGTTGCATAAAAGGCAGTGAGCTGGCCTTGGACAATTCACCTTAAAAGGCTTGTTAAGGTTAGAAGGTCAATAGATGTCCCGCCAGCCTGGTAACACTCCTGGTCACAGACAACAAGGACTCCTGTTGTTTATAAAAAATAGGCCAGTGGGAGCAGGGCAGAGCATTTGGAAGAATTTATTATTTTGTTTTGTAGATTCTTGTTTCCAGCTTGAGACCTGGGGTACTCCTATGTGTTTATTTCCAAACTGTATGCTGGAGTAGCTTTTCACATAACTTAATGTGTAAATGAACTCACCAGCATCTTTGCTAGGGCACTTCTTATTGAGTATGCATGAGTGTGTCTTAGAGTCTGCATTTCTGAGAAGCTCCCACACAGTGCTGCCCCTAGCTCTCCTATTATACCTTATCTCTCTCCCTCCAAGCAAATGACTGATTGTTATATAGAAAACATTTCAGCACAATTAATACTTTCAACTCTTGAGATTTCTTGCATGTTTATTTGGCAGTGATTTATGGTCCAGATACAGAAACTTATTCTTTTTTTCCAGAAAAAGCTTGTTTACACAGTATTTAGCGTTGTACTTAAAGAGGACTAATCTGGCGATTAAAAGGGGGGGAGGGGAAGGATATTATTAATGGGGGGACACAGAAAATTATTACTTCACAGTAATTTTTAGTTCTTGCTCCAGAGAGCTCAGAAACTGGTTAGGTATAGGTTATCCAGTTAAATACAAATTTCAAACATAATAACTTTTTGCATTATTTACACACTTCATTAATACTTGGGTCCTATTATATACTTTGTTGTATTGGTAACAATTGATTGCACTACCTGACTAAAATTGTTTCATCTGGGGCAAAACTCTAAATTATCTTCAGCTCAGGTGAAAATGTAGGCTGTGTGAAACAGGACAACTTTCACACCCGTTGGCTGTCCCGTGAGTTCTGCTTTGTTAAGGTGTGAGGTTCTGTTCTTTTAAGACAAATCAAAAGGGTGACAATCTTCTCCTCCTTCCCTCTATTCTTCTGTCACGTGGTTAATTTGTAAATGAAATGGATTTTTGGTTGAAGCAGTGAAAATATGTGAAATTCTTCTAGGATTTGCTGTAGGTAGACACCATTCTGTGGGCTGTGATTCAGATTTCCATAACAAGGGAACTGAACCTTAAGAGAGGAACAAACTAAACTATCTTAAGTATTATAAACACGACTGTCATTTTTCCTCTAAAAACATTTATAGGTGACATAAATATATGTGAGATTTCGGTATTGAGAGAAAAAAAGAACTTTCTGTCTACCAATTTAAGTCCCAGTGTGGATGAAGCTGTGAATTAACTAATGGTAGAATAATGAGAAATTTTTCGATTTGTCATGTATGAATGCTTGAGAGATGATGTTCCTTAATTGTTATCAGTTTACATAACAACATTTCTAATATATTGCAAATTGAAATACATTTATTATACCTGACTTATCTAACATCACATCTTAGCACATCCTACCATAAGAGTGCTTAGAACCCAGTTTCTTACAGTTAGGCAAAATCATTTGATACTCAGAATTGACTATCTCATGCAGTTTTCTGAACTTCTTTTGAGAGTGAAATGCAGAATGGTTAGTTTTGTTCTTGACAGTTTCTAATGAGCTCATTTCTCTCACGTTATCCTAAGGTCACAAAAGTCTAAGCGGAAACTTCATTGTAATTGGAAGAGGAGTTTATATATCAGTCTAACAAAAGTTAGCCAGACAGAGACCAGTAGGAAAGTGCAGAGTTCTCTTTAGTCTTTTCATCCTCATACTAATAGACAATCTCTCTCCTGCGCTGTGAATGTCTGGGGAAGGGTTTGTAGCAGCTGGATTTGCACCTCTTCATGCAAAAGGTTAATCTCCCAAAGTGGAACCTTCCAGGAGGCAGTGTGAAAGGTGGCTTTATGTTAGGGAGGATATACTTTAATCACATAACTGAAGAAGATAAAGAATTGTTTTTCTTTCTGGTTGTTTCAACAATTTTCAGTTATGAGTAACTCATAGAGGTATTCATTCTTATGGCAACTAGAAGAATATTTTAGGTAACAGATCTTATTAAATTGAAAAAAAAACACAAAATAGTCCCATTAGGTAGTATCCAACATCCTGCACAGAACAGAACTACAATAAGTGACAATAAAAAAAGGCACCAGAAAATGGTACCTGTCTCTTCACTTTAGGATGGATGCAGAAAGTTCGGAGTGAGCACAGCAGGTGTGAGGAACAAGATAAATGTTGTCTTTTGGATAAAACCCCAGATGGCACTAAATAGACACTTGCAGCTGTAAAATATCCTATCCCCATCTTCAGCCATCCAAAGCTTTCAGGCGTTATAATTTATGAAATTAAGTAGATTTAACCCAGAGCTATTTCATCCATAATTTCCTCTTATAGAAGAATTCCTTCTAATTACAAGGACACTCAGGTATGAAAGAAGGCCTGAAGGGGTAGAAAAGGAATTTGGTTATTAAGTGTAACTTGAAGGGGATGTTTCTTTTCAAAATGAGGTAATTCGTTATTCACCCCTCCCACTTAGTGCTGGAGAAGAGATTCCACAGTGATTGCAAAATCAAACATGTCACTAGTTCTGTAGTACCACAAAATCGATTCTGTTTACAATGCCAACTAATGTTTTCAGTATAAGAATCTCCTTCTGGGACATTTGCATAACTAACAACATTTTAGCATAGAATCTTCCCTGTGAGACAGTAGTCCTAGAACCCCACGAAGGCAAATATGCTGATATTCAATGCCCTTTTATAAAATGGCAGGGTGTTTGGTACAAGCTTCCTGTACACATCAATCACATACAGGTTACTAACAATACCGTTTCAATCCTCTGTAAAGGATTTTTCTTATACTGTATAAGAAAAAAAAGATGTTTTGAATAGAGAAAACTTTTTGTTTACATATACTTCTTTTAAATATATTTTTTATTTATTACAGTTTATTCCCTTTGTATCCCAGCTATAGCACCCACCCTCATCCTCTCCCAATCCTCCCTCCCTGAAGGTGAAAACAAGGAACAAGACAGGGGCCTACCAGAGGGCCTCTGAAAGACTCTACTCAGCAGGGTATTAAAGCAGATGCTGAGACTCACAGCCATACTTCATACACTTTTGACTAACTATTGGAATCCATGAAAATAGAAGTTTCTCCAGCGCATTCAGATAAGCAAACAGCACTCCGTAGCACAGCAACCCCCTTCACCTGCTTTCTGTCTATAAATGCTGTCTTGCCACTTGATAGATTATAGTGGGTTTGTTTTTGTTTAATTTGTTACTATTCAGAGTGTTACCCATTACATAATACATTTTTTTTAAACCAAACTGGCAATAATTTTATCTTTTGATAGTTTCACTGGTTTGGTCCCCTGTAACAAACGAGAGATCAACAGAAAATAAGCATAAAGAATTTAGTTTATTTACTTTTATATGACACAATGCCTCATAAGGAGATGAACATGTGAGGAAGTTGCTGAATCCAGGTGACTTTATAGCAGGCATAGTGTGCCAAAGGGAGACAAGGGGAAATAGGGTGCTAAAAAGAGGGTCTGATGTGGGCGCACTAGCCTTGCAGAAATGGCAAGCCTGTTTGCTCTGATTCCGTCACACGCTATCTATGTTCATCTTTGAAGAAAAGACACTCATTGCCTACCTGTTTCTCCCAGACTTGACACAAATTTGCAGCAGAGCAGCTGAAACAGCCCTGAAGAGTAGTATAAAACTGTCACAAAGTTAAACCCCTTCACGGTCCTCCGTGGAAGCAAGTGAGCAGTTCATTAAGACTTATAAAACCTTTACAGAGCCTATCTTCATTCCCTATACTCTAATAATCACCATTTAAGAGGCAAACAATTGACTGTAGGAGTTTGGGTTGGTGCATTTTAATAGGCTAGCTGCTGGTAAGTGCTCAGGGGACTTCCTAGTTGTGTATCTGGAAATCACTTGGGCTTTGTATGCAACCCTAATAAACTTATTGAATCTAATTCACCAAACAGGGCTTGGATGGAATCCTTTCAGTGGTCTGTAGGTTCCCTCTCTATAGGAGTAAACAGATGTTTCTTTACATTTGCCTTGGAAATATCATGCATCAGTGCACCTGTGTCTTGGATAGGAAGAGAGCGCCCCTTACGTGAGAACTTTATGATTTCTTTTAGTAGAGAAAAAGGGAGGAATCAGACACACCTTTGTACATCTGCTGTTTTCTTAAATCCTATCAGCTAAACTATTCAATATGTCACATTGCTACATTCCAGGGTAGCATATACTACGTACCATCAGCAAAATTTCAGAAACTCAGTCTAACCTTATCTGTCTCTGCAGAATCACAGGGGAAGGAAATGCCATGTTCCCTCTTACTTGATTACATTATCACAGACTGTTTTGATCTCCATTTGATAAAAGTCAACTCTAAATGGGACAAATGGACTAGTTGAGAAACATTTTGTTAAAAATTAAGAAAAGGTTAAGATTTGAATTGTAAATGGCTAAAGCCCATCAAATTACTGACAGTATTTTGGATCATGTATTAAGATGTTTTTTCTCTTGAGGACGTAGAATGATAAGTTCTTGCCTTAAGATCTATTTATATACATTATTTATTATCTGCTGTGAGTTTGATCATTGATGAATAATGGAAGCCTGTGTGTTGTGAATTTTTACTTATAGAACTTATTCACCTTTAATAACTGTCACACATGCTGGGTTTTGTCACATTCTCATCCTATTTTATTGAGGAATGGTTTTATGTTTTTTGTTTATCTTTCTAGACTAATGCCACTTTTAGGGCATACTTTTCTTGGTGTTTACTTAACCAAATGTGTTCTCAAATGTGTAAAAAACCTTTACCATTTGTTATTTGGACTAGAACCTCTGATAAATATTTGATAACTTTTGAGAATGGGGAAAAATAGAAACAGTCCCATCTAGGCATTGGATTCATAAAATATTCTTTTCTTGGTTACCTAGTGGAAAAACTTCTCTGTGTGGTTAAATTTTAGTTGAACTTCCCTACTTTCTCACAGGACTATTTGTGTACTTCCACGTAAAATCTAAGAACTCTTCTAAGTCAGTTTATGAAGATATCATCTTTGACATCCAATTAACCTGTATACTTGATTGTTTTTCCCTGCAATCTGTGTTCAGAAGAGAAATAATTTGAAAGGAAGAAAGATTCATCTTGCCTCTCAGTTTCAATAGTCATGGTCTATAGTTGCTTGTCTCTCTGGAGTCTGGACCCCTGGTGAGGCAGGGCATCATTGTGGGGTCATGTGACAGAACAAAGCAGCTTACCCCATGGTGGGCAAGAAGCAGAGAGTGAAGCAATGATATCAGAGGCAAAGGATTACCTTTCAAAGGTGTTGTTCTCAGTGTTTTACTTTCTTCAGCTAGGCTCCATAGTTTTCACTACCTTCTAATAATTTCAGCCAACAGTGAATCTCAAGGGTGGTCTATTCATATAAAAAAAATTTGCTGTCTTTATATGTATACCAAGGTTCCTAAAGAATGTCTGCCTTGCCAGACCCTAGCAAGTGCTAATGAATATGGTTTTGGCATAAAGCATCATATACTATAGAAAGATTGGGAAATTTTTGATTATTTTTATCAATGTTCTATGGCTTGTATCTATTCCATCTGTACCACCACTAAAGTTTATATGTCATAAAATTAATCCACAAATTAATGTTAGTGTTTTTTGGCATGAACACTTTGATAGTCAAATCAGTAGATAATGACAGGAGGGACCACATGATAGCTTTGGTGGTGTTACAAGGAAAGGAAGAGGAGTGAATTGAGTGTCTTATTCTATCTTGACATTTAATGTCTTGACCATAATGATCCACAAGAAGGTTCTAACAAGAAGCTGAGTGCATTCCAGTGCCTTACTGTTGGGCTTGCTAACACAGTTCCAGATTTTGAGACACTAAACTGTCTCTTATAAATCACCCAGTCTCAAGCATTTTGTTATAAGAACATAAAATGAACTAAGTGGGAAGATTGGTACTAAGGACTAGCATTACTACTATAGAATGCTCCAAATATGCCAAAATGTGGATGTAATTTGGAAGTGTATAACAAGTTAGGGCTGAAACAATTTTGAGGAGACTGCTTTGAAAGGCCACAGGTTGTCATGAACAGAAGGTTAAAGGTGGTTTTAGGGAGGACTAGAACATGATCTAAGGGAAATCCAAAATTTTTCGAAGTGCTTTATTTGTCTTAATCAGAGTGTTTCTAGAAATGTGGGTGATAAAGACACACACACACACACATTGAGAAGATCTCTCAAATGCATTCTTCTCCAATGCATTCTTCTCATGAAACTTCGGAGCATATTAAAAGGAACTGGAGTAAAGATCCATCCTGGTATAAAGTTATAGATAATCAGGAGCTCGTACTCATGCCTTCAAGCCAAGGCAGCACAAAGCACAATGACCCTAACAACATGCCTTCCCTACAAAGCCTCTGGGCTTGGCCTTGGGTAACTTCACCTGTTTACAGTGAGGGAAGAGGAGGAGATCATCTAAACATAGAATTCGTACCTAAAAAGAACAGCTTGTGGAACTACTTAGAGAATTCTCAGCCTGACTGTGTAGAATACAATGAAGTAACTTTTGAGGAGAAGAAGCAAAGGTGTGGTTGAGTAATTTATATTTGTTTGTTTGTTTATTCTGGTATTTAGTATGAAGACAAGAGATCATCAAGATAATGGGGAAAACAAAACAAACAAACAAAAACCTAAAAACTAGAAAGGTTTTGACCAGTCTCTGAAGTTGCCCCTCTAATCACAGGTGCAGAGATCTGAGAAGGCAGAAAAGTTTGGGGAGATGGCTCTGGGCATACATTACAGTCTGTGCCCAGTATTATTTTGAGTTTTTGTTTCTTGTATTCTTGAGCAGAAAGTGTTGACTATTCTACCTGTGCTAAAACAGCCCCAGATACAAGCCAACCTTCTGCTCAGCAGACCATAAGACTGTAAATATTAGAAGCATGCTCAGATGCATTCTGTGGCTTATGTAAGGTCGAACTATAGGAGCCTGACTCCCTCCACCTAGAAGCTGAAGCATTCACAGGGGTCCAGGAAGGAGCATGTGATGTTTAGGGACTTGGAAACAGAGTCATACGGAGCCTGGTGTGGGCTACCACTGAGCAGAGCTCCCCGCATGTATCGTTATACTTGCAAGGCTGCAAACATAGGACTCCAGCGTAAGAATACTTAAATACAAGCATCAGGTAAGCCATGAGGAGTAGGCATTCTTGGGAATTTGTGGGTCCAGACCCATACCACTCTGTACAAAGTGCAAGGTGTGGATTCAAAATATAATACTTTGAAGCTTTTTGATTCCCTGCTATTTTCTCTGTTTTAGGTTTTGTGCTTGAGATATGTTACTCTCTGAATCTTACCTATTTTCCATTCTTGGGATGGGGGGTGACTGTCCTGTCACACCATTAAAGTGTGAAAGCAGGATGCCTGCTTTGTTTCTACATGCTCATGGCTGGTGGATGTTCCTGTTGGTCCTGATTTGATTCACGGATGAGATTCTGGTCTTTGAACTTACGTGTCGATATTGAACCGGACTAAATGTTGAGCTCAGTATTTTTTTAATATAATTTATTAATTTTTATATTAATCATAGGTTAGGTACTTTGTATCCCAGTTGTAGCCTCCTTTCTCAGTCCCTCCCACTCTCCCCATCCCTCCCTCATCTCCCTGCCCCCCTGCAAGTCCACTGATGGGGGAGGAGCTCCTCCCCTTCCATCTGACCCTAGCTTATCTTGTCTCTTCAGGGCTGGCTGCAATGTCCTCTTCTGGGATCTAGCTAGGCTGTTCCTCCCGGGTGTGTGGGGGGAAAGGTTGAAGAGCCAGCCATTGAGTTCATGACAGAAATAGTCCCTGTTCCCCTTACTAGGATACTCAGTTGGATACTGAGCTACCATGGGCCACATCTGAGCAGGGGTTCTAGGTTATATCCATACATGGTCCATGGTTGGAGAAACAGTCTCATAAAAGACCCCTGTGTACTGATCTATTTGGTCTTCATGGAGCTCTTGTTCTCGCCAAGTCTTACTAACTCCCCCTATTTTCATATTATTCCCAGCCCTCTGCCAAAAGCTTGGTTGTGAGTCTTAATATCTGCTTTGATTCATTGCTATATAGAGTCTTCCAGAGGTCCTCTTTGGTAGGCTCCTGTGAGCTCAGTGATTTTAATGATGCATTTTCAGTGAGAAAGGAATGTGATTTGGGGGGCTAGGTACACAAGGTGATGGTTTGAATATGGTCGCCAAAATTTATATGTTGAAAGTAGGGGCTCTAGGATGTCAGTGAGATTGAATAAAGTCATGAGGGTGAAGGACATGTGGTGACTATACTAACTACTTAAGAAGAAGATGGACATTAAGTAGCCGATGTGCTTCGTATCATTCACAACCAAATATTCTCTGCATATAACAAGCAGGCCTTAGGGAGATGCCTGACAAATCCTGGTGCAGTGCCCACAGATATTTGCTGAGTAATTGGAAATGCTAGTATGTGAGTAGAGAAAAAAATTAGTAGTTGAACTAAAGAGAGCTCAATTTGCTTTCCTTTTACTAGTCACTTAAATGTGTTCTAGCTTGATCAACTTAGATATAGCTGTAAATAAACACATCTCATTTCAAATGAATTTGTTTTCTGTAAAAAGAGATCAAGATTGGAGGCTGATGAAAGAATTCTTATTTCTTAAACTACCCATGGCTATGGACCACAGAGCAAGAGTGAACACTGATTAATGGGCTTGCTAATTGTGCTTTCCTACTGAGGTCATTAGTCATAATGAAGGTAAGTATATGGTCTCCCATTGCTTCAGTGAGAGGTTGCTGCAGGCACTCATTTTCACTTTACACACAGGCATTTTGGACTGCTGGGCCTAACTATAAGATGCTGGCATGGCTCTGAGGTAAGTTTGCACAGTTAGAGCTTTCTCTCTCACTCTTTCAATTTTAACTCTGAAAGGCATGCATTACATATGAAAGTCCAAAGCTGTCAATGGGGGATTGTACAAAAGTCCCCAGGTCTTACCTTAGTTTTATTAAGATGTGACTAATGACCAGGACTATTGGAAGCATCTTATTTTTATTCTAATCACACAGACTCAAAGTGGAGAATTACTAGCTAGTTAAGAACATGTGGCCTGAGAAATATACTTTCCGTTTTGTTTCCTCACATTTCCCTTCTATGAGATGAGGGAAATAATCATAGAACTTATTTCATAGAGTATGATAGGATCACATGGGTTAATCTGTATAAAATGTGTAACAAGCACACATACCTATTGTTTGATGCATAACAAACCAATTAGAGGAAAAGGAATCCTTATCACACATGTATGGTGATGCATATTTTTCAAAGTACTTTAATCATTATTTTATTTGCTATTTCAAAGCAAGGTACAAATCAATGCTAGTCTCTTTTTACAAAGGAGAAAACTAGGGCACATAATTTGAGGCATGCTTTCCCCATGGCCTACATCTCCCAACGACTTCACTAAGATTAATCTGAGGTTATTTAATTCAGACCACATTATAAAAGCCAAAAGATGAACAGAAAAAAAATCTAGTTTTAATAAGTACTAGACAGTTAAATATCACAAAAATCATAAAACAAAAAATGATATTAAGAAAGTTCTTAGTGATAGCAAGAAACTACCAAATTTCTGTATAAAAACCTCATTTAAAAATATTTCTTAAAACGAAACAAAGATTTTCTGAAAACTTCTTAGCTTTTGACATTTTGTTTCTAGACAATTGATTCCATGCATGACCATATCCATACTTTCTTTCAGTCTGTCAGATTTTTTTGGATATTTGCATGAAAATAAGATTCTATTTGAGTTGAATGTTTATTTTTTAACTCTCCATTCAGAGGAGACAGTTATTTCCATGGCTGTGAGTTTTCAAATAGGGGATTATTTCTCCAAGCTGGTAACAATGCAAGAAGCAATTGGGATAGAATTTCTCTGCACATTTCATGCTCATATTTAAAGAAAGGATAGTTTTGTGCAGTAGAGAGACTTATGAAATTCACTGGCAGAAAGGGTATTGTAACTACTTCTGGCATACTTCTAGGTTCTAAAGAATTTATTTTAAAATTGACCATGTTTGAGTCACAAGAAGAACTATTTCTCTTTCTTATTACCAAGTCAATTTATAGTATGTGTTTTCTAAAACTCTTCCATTACTTTTCCACTCATTGGTTGTGTTTGTATCTCCTGCCAATATTCTCTCAACGCCTGTGGCGACTCACAGACAGTTTTACTCTTTTACCATTCTGTGATAAGATTTCCAAACCTACTGAAAAAACAAAAAAGTCTGAGAATGTATGTGGGCCAGTAAGGTGGCTTAGGGTGTAAAGATGGCTGCCAGTGAGGCAGGTGGCCTATGTTCAATTCACAGAATTTACGTGGTGGAAGGAACGAGCCACGCATGCTCCACTAGATAATCCCATTCCCAGGTATCTACAGGCAGCACTAAATTAGTGGGCATTAAAGTGAAAATGAGAGTGAGTGAGTTAGTGAGTGAGTGAACAAAAAGAGAGAGAGAGAGAGAGCAAGAGAGCACATGAAGTTGGGAGGAGAAAGTGCAGGCAGAAGGGAAGGATCTCTTTTTTTTTTGAAGGTATTACTTCGGTAGACTTTCTAGCATACTGCAAAGCCTACCAGGTGCTTTGATGTAACTTTGAGGGCACTCCAATGTGAGGCAATGCTTTGATTTTCTTTTAAGATTTTTCTGTAGTTTTTAAGAAAAGGAAAGGAAAATAAGATTTTTTTATTCATAAACAAATCCGAAGAGTAGAAATGCTTCTTTTAATCTGTGAAATGACTGTACATGCCACAGTACTTCTACCTTTGATTCTATTCATAATAGTCATGATGATAAAAATTCTATATCTCATATCATAAAAGGACAAACTAGTGTTAATAGATATTTCATATCCTTATGCATGAATATTGCCATTGCCTTACCTCAAAAGAGACTTTATTCTGGAGCTAAATGCGAATAAACATTGCCTGACAATACATATTATTGGTTATCCCAAATTCTATGTTCCGATGTGGTGACAGGTTTATCAAGAATTTATAATAACAGAATAACTAACATCATGAATCAAAATAGTTTTCTAATGCACCTGTGGGTACACAGAGGAAGCTGGTTATAGCAAAGCAAAGAAGTCTCTGCTATTGGCCTCAGATGACGACATTCTTAGATCTGGGTTTGGTGGATGTTATGGATCTTAATATTTATAAAACACTTACCTCATAGTCTAAGGCATTATGCCACACTGAAGTGGCAATAAATATTTAAGGACCTCATAACACAGGATCTGTAGCTCTGTAGTGGCATCATTTCATCTTCTACTATTCCTGAATTTCTTATCCACAAATCAGCCTTTGTCAAATGTCCACAATGGGTGTTTTTGTTTGTTTGTTTTTGTTTTGTTTTGTTTTTTCGTTTTTTTGTAGTGACTAAGGTTTACACTGAACATGCACAAATCCATATAGAGGCAGAAATATTCGAAGTGAAAATATGAAGTGTAAGTTACCTTGCACTTCACAAGAGGAAAACAAATAACATTGAATATAAAAAAAAAGATGAATCATTGCTAAACTACTTTTCATTTTGCCTTTTTTGTTTGTTTGTTTGCTTGCCTGCTTCCTTCCTTGTTTGTTTGTTTGTTTTAGACAGGTATCATTACATTGTCTTGGCTGGCCTAGAACTTGCTATGTGGACCAGGTTGGCCTTGAACTCACAAATATCCACTTGCCTATGATAATTTTTCTTAAAAAAAAACAGACAAAAACATTATTCCCTGTTGACTCCTTCTAATGTTGTAATTTTACATCTTTTAGCGTTAAATAGTATCAATGCATCCCATAATTTGAAGAAGCATAGTAAACATTGTTTCATATTCTCCAACTTCTCGTCCACACATTTCCCAGTATTTATTATGTTTTAAATTGTTGAGAGTTTATAATATTTAGCATTTGTTCATGAACCACAGTTACCCACATGTTTTATGATAACAAAACACTTGCTGGATCTAATTTATGTAACAATTCTTTATAATTGTACATTTCCATCTCTTTATTGTATTGCTTTGGGGGGATTTTTCTTTGTTGTATTGATCATCTGTTCTCAGATTTGCACAAAATATACTTTCTAATATATATAATATTATATTGTATATTAACTATTGTTTTATAGGATACATTAGATATTATGTACTATATGTTATACTACTTATATATTTTAATATATATATATATATCCCAGAAAATATTGTATTTCTAGAATTTTATAAGATTGTGATATGATTTAATGGCTCTTCTCCTTTTGTCCCTCTCTCTTTCCCTTCTTTCCTTTTTCATTCCTTCCTTCCTCACTTTATTCATTTTTTGAAAAAAATAGTTACAATGTCCTTAGGTGAGATGTTGCTTTTCTGAATTTGCATATGTGACACCTTATCTTGCACCATGGGATGTGGTTGGGGAGTTTAGACCCCTGTGCACTCACTTAGGGTCTGTAACTGTCTTTGCCTGTATACTCTAATTATGGCCTTCACTAATAGTTTGATTAGTTACCTCATGTAGAACTGTGAGGTTCCTCATTAGCTTGTCTACTGCACTTGATACTCTTGATGTGCACATTAAAGTCGCTGTTCAAAGGAAAGTTACACACGCAGACACATACTCACCAAAGATTTTTATTATCTATATAATTGTCCTTTCCCCCGGCATGCACTATACTTATCTTCATCTTTTTTTCCATTACATTAGTGATATTGCAGAATATCTGAGACATGATCATTTGGTTTTGGCTTTTCTAATTGTTAGTACTTATGTAATGGTGCTATTTCGCACATTTCCCTAGTTTTATATCTTTACAGGTAATGTGATTTTCTGACTAAGTCATTGTTTCTTAAAAGCTTGTTTAACTTTTAAAAATATTTTATTATTTTGCACATCTTCTAGAATCTATGCCTATGAAGTGTGGACTTCCTCCTTTTGGTTTCCAGTACAAGCAATCTTCTCTCCTGTTAAATAAGACCTGATTCCAAGGAGACAGCAGTTGCTCAGCACCAAGATGTAAGTGCCACTACTCACACGTGTAAGTGCACTGTTAGGGTTTCTGCCATGACCATGATGTGGTTCATAGACATCAGGCTAGGTGGGACTCGGCAACACTCCTCCCTTAAGAGCTGGCAGTTATCACCATATCTGTTCAAGGAGGAGGCTTTCAGGCTTTCAGGTCACTTCCAGTTCAATTTCTGAGAATCTTAAGTTGAAAGGGCAATAGAGATTTACCTTGGAATTCTTGGCAGCAACCAAGGGTAATAACAATTGTTTATATTGTTCTGAGAGTTTCCTAAACTCTTTTGAGTAACCTTAAAAGAGGTTTCAAAAGCATTACATTCAGTGAGTAATCCAGATCCAGAAAGACAAAGGACACTTGTACTCCCTCATCTGCTTTTTAGCTTCAAATATTCAGATGTAAATATTTAACCTACAGCAACCACAGAAAACAGAAAAATAAAAAGGGACCACGTTGCAGAGGGGAACAATAAAAAGGAATAAAAGGATATAGGTGATATGAAAGGGTATTATTGAAAATCAAGATAAAGGAGCAATAAATAAACTAAAGATGATTTACAATAAAAATCATTATTTTTACTCATCTAAAATTATAGATAATGCATATAAGTATATTAGGGGGCTAATACTCCCAGGGGCATAGCTTCTTTCCTCCCCACAAGAATTTCTGCTAGCAGACATAGAAGCAAAAACTCACACTCAAAGATTAAACATAATGTAATTCAATTTCTCAACTAGGATCAGACAACTAGGAAATAAGATCCATGTTTATAACATACCTAAATTAAAGTTATTCTGGCACTTTTTAGAAATAGTCAGATTACACCATTTAAGATGTAAGTATAATAAGACTCTTCAAATAGAGATTTTCAACAGGGTACATGGGTTCAGTATAGTAATAAAATTAGGAACTGATAAGAATGAACAAAAAAAGAGGATTGGTGGATAGAAAATTACAAACAAGAAGGGAATTTCAGGAACCACGAGGGATTCTGTCTAGAACAGCTGGACTGAATAGTTGCTTATACTGTGCTCTGAAGGACAGACTCAACGATGAGTCTGGCTCAGAGATTTGCAAAGATCTTGTTCAAAAAGAGTGTTTTCATAAGGTTCCCTGCTCTCTGCCCAAAGTTTGGCTGAGTCTCAGCACCTGCTTTAATACCCTGGCAGAGTGCAGGGAATCTTATGAAAGAAGGAGAAGATGAAAGACATGGAGGGGAGAGCTGCTCCACAAGGAGGGCAACAGAACCAAAAAATCTGGGCACAGGAGTCTTTTCTGAGACTGATACTCCAACCAAGGACCATTCATGGAGAAAACCTAGAACCTATGATCAGATGTAGCCATGCTAGCTCAGTATCCAAGTGGGTACCCTAGTAAGGGGAACAGGGGCTGTATCTGACATGAATTCAATGGCTGGCTCTTTGATCATCTCTTCCTGAAGAGAGGAGTAGCCTTACTAGGCCACAGAGGAGGACAATGGAGCCAGTCCTGATGAGAGCTGATAAGCTAGGGTCAGAGGGAAGAGAAGAGGACTTCCCCTATCAGTGGACTTGGAGAGGGGCATAGGAGAAGAAGACAGAGGGAGAGTGGCATTGGGAGGGGATGAGAGAGGGGGCTACAGCTGGGATGCAAATTTAATAAACTGTAATTAATAAAAATAAATTAATTTTAAAAGAACAAAAGAAAAAGAAGTGCTTTCATCAAAATGGGAAGAAATATATAAATAGTTTAACAAGTTAAAAGCAAGTAAGAGGCCATAGAATACTAATCAAGAATCATCAAAGTAATTATATTTTTTTCTGAGTTTGTAGCAAATACGAGCCAGGGAATATTTCCAGAGCAATCAAAATTTATCGCTGGCTCTTTTTAATGTTTCAACTGTTTTCTTCCTTCCTTTTTTCCTTCCTTCCTTCCTTTCCTCCTTCCTTCCTTCCTTTCCTCCTTCCTTCCTTTCCTTCTTCCTTTCTTTTTTCCTTCTTTTTTCTTTCTTTCTTCTTTCCTTTAACTTGTCAGCTAATAAGCAGTTGACCTACTTGGTTCAAAGAAAATAACTAGAACAGTCTTAGGGAGTTTTAAGCAATGGAAGTATGAGTACTTTTATGAAGGATTTGTTAAGTTTTTATAGTTGCCAGATAATGAGACAAAATATATATAACCACATGTTTTTCAGGGTTCTCTAAACAAACCATACTATTATCACATTGTTATGTGCTGTATAAATAAGAGAGCAGTATGTTAAGAGAAAGAGTGTGCTTTGGTTTGTAATAACCACACAACTTCTTGAGTCTTTTTTTTCCCCTACAAAGTTAACTACATATCCAGATAAGTGGTTCTTTTGGTTTTCTGTAATCAAGTTAGTTTACTTTTTTCTAAAGACAATTATCTCTTGTCTGTATGACTCATTAGTTGCCACTTTTCTAAACCTTTTAGAAACAACTGTTATCAAATATTTTTACAGAATTTAATACATTTAAAGACATGGATTTTCCAAAGAATAAATTGCTAGAACTATATCAACACAATCATAAAGCTCTGTGTGTCAGATATGACTGAAAAAAAAAACTTGGCTTCTATCCTAGTAAATTGAAGGTAGTCATCTCTGTCTATAAGAACTTATGCACAAGAGGAGTTTCTATGAATCAAAAATGAAAACTACGTAATGATAAAAACCTATGTACTTGACTGGCTAGATCCCAGGGGAGGACATTGCAGCCAGCCCTGAGGAGACAGGATAAGCTGGGGTTGGATGGAAGGGAAGGAGGTACTCCCCTGTTGGTGGACTTGGAGGGAGCGGGGAGGAGGGAGATGAGGGAGGGAGTGGGAGGGTAGGAGGGAATGAAGGAGGGGGCTACGCCTGGGATTCAAAGTACCTAACCTGTGATTGAGATAAAAATAAATAAATTAAAAAAAGAAAAAAAAAGAAAGACAAAAGAAAGAGGCATGGTATCAAAATTGGTTTTCTATGTCTCCATGGCTAACCACTCTACTTCCCAGTCTGCTGGGACCTTTTGTGGGTATCCTTTTACTTCTCTTCTTTGGCTCCTGGGTCTTTAATTGGCTAACAAACTTTGTTAAGAGTCAGGTGGATGCTGCAATCAAGCCGGTGAGAGTCCACTACCATCGCC
>CM053748.1:31991737-32040633 GCA_028658305.1 Pachyuromys duprasi
CCACAGACTGTTCCAGGCCCTGTGCCGAGAAGATTTTGTAACTTTCCACCCTCACTCACCTGCCTACCCCCACCCCTACCTAAAACCAGCTTTAAAAAACCTGCTTCTGCTCAATAAAATTTGGCTCTTGACAAGTGTAAAAACAACAACAACAACAACAAAAAAAACACTTAATGACAAAAAAAAACAAACTATGTACTTGAAGGTTGAAAACTAAAATTAAACCTAAAAAATAATCTGCAATAACTATAGAATTCTTCTGCCTTTACCTTAATGGAATTTCTCTCTCTGTGTCTGTCCTTCCCTTCATTCCTCTCTCTTTCTCACTCCCTTTTCCTTCTCTTTGTGTGTTTGTGGGTCTAGGGGGTGTGGGTGTGTGTGCCTTCCCATGCCCTGTGGGTGTATGTGAGGACAGACAATTTTGTCTTCTATTTATGTGTACTTATTTATTTTTTTTTGAGACAGAGCATCTCAATAAAATTAGCTCTAGAAAATTGGCTGAACTAGGTAGCCAGTAAGCCTTCAAGATTGTCCTGAGACTGATGTTCCAACCAAGGACCATTTATGGAGATGACCTGGAACCCCTGCACGGATGTAGCCCATGGCAGCTCAGTGTCCAGGTGAGTTCCCTAGTAATGGGAACAGGGACTGTCTCTCTCTGACATGAACTCAGTGGCTGGCTCTTTGATCACCTCCCCCTGAAATGGGGAGGTGCAGCTTTGCCAGGCCACAGAGGAAGGCAATGCAGCCACTCCTGATGAGACCTGATGGACTGGAATCAGATGGAGGAGAAGGGAACCTCCCCTATACAGTAGACTGGGGAAGGGGCATAGGTGGAGAAGAGGGAGGGATGGTGGGATTGAAAGGGGAAGGGGGAGGGGTCTACAGTTGGGATGCAAAGTGAATAGGCTGTAAGTAGTTAAAAATAAATAAATAAATAAATAAATAAAAAGATTCTCCTACCACCTCCCCCTAGTTTTAGGATTACATGAGAAATCAACTACATCTAGTTTTGTTTTGTTTTTGGTTTTTTTTTATGTAGTTGCAAATTCAGGTCTTAGTGCTTGAAAGGTCTGCCCCTTTTCCACTGAAGCATCTCCACCACCCTCAGTAAACTCTTTCTCTGTATTTATTATTTAAGGCTAACATTTTAATTTACAAAGAAGTATTATTAAACTTTATTATAAAAATTGTGAAAGAGACATAAATAGAGAGAGACCAGCCATCAACTTTTACTAGTATTCCTAGGATTCTCTCTACATTTATTTTGTTTTGTGAGAGAGGGTCTCTTGCTAAACTCTTCAGTTAACTAGTTGGCTTGCCAACTATTGTCATGGATCCTTGTCTTTGCCTCTCTACAGCTAGGATTACAAGTCTGCCAAAACACCCAACATTTTAGATATTTTATGTGAATTCTGGGGATCAGCTTCAGGTTTTCATGCTGGGGAGGCTAGCATCTTACCAACTTAGCCATCTTCTCAACCTTTGGAAGTTTTTGATAAAAAAAAAGAATAGGAAAGAGAAATTGTAAAATTTTACTTGTGTTTCTGCTGTTTGTATCCAAACAGCAGAGGCTTTTGCTTATTTACATATTTATGTTTTGTAAGGAAACATTTTTAACAAGAGCAGTGCCTTGCAATATTTTATTTCATTGTTTTCTTTTATTGAAAATAGTTTTATCATAAAACATATTCTCATTAGTTTTTTCGTCTTCTACTCCTCCTGCTTCCTGCCCACCTTCCCTCCCATCCAGATCAAAACTCGTTCTGTATTTGGTTAGAAAACAAACAAGAATCTAAAGAATAATAATAAAGCATACTACAATGAGATAAAACAAAAACAAAAAAATCAGAATAGGACAAAACAATGAAACAAGAAAAGGAGCCAAAGAAAAACTACAAGAAATGCATATAGAAGCAGAGATGCACCTGTTCACGTACACAGGAATCTCATAATAACACAAAACTTCCAAACCAGCCATAATATAGAAACAAAGTTCTGTTAGTTAAAAAAGAGAGAGTCATGAGTTAACATTATGAGACAATAAACCTCCAAAGAGGCCATTGAATTTTTTATGTGTTAGCCATCAACTACTTGGCATGAGGCTTACCCTTTATCATGGCCACTTCTCCCAGTAAAACACCCTTGATGAAAACCAATTTTTCATTTTTAGGAGGCCATCAGTTGGAGATAGATTCTGGCTTAGGGATAAAGCATGTATTCACTTCTCATTTCGGCTCTAAGACTCCCTCTGATGAAGACCTGTGTACGCCCTTTGCACACTGCTACAGCCTATGTAAGTACAGAAGTATGCCAGCTCTGCTGTGTCTAGGAAGCCTTGATGCCATGGTGTTTCTCATCCCTTCTGGCAAGTATACTCTTTCTGACTGTTATACTGTACACTCCCCTGATTCTCACTCAGAGGGATTTGACAGTGACATTCCCTTTCAGTGTTGAGAGTTCCAAGGTCTTTCACTTTTTGCATATTGTTTGGCTCTCTGGATTTATTCCCTTGTCCCATCTGCTGCAGGAAAAGGTTTCTCTGATGCTGGATCAGCAAGGCACAGATCTATTAATACGGTAGAATAGCATAAGGAATAATTTCATTGCTATGTTCCTTTAGCAGAAAAGTAGTATTTGGTTTCTTCCAGGTCTCTGGCCCATGCAGGCTCAGGTTCTTGGCCAACACATAGTGGTGTGTTTGGTTCCATCTCATGAAGTAGGCTATAACTAAAATTCAAGTAGCTCATTGAATATACCAGTTGAATGAATGTGGAAAAGCCTCCCTTGTGTGGTTCTGCTGAAATGGAATTCCCATTTTCCTTCACATTGCCCTGAACTTATTGAGAGTAATGTGACCCCAGCCACAGCGCATCTTACAGTTACTTAACTTACTCTACAGTTGGATCTATATTCATTTCGTTGTAGAATAATTTATGATTACAGAGCTAATCTCAGCCATTCTACATAGAACTAAAGAGGAAACCATGCACTTAATAGCATGGAAAAAATATACAATGGAAATAAAAGTAAGTGAGAAGGAATAAAACATAAATGGAACAAAAGATTTTATTAATGTTGCGTGTCTAGTTTAGATCATTATGCAACTGGCACAGTTAATGAATGCAAGTAAACTCGTATGGTAAAATGGAGTAACTGCTGCTTTAACAGGCCTCCTCCTGCTCACACCTGTGCATTGGTTCTAAAATTTTCCCAAAAGGAAAGGGTTTCAGAGTGGGAGTAGGATTCATTCTACATTTCTTCCATGAGTTGTTGCATTCCTGGTACTATATCCTACATGTATGTTGAAGGTCAAGAATGGGTTTCTTAGGACCAGAGTTTAGCAATGAGCAAATAGGCTTTTCTGTGATGCCTTCAGTATGTAAAATTTGGAAGCTTTTGCAAGTTATTTTAAATCCAAATGGAGGATAAGACCAGCCTAGGACTTTCTTCTTTCAGCCAATCTGCTTAAAGATTGAAATGGAGCTTGTTCGTCTTCACTTCACATCTGGACTTCCTTCACTTCTTCATTTAGCTTATGCTTTTATTTTATAACGACTAGGCTCTAATAACAGGAACAAAACAACAAAGACCTCACTTCAAGCTGTTCCTAGACTCACAAAGCACAGCCTCGCCAATCTAACTTCCAGGTTGTAGACAGTATCAGAAAGGCAAACAAACCATATCTCCTAACTGATCCCAATGAAAAATTGTGACTGTCAGTTTGGACTGCTGCTTATGAACAGATTTGCTTTATGTGTTGTTTTGGCTCTGCCTTGCTATTTATGTATATATATGTGTGTGTGTGTGTGTATGTGTGTTTGTGTGTGAGTTTGTGTATGTGCCTGCTCCTATGCATACCTACGTGTATCCATGTGCATGTGAAGTCCAAAGGTAAACCTTGGATGTCACTCTTTATGATCCAAATACCTTTGAGGATTCTAGATTAAGGTGGGCTGAGAAGGTAGCCAGTGAGCTGCAGAGATCAGTCTGCCTTTGCCACCTCCTACCCCTACTATGCTGGGATTACACACGCTTGCCATCCACCAAGATGTGATTGTGCCAGTGTTTGAACTGAGGTCCACATGATTACATGCTAAGTATATTTGCAATTGAGATGTCTCTCCAGGCCCCATGTTTATGCTTTTATTTATTGCCTTTAAAATCCAGTAAATGAAATAAGTCTTCATGTCTAGGTTGGATTCCGTAGAATCCATAAAACTTTGCTTGTACTCTATATAAAAGATAAATGCATTTCTGAGAGCTTATACCACACAAGTGTGGAAGTGCAGAGAATTCTATGAAGCCAGAATTCTGACACAAATTCCTTTATCTTAGTACTATTATTACCAGGAAGTGGGAATTTTATACTTGGCAGGGATAACTTATTTTTAATTAAACCGTAACAAATATATTCATCAGACATAACTGAATTTTTATATATTTTTCATGCTTTTGTATTACTAGTATATTTAAAAATATATTACAAAGAATATTGATAAAGAGATAAACAGGAAAAGGCATATGGAAGGAATGCACTTATCCAAAATCTCTCTGAATGCTCTTATTAAAAAAAAATTAAAGCAGTAACCATTACATAGGCATGACTCATCAGACCACTGACCTTTGTTATCAAGCAGAGTTTGGAAAGTGGGGTTAAGGGTTTTGTTTCTTTTCTGGTGACCAACCTTTATCTTGACTATCTCGAGAGGGCTTCTAACTCTCACTTAACTGATTTATTGAGAAATTGTCCTTTTCATTGAAACAACAAAAAGAAAAATCCTAGAAAACTGGAAAGATCATAACAGTTTTTTTTTCAGTCATTGACCAAGGATCCAAGCAGTGTCATGATCTGTGAGATAGACCAAATCTCCCACGCGCCTCCTCTTCACATTGTGTTATCCTGTATCAAAGCTGTCCAATGTGACAGCCTCTAACAACTTAGGTTATTCAAGATAAAAATCATATAAAACCAAAACAGAGCTTCTTAATTAAAAAAATATCCTGGGCAATAAAAACTTGTCTCCACATGGGAAAAGAAACAAAAAATCCCAATATCATAGTTAGGAGAGAAGGGATGGAAGGTTGGTAATATAATGAATTGTAGAGATAAATTTATTCAAAGTACATAGCATGAAATTCTCAAAGAATTAATAAAATATTACAGAAAATAGTAGCCATGTCTAGCTAGTAGATTCCACATTGTAGGATATCCTCTTGGATAACGCCCTCTCAGTTGTCAAACAAGGGTTTGAAGTCAGAGCATTAGATAAGGTTTCATTTGAACTATAAATCAAGAGGGTTTCATTCTAGAATGCGGAAGTGGCTAGAATTTATGAGACATTATTTTATTGATATGGAAGCAGTGTGAAGAGAGAACATAATAATTGGTGTAAGGTAAGATTTCATGAAAACTTGGCTGTATTGCACATTTCTGGGTCAGGACTTCATGTTGACAGTGTCTATTGTATACCTGAGATTTCAATGGAGTCATTGTGAGATGTACACTATTGTGAGAACTAGAAACATGTTATTGGAGACCCTAAAGCATTTAACTAAGAACTATAGGAAGCCTTCATTTTGATACTAATGATGGCATACAATTCTGTAACAGTAAAGGCTCTGTGCTCTTCAACCTCAGGTCTGCACAATGGAGTACTGGGAATAGCTTACCTGACAGAGCCATATATATATTATTGTAATATATTACAACAAATAATATATTTATTATCAATATTATATATTATATATATTTTACATTATATATATTGTTACAATTTATTCACTGTATATACAATTTATATCCCAGCTGTATCTCCCTTCTTCTTCCTCTACCAATCATACCCTCCCTTCCTCTTCTCCTCACCTCGCCTCCAGGTGAGTTCCCTAGAAAAGGGAACAAGGACTGTCTCTGACATGAACTCAGTGGCTGGCTCTTTGATCACCTCCCCCTGAGGGGGCAGCAGCCTTACCAGGCTACATAGGAAGACACTGCAGACAGTCCTGATGAGACCTGATAGGGTAGGGTCAGATGGAAGGGAGAGAGCCTCTTTTACCTGGGACCCAAAGACTGACTGTAAATTTAATCCACCGCTTTAGACTTGTGTCTTTATTTGCTGTGGTCCTCTGAGCCTGTTGCACAGTTATTGTTCTCTAGGATTGCTACCCTACCATAGCTAAGTACCAATAGGGGATGCTTCCTTTTCCGTTTTTGTTAAGTGGTGGTGGTGGTGCTTAAATATCAGCTATCTTGTGAGATCAGCATGCATTGTATGACTTGTAGGAAGCAAGGAACAAAAATTAACACTAGGATGTTATGACTCAGAATTTCTAAAACTAGCACGCACAGTAATTATCAGCCCCTGTTTCTTAACTACTTATATAAATGAATGGCTTCTGCATTTGAACAGCTAAGTCCTTGCTTTGCATCTGCCTCTGACTTTGGGTAATTTATGCTGTCCATCAAAACTTTCTAATGTCGGGGAGGTTGGGAGCTACATTTAAGCATCTTTTCATCTTAAACTTTAAAGCTAGTGAGAATAGCATTTTAAAATTTTCCTTCGTGAAGGATACAGGAGTTCAGTTTTTCCTCATCTACAGTTTTGGAATATAAAGTCATAGTGTGCACTAAATTGCTGACAATATAAATATGAGAGAGCTGCCGAAGGCCACCTTCAGCAGGCAATCTCTTTTCTTAAACCACCGCATTAAATCCCTAAGGTGACCAGTGCTGTTCCACTCTTCCATTAGTTAAAGGTCACCTTTACTAGCAACCAATTTTTGTATGTCCCTAGGGTGGCTGCTTAAGACTACATTCATTGTCTATATTAACTTCTCTATGGAATCTGTTAAATATCAAGGTAATTATAGTCTTATATGGACATTGAGTCACTTTATTCTCAAAAAGAGCTTGTTTTATCATGAGACTTCAGGCTATGTAATCTAAGAATGATAAAGCTAAAACAATTTTATATTTCTAAAAACCTTCTCGTTAAGTCTATGAATACAACAAGTGATTAAAAAAGGGGGAATATGTGTGAAGCACTGAGCTAGTTCATAATATTCTATGATTACAAAGGCTCATATATCTCACAGATTTAAAACTGTAGCAATGGATTCTTGTTGAAATTGTTATAGGAATGGAAAAATGGCTTCCATGACATCACTCAGTCATGCAGACTAAGAGAATCTGTTTATCATGGACCTGGGCCATCATGGAAAGCCCTTGGTAGGGCAGGGGTAAAAGCACGAGCAATCACATACTTGACCTGTAGGAATCCACCCACTAGTAATAGCCCTCCAGGCTCACTTATACATATAAGTGAGTGAACTGAAGTACTCTAACTGCACAGCAGAGGGATTGAACCCCAAAGTGCCTGTATGCATACACTGAAAAAATGTTCACCAAAACAAACAAACAAACAAACAAACAAACAAACAAACAAACAAAGACTTTCTGGAAAACATAGAATTAAAATTTTATATTTTAAAAAATACTAATACAAGTACACTATCATAGCTAAGGACCCATGTAACCAGTACTAAAAGTTGAAATACAACACTTTAAATTCATGAATCTGTTTCTATTTTTGTATTTTTCCTCTCATTATCTAGCATGTTGTTGACTGAGTTCTGGCTGTTTCCTAAGAAACTGTAGTTAAAAATTGAACCCTTTGTACAGGGATCACAGAGTAATCTTTGAAAGCCACTAAGGGCTATAAATAACATACTTTTTTCAGAACATACACAGGAGGGACCATGTTCTGTTTTAGTTGTGCATAAATTGACCTTTTGATAGCATGTCTTAAAATTTTCAGTTATATACAAATTATATTTTCACACTTTATGATGTATGAATATATCATCTGTGCTCAATAGTGCCAATATACAAGCAGCTCAGTGAGAAAATGATTTTTAACATTTCGTTGACACCTCTGTTACCCATTATCAGCAACAACTAACTTGTTTTTTGTTTGTTTGTTTATTTTTGTCTTGCTAAATTTGCTCAACTGGGGCTTTTCCATGACTAAAGGTTGATTCTAAAGCATATAAGTGCTTTGATGTGAGATGTTTAGAAATCTATGTGTCTTCCACAGAATATTGGCTGAAGCTTTATTTAAGCCATTGTAATAGACTATCTACGGAATGGGTTTAGCCTCTTCTACTCTATCTTCCAGAAACTTTGATACCAATTATGGGCCAATTGTTAAAGAGCTTACCTTGTAAGATATCTTGCATTTCATCCCCAGCAAAACACACACACACACACACACACACACACACACACACACACACACACACACCAGGGAGACAGAGATAGAGGGAAAGACTAGTTAAATAAATAAACAAATATAAAATAACATTTTCAGTTGTTTTCTATACTGAAGCAAATGTGTTATGTGATTACTTATTGCTCTTACTTTATGCTTAGTAAGTAATTGCTAACAGATATTTATACCTAGAAGTCTCTTCCTTCTTCTGAATTTTGCATCCAGTTTTGTCAAAGTTAAACATGGTTTCCCAACACACACACACACACACACACACGGAGATAAACAGAGACAGGAAGAGAGAGAGAAACACACATACACTTACACACACACACACACACACACAGGATATTACTTTTTAGACAATTCTGTCATCAAATAATATTGACATTCATTTTTGTTTTGCATAACATGTTAGTTTGAATTTATGGAAAACAACTTCTATTTTTTGAATTTTATAGTTGTCTCATACTGAAGTAACAGATACCAAGAGATATTAATTGTAAAAGTTCCCTGAGGACAAGCACCACCAAGAGGTCCTGAAATATCAATCACTCTGAAAGGAAAAAAAAGAAAAAGAAATAAGCAATTGCAACCTATGTCAGTGCAAGCAAAGACATGAGATTAGGAAGGTGGACTGAGCTACACCAACTGTAGCTTCCATGGTTGCATATACTGAGTGAATTGCAGTGTAATTATTTTCTTTTCCATAGTTTGTCTCTTAAAACTATTCTATTTTGTAGGTATTCCTTTTTTATAAGAAGCTGGGAAGCAAGAAAATGAACATTTCTTTTCTTATTATCTCTAAACTTAATTTTAAGAATCCATTCCAGCTAAGATATCCAACTGAGCAAGCATGGATGATAAGAGCTCTGCTAATTCAATGCAGCATCTTGTTTAAAAAATCTTTAATGATGGATGAAATAAATTTAGTTTTCACCTAAGAGGAGAAGCAAGTCTTCAGGCTGTTCATTAGTGATTCAAAACATTAAGCAAAACATTCTAACCACTGTTAGATGGTCTGAGAAAAACCTGGTTACATTCCAGAGCCAGCACAGCTCAGAGAAAATATGTTTTAAAATTCCTTCTAATTCCCCATTGTGTAAGACCTCTTTAATTTATACCAATGACCCATAGATTTGTGAAAATAAAATTGCCATGAAGAAGACTTTAAGTAAACAATTTTAATATTTATGGCATATGCAACTAACCTTAAAATAGGAAAGAAATTTAAACATATGTATGTCTTTTAGGAACAGCTCTTTAATCAAGTGATGTATTTATAGCTGTTTTGTCATAATTTCCTGTAACTGAAATACTTCTTCATGAAGGGAAGCTGCTCCCTTTAAGTTTCAAGAAGTAAACAGTGCACAAGTCTTAGAGAGTCCCTGGCAGTTACAAATTTCTTTGTTCTTGGCTCCTTATTTTCATAAGTCTCTCTCTCACACATACACATACATACTCATACACACACTTTCACAAATATGATCCTCAAAAATAGAAAACGTCCCTGTTCTGAGCTTCTATAACAGCCTCTCCTGACTTTAGTACAAACCTGAATTCTCTAAATGTCTACTACCTCCAGTGTAGAAAGGGTCTTAGAAATCTAGAAGCTGTGCTCTCCTCTCTGTCCTCTACTGATTGCTGAAGAGCACCTGTTTCAAGATTGGTACGAAAAGATTCTGAAAGAAACAGCAGCGCAGAGGTGCAACCCATTCCATAGACATCTTCTCACAGTGGCTTACATAAAGCCTCAACCAACATACTGTGGAAAATGCATGGATTGGTTCACACTGAGATTTCTAAACATCTCACATTAAAGAAGTTCTGTATTGTTATGCAAAAGACATTTATAGGCTTTAGAATCAACCTTCAGTCATGGAAAAGACCCAGTTGTGAAAATTTAGCATGGCAAAAACCAGGTTAGTTGTCCCTGACAATGGGTTAAAGGTGTCTATGAAAATATTAAAAGTTATTTTCCCATTCAGCTGCTTCATTTTGCTTTAGTATCTTGCCACTGTTCTGCAGAGATGATATATTCATGCATCATAAAGTGTGAAAATATGATTTGTATATAAAACTAAAAATTTTAAGACATGCTATCAAAAGGTCAACTTATGTTTGTCTAAAGTAAAATGTGGTTTCGGATGTGGGTTATGTGAATTAAGTCATTTTTTAGCCCTTACTTGTTTCAGTAGTTAATTTATGCTCCTTGTATAAAAGAATCAAGATTCATCTTTAAGATTTAAATACAGTTTCTTGGGAAACAGTCAGAACTCAGTCAATGAGCTTTGCAGAGAGCTCCAGGGTTGCCATCCATGTTGGAGCAAACATCTGTTTTTGAATCATCTATGTTTCTCTCAGTAACCACAAAAAAATTTATTTGTTTACTAACTTGGAACAAACCAGCACTTTGATCCATTAGTGGTTCCAAGCCTGGAATGAAAAGACAGTTTTTCATATCTCTCCAGGAACACTGTTATACTGCAGTAGCCTACATACACCATACTTATGATGCACATGAAAATGAGTAATATCTTTGTCATGATTGTAGTTTCGTTTCTAGTGTGTTCAGTATGAGTCTTTGTCAAGGATAATATAAAAATAAACCTCAATGAAGCCGGGGATAAATTTTAAAGTAATGATTCTTTACTTTACAGAGAGCCAAACACATTTTAACACCATTTGTTATATTCCAAACTTTCTAAAATGAGGTTCCAATGTGTGTCTAAAAATAAAAATTACTGCCCTTAGCACTGCAATTTAAGTACAGGAAAACAAATGCTGTAACTACAGGAGTTACAGAATTGCTGCTAATAGGATACAATTCCCCTACAGTCTTGGTATCTCAAGGAGATTAAAAAACTGATAAATTGTGGAGGAAAGTTGAAAACAAAAATTTACAGATGATTTGGAAAGGCAAAAGGTTTTTTTTTTCTAAAATAAAAAAAAATATTTTCCTGTAAGTACAATTGTGATATAGAGATTAAATAGTAGGAAGAAAATGTTCTTAGCTATATAGTAGATATATAATAACTACAGAATAAATGACCACACTGTGTGTTTATTGTACTGTTAGATGCCTTCTTTGGCTAAAGCACATACGACCTGAATGATATTCATCTAAAATACTACACAGAGTAACTTACCCTTATCTTGATAGTAATATATAAAGTTTAAAGGGTTATGTCAGATCATTATTTATATTATTTTCTTATTGTCATTCAAAGATTACATTGATATGATTATGTGCTTGTCTAGCATGAAATCTATGTCCAATCACCATGAAAAAGTGACAGAGAGCTACACCTTCATGGAAACTACGTTCTGGAAGATGTTAACAAACTTATACATTCTGGTAGACAACGTACTATGATATGAAGTGCCATATATGGTAGCAAGATTTAGACTAGCTTTTAAACTGTGAAAAAGTGATGAATGAGCAATGATTGATTGGGATTGAAGTCCATACAACTGGAAAAATGATGTTGCTTTTCTTTGAGATGACGAAGGCAATAGAAAAGTTAAAGTTTTCCAAATATACAGGAACAGGAGTTTAGTCTGAGGCATTTGAACTGTACAGTAACTATTAGAAACAAAATGGACCCAGATGTCCCTCTGTCGAGGAATGGATATAGAAATTATGGTACTTTTACACAATGGAATACTACTCAGCAATTAAAAACAAGGAAATCATGAAAATCGCAGGCAAATGGTGGGACCTGGAAACGATCATCCTGAGTGAGGTATCCCCAAAGCAGAAAGAAACACTTGGTATATACTCACTTATGTAGACCTATAGGATAGGATGGACATGCTGAAATCTATATACCTAGGGAAGATAAGCAAGAAGGAGGACCCAGGGTGGGATGATCAATCATTGGTTAGATGGACAAATGGGATGGACATTGAATGTAGGAGAAAACAAGCAACAGGACAGGAGCCTTCCACAGAGGGCCTCTGAAAGACTCTAACTAGCAATGTATCAAAGCAGATAATAAGACTCACAACCAAGCCTTCGGCAGAGTGCAGGGAATCATATATAAAAAAGGGGGAGTTAGTAAGACTTGGTGAGGACAAGAGTGCCACAAAGACCAAATAGATCAGGACACACACACACACACACACACACACACACACACACACACAAACACACACACACACACACACACAAAGAAAAGAAAAGAAAAGAAGCAAAATGGAAATGTGAAGTTACCTGATAGAATAGGGAATTTCAATGTTAGGGTGAATTTCTGTGTACTAGCACAAAAAAGTTCTGGGACTAGGAATTAAATGGATTTGATTAATTTGGAGGGTAAAACCCAGGAAGCAGTGGAAAGGAAGTGTTGAAGCTGAGATGGCCACTGTAATGTCAGATGTAAAACAAATTTACTATTATGGATAACCAGAACTTGTTAAAAAAAAAGCAGCAACAGAACAAGAAAAGCAAGCAAACAAACAAAAAACAAACAAAAGAGCAAAACCAACTAATTAATATCCAACCAAAAAAACATACAAACTAAATGAAAGCATGGAAAGCATTGCAAAATATGTACGCCGGAAACTAACAAGAAGGGGGCAAAAGCTCAAGCTGATGTACTATTTTCTATCAATATTTAAGCAAGAGTGCTTTCAGAAGATTTTCAAGCTTTGACAATTCTTTGTTTATATAGGTACAGGAAGAGCAAGATTAGAGACCAGAAATAACTTGTTTATGCACAAAAGTAGACTACCTGTAATTCCAGCATCAGAAGGTGTGGATATGAGATTTCTGTGACAACCTGCCTTGGTAGACCCGGCATATTGATGATGATCACTCAGGTGATCAAAGAAGGCTCTAAATAAGGCACAGGCCTCCTAATACACACACACAAACACACACACACACACACACCACTCACACATGCACACACATGAATACATTATACATAGAAACACAGTTAAAGAGCTTAAATATTAAATCTGAGTAGATATTATTGCAATCCTGACTTTGTGAACTTAGAAAGAAAATAAAACAAGATTATACCTACAAAGAAGGTAAGAAAAATGAAGTGAAGAACAAGAACTTTCACCTGTGACATTTTAACATTAGGGTATTAGGGTTCTGAAAAAGGAACCATAAGGAGTCCAGGAATGAATGGTCAATAAAATATTATAAAATCAAGCAAAATGAAGAATGTATCTACTATCCTAGATGCAAAGTGATTGAAATATGTTGATAGTATGAGCAAGTAACTCCAAATCATGATATTGATAGTCTGAGAATCCAAAAGACTATAATTCAACAACATGAAAGTCAACACAGCATTGACAAAATAATGTCATCAAGATGTAGTCACTAATGTCAGAATCAACTGGACAAAAAAAATAAAGAAAGAAGAGTAGGAAAAGTTGGGAGAACATAAATATGAGACCAGAAAAAGACAAGGAAATAGGAGTAGGATAAAGCAGCAGAAGACAAAGAATATAATGAAGATGAAGAAAAAGAAAAAGAAGAAGAAGGAAGAGGAGAAGGAGGAGAAGGAGAAGAAGAAGGGAAGAAGAAGAAGAAGAAGAAGAAGAAACAATAAGACCATAGTTAATAGAACTAAAAGGCTTAGATAGTTTGGCATATAGTGACTAAGCATATGGTAAACGTGCTTCTCACCTATGCACATTCTGTCGTGCTTCAAGATTATTCAGGACTCCTGGAATGTCCAGTCTCTAAGGGTTAAAAGGAAGTAAGGGAAGAAAAGGTGTCAGGAATTGAGGACATAACTGAGGTTCCTAAGGAGCATGACAGAGACCAAAGTAATAAAGATTGAGATCTGATGCCAACGCACAAGGAGGGAGGGCAGATGCTAAACTTTGATTTAGAGTGTTGGAGAACTAGCATGGGACTGACCAAGGTGAGTCTCCAGTGCCACAGTCAGAAAGGTATGATTCATTTTACGATATGGGGAACCAAACTATATAAGCACACTGAGCATATTTACACAACTTAATACTATTCAGCCTCTAAAAATAAGGGTATCATGAAATTTGCCAGCAAATAGATGGAACTAGAAAAGATCATCCTGAGTGAGGTAACCCAGAATCAGAAATACACAAATTTTATATAGTCACTTATAAGTGGATATTAGCCATATAATATAGGATAAACATACTAAAATCTATAGCCCTAAAGAAGCTAAACAACAAAGAATGCCCTAGGGAAGATGCTTCATCCTCATTCAGAAAGGCAAACAAGATAGACATCAGGAGTAGGAGAAGACAAAGAACAGGACAAGAGCCTTCTACAGAGGACTTCTTAAAGACTCTACCCACCAGGGAATCAAAGGAGATACTGAGACTCATAGCCAAACTTTTGGCAGAGTGCTGGAATCCTTATGAAAGAAGAGGGATATAGAAAGTCCTGGAGGGGACAGGAACTCCACAAGGAGACCAACAGAGCCAAAATACCTGGGCCCAGGGTGGCCTGCAGAGACCAATACTCCAATGAAGGATCATGCATGGAGAGGACCTAGACCCCCTGTTCAAAGGAAGCCCATTGGCTGCTCAGTTTCCAAGTGGGCTCAGAGATTCAGGGATAAGGGGAACAGGGCTGTCTCTGACATGAACTCATTGGCAGGCTCTCTGATCAATGCCCCCCCCACCCCTTTACGGGGTGCAGTCTGGCCAGGCCACAGAGGAAGACAATGCTGACAGCCTTGATGAGACCTGAAAAGATAGGGTCAGATAGAAGGAGAGAAGGACCACCCTTATCGAGGAATTACAGAAAGGCATAGAGGGAGAAGAGAGAGGGCGGGTTGGACTGGGAGGATACAAGGAAGGGGGCTGCAGTGAGGAAATGAAATGAATACATTGTAATAAATAAATATATAAATAGAATTAAAAAGAAAAAAGAGCTAAGTCAAGGTGTGGTGATTTATGCCTGTAATTTTAGTTTAGGGTTGTAAAAAGAAAATGATTGGGAGTGAAGTCATCTAGATACATAGAAATTTCCAGGCCAGCCTGGAATAAACAGAAATCTGGTCAAACAAACAAACACACAGCCAATCATATAACCCCCCCCCCCCGAAAATAAAACATGAAACGAAAAACAAAAAGCACCCAACCAGCCAGCAGTGATGATAAATATCACTAACCTAGCACTCAGGAGACTGAGGCAGTTAGATCTCTGTGAATTCTATGGCAACCAGGGTTACATAGTGAGACTCTGCTTCAAAACAAACAAATAAGGAACAAACAAATAAACTACAAAAATAACAAAATGAAACTATGACTCAAATGAAAAAAAATGACCCCCAAATTGGATATACTTCGTTAGTTTGAGACATAATTATATGAAATATTTACGGTAATGACCAATGAATCCAGGTGACACCTGTGTTAGTCTGGGAAATTAGAAAATTTAAACTAGGTTGCATATAAGCAGCAAAAAATGTACTTATCCAAGTTTGGGATGATAAATGTACTGTTTAGTAATGATATATACACTGTTTATTAAGGCCCAACTTTTTCATACAAACTCTCCTTTGCTGTGTCCTCATGCACTAGAAAAGGTGAAGTAGCATTTTTAATCTCTTTTGTTAGAGCACTAAATCCATTCTTGATCTGTCCTCATGACCTCACCATCAGACTAAGCACTACCTTCTAATACCATCACTTTTTCAATTAGGATTTCAAATATATTAACTTTGGCGGAAATATATTCACAACATAGCAATGTGTTCATTACAGTAGACACAATCTTAATGTTTTATTTTAAAGCCACTGTGCTTTGTTAAAGCATAAACACCTATAAAGAGCAGAGTATTGGCTCATTTTGTTTCCTGCTTTTTCATTGCTTTTCTTATCCTAGTACAATGTTTAATACCAGAGGGAATCAATATATTTGCTGTGTTTTTAGTGTCTGGGTAAAAACTCTAAGGCTTTGCTATGAAGAATAATGTATCTTTAAGGTTTATTCTATAAAGATGTTCTTTATTGATTATATTTGTTTGACAATTTTATACATGTAATGCAATCTCTTTATTTCGTTTCCCACCTTCTATCCTCTCCCTCACACAGTCCTGTTATCTACCCCATTGCCACACTGAGGGCTGTTTGTGGATTGACTTTTAAACAGGATCCTCTGTGCTGCTATGGGTTTTTACTGTCTATTGGAACCTGGGAAGGTCACCAGTTGGCAAACAACCTAATAACCTTCCATTCCCCAGATATCATTAATTATGAGTAGGTTATCAGAGAATGTTGTCATGCTCCTTTTTTATCCATTTTTAAAAAAATATTTTATTTTATTAATTACAGTTTATTCACTTTTTATCCCAGCGGTAGCCCCCTATCTCTTCCCCTTCCAAACTCACCCTTCCTTCCTTCCTTCTCCCACAGTCCAACGATAGAGTCCAAGATCCTCCCCTTCCATGTGACCTTAGCTTATCAGGTCTCATCAGGACTGGCTTCATTGTCTTTCTTCATTGACTGGTAAGGCTGGAGGTGATCAAAGAGCCATCCCCTGAGTTCATGTCAGAGACAGTCCCTGTTCCCATTACTGGGAAACCCTCTAGGACACTGAGTTGCCATGGGCTACAACAGTGCAGAGGTTCTAGGTTATCTCCATGTTTGGTCCTTCTTGGGAGTATCAATCTCACAAAATACCCTGGTGCCCAGACTTTTTGGTTCTGCTGCTCTCCTTGTGGAGCTCCTGTTCCCTCCAGGTCTCTCTTCTATCTCTCCTTTCTTTCATAAGATTCCCTGCACTCTGCACAAAGTTTGGCTATGAGTCTCAGCATATGTTTTGATACCCTATTGGATAGAGTCCTTCAGAGGCCTTCTTTGGTAGGCTCCTGTCTTGTTCCTTGTTTTCTCCCTCCTCTGATGTCCATCCCATTTGCCTTTCTGAATGAAGATTGGGCATCTTACCCAGGGTCCTCCTCCTTGATTAGCTTCTTTGGGTTTATAGATTTTAGTATGATTATCCTATATTATATGTTTAATACCCACTTACAAGTGAGTATATACCATGTGTGTCTTTCTGCTTCTGGGCTACCTCACTTAGGATGACCTTTTCTAGTTCCCACCATTTGGCTGCAAATTTCATGATTTCTCTTTTTAATTGCTGAATAGTAATTCATTGTGTAAATGTACCAAAATTTCTGTATCCATTCCTCTATTGAGGGACATCTGGGTTTCCAGCTTCTGGCTATTACAAGGAAAACTGCTACAAACATGGTTGAGCAAATGTCCTTGTTATGTACTTGAGCATTTTTGGATATATGCATAGGCGTGTTATAACTGGATCTTGAGGTATCATTATTCCTAATTGTCCGAGAAAGCACCAGATTGATTTCCAAAGTGGTTGTACAAGTTTACATTCCCACAAGCACTGGAGTAGGGCTCTTCTTTCTCCACATTCTCTCCAGCATGTGTTATCACTTGAGTTTTTGATTTTAGGCATTCTGATGAGCATAAGGTGAAATCTCAGGGTTTTTTTTTTATTTGCATTTCCTTGATGACTAAGGATGTTGAGCATTTTTCTAAGTGTTTCTCTTCCATTAGATGTTCCTCTACTGAGAATTCTGTTAGAAGAAAAAAGTGGGGAAGAGCCTTGAGATCATTGGCATAGGAGACAAGTTCCTAAACAGAACACCAACAGCACAGGCTCAATGATCAATAAATGGGACCTAATGAAACTGAAAACTTCTGTAAAACAAAGGACACTGTCATCAGAACAAAACTGCAGCCTACAGATTGGGAAAGGATCTTCACCACCTCTATATATGACAGAGATTTAATATCCAGAATATATAAAGAACTTAAGAAGTTAAACAGCAACAAATCAAGTAATCCAATTAAAAGTGGAGTACAGAGCTAAGCAGATAATTCTTTTTTTTTTTTTTTTTTTTTGGACCTTAGCCACAAAGGTTTGGCTATCTCATGTCCTCTTGGCAATCTCCCTTGTGCTGGCAGATGCCAAGATTCACACTTGCTTGCCCTGTTGTTTTTCATACTTTAATAGTCTTTAAACTTAAAAAAAAAGTAGGGTTGCCATTTTAAAATATTTATTTTTATTTGTTGACTAATTTTTTAGTCAGTAAGTGTTGAATAACTTTCAAACTTTTAATGTGTGATTTGAGACAATCATATGACTTTCTTGTCTCCTCTCATTTTGTTAATGTCACAAAATTGAATTGTAATTGATAAATAATGTATGACTGTACGTGGTTACATATATGTACATGTATATATATATATATTACATGTGGATTTAATTGACATACTTTATTTTTATTTATTTTATTTTATTTTAATTTTTATTAATTATACTTTATTCACTTTGTATCCCCCCATAAGCCCCTCCTTCCTTCCCTCCCAATCTTACCTTCCCTCCCCCTTCTACACACATGCCCCTCCCTAAATCCACTGAATGGGGAGGTCTTCCTTTCCTTCCTTCTGATCCTAGTCTATCAGCTCTCCCAGAAGCAGAAAGACACACATGGTATATACTCACTCATATAGACATATAAAATAGGATAAACCTACAAAAATCTGTACACCTAAAGAAACTAATCAAGAGGGAGGACTCTGGCTAAAATGTTCAATCCCAAGCCAGAAAGGCAAAGCAGATGCAGAAGAATATAACAGGAAACAAGCTAGGAGCCTGTCACAGAGGGCCCCTGGAAGGTTCTGTCCTGAAGAATATCAAAGCAGATGCTGAGACTTATGGCCAACTGTTTGGTAGAGTGCATGGAATCTTACAAAAGATGTGGGAAATAGTAAGATAGAGAGAGGATAGGAGCACCACAATGAGAGGGACAGAACCAAAAAAACTGAGCACAGGGGTCTTTCCTGAGACTGATACTCCAGCCAAGTACCATGCATGGAGATAACCTAGAATCCCTGCACAGATGTAGCCCATGGCAGTTCAGTATCCAAGTGGGTTCCATAGTAATGGGAACAGGGACTGTCTCTGACATGAACTGATTATCCTGCTCTTTAATCACCTCACCCTGATTGAAGAGCAGCCTTACCAGGCCACAGAGGAAGACAATGCAACCACTCCAGATGAGAGCTGGTAAACATACTTTATTAAGGAATTTGTATTTATGTTCATGCAAGACAATGATCTACAATTTTATTAATGTTTAATTGTTATTAAATTCATATGTGCATGTTTGCAAGCATATATGTGAATGGAATGCTTTGGGGTCAGAAGGACAATTTTGCAAATTGGGTCCTTTTCCTCTGACATGGGTTCTTGATATTGATTGAACTTGCTAGTTATCCTGGGGTTATGTGACTTTACCTGCTGAGCCATTTTTGTGAGCTAAGCAAATAATTTTAATTTCTTATGATATTAAAATTCTTATGATATTATTTTTCCTCTTGGGGGGTAAATCTTAACTTAATATCCACATACAGTATTTATTATTAAATATTTTTAATACTAAAGATTATTTATTTGCCATTACTTAAAAATTCAAGATTTAGTTTATACAGGGCTTTCTGGATTTTCAATTCAATTTTTCCTTCTGTCATTTTTAGTAGCTTTATGTTTTTTTTCAGTAATTTTGTATCTTCTCTTATAATTTATTAAATTTGCTGGCCTGAAGATTTTATAACATTGTTTCAATAACATCATTGGCCCAGGCTTTGGGAGATATTTGCTAATAATGAAATAAATTAGCAAAGCATAGAAATTCACTCAGTTTTTCCATCTTATGTGATATTTAAAAAAAATGTTTTAGAGACAGTTTCTCCAACCAAGGACCATGTATGGATATGGCCTAGAACCCCTGCTCAAATGTGGCCCATGGTAGCTCAGTGTCCAACTGAAGAACCTAGTAAGGGGAACAGAGACTGTTTCTCTCATGAACTCAATGGCTGTCTCTTTGACCCTCCCCCATACACACCCCATACACACTAGCTAGATCCCAGGGGAAGACATTGCAGCCAGCCCTGAGGAGACAAGATGAACTGGGGTGGTCAGATGGGAGGGGAGGAGGTCCTCCCTTGTATGTGGACTTGGAGGGGGCAGGGAGGAGATGAGGGAGGGATGGGAAGAGTGGAAGGGAATGAGGGAGGGGGCAATGCTTGGGATGCAAAGAACCTAACCTGTGATTGATATAAAAATAAATAATTTACACAAAAATGTTTTAAAACAAAAGCAGCAACAAAACTTCCCAAATTTTTAATTTGATAAAACAAACAAACAAATGAATGAACAAAAAGTCCTTCCTCAGAAAACATTAAACAAGTTACAGTGGCCCCCCTTGTGCGTGTGTGTGTGTGTGTGGGGGGGGGGGAAACAAGATAACTTTGTAAAAATTTATGCTTTTCAACCTGTTTCAAAATTTTGTCCTATGACAGTACATTGGATTTTCCCAGTTTTAGTAAGACTCATAGTACAACCAAGACCATGCATGGAGAGGACCTAGCTCCCTGCTCAGATGTAGCCCATGGGCAACAGTCTCTGCAATACCCCCTGGGCTCAGATTTTTATTAACTTTGTCGGTCTCCTTGTGAAGCTCCTGTTCTCTCTGTGTCCTTTTATCCCTCCTTCTTCCATAGGATTCCCTGCACTCTGCCCAAAGTTTGGCTGTGAGTCTCAGCATCTGCTTTGATCCCCTGTTGGGTGAATTCTTTCAGAGGTCCCTCTACAGTAGACTCCCATCTATTTCTTTTCTTCCAATGCTCCTCGTGTCTGTTCTGTTTGCCATTTTGAATGAAATTTTAGCATCCTCCCTTGGGTCCTTCTTATTGTTTAACTTCTTTAGATCTGTAAATTTTAGTATGATTATATGGCTAATCCCTGTTATAAGTGAGTATATACCATGTGAGTCTTTCTCTTTCTGGGTTATCTCACTTAGGATTATCTTTTCTAGTTCCATCCATTTGCCTGCAAATTTCATGATTTTTAAAGCAGAGCTTCTTCACGTGTGGGTTGCATAACTAAATGAGGGGTTGGGAAAAATTGGCAGCATCAAAAGTTTTCTGACATGAACTCAGTAGCTGACTCTGGTCACCGCTCCCTAAGGGTTGGGAGGTAGCCTTAGAAGGCCATAGCAAAAGACAATGCAACTAGTCCTGATGAAGCCTGATAGCCTAGGATCAGAGATGGAAGGACTCGGGGAGGGACATGGGAAGAGAAGAGGGAGGAAGGGTGAGATTGGGAGAAGACCAGGGAGGGGACTACATCTGTGATACCAGGTAAATAAATTGTCTCAAATAAAAAAAAAATCTCCCCGAAGGTTTTCTGATTGTACAGTTACCAACAACTAATGATCTGAAGTGTGTCTTAAATGCTTGCTTATCTTGGTTGCATTCCACAGCTTCACTGAGGCCTTTGAACTTGAGGCATATACACTGGGCCCTGTGCAAGCTGTTACACTGATGCAGTGCTAATATACACTGCCTGGAACACTTCAGCTGAGATTCAGTACTATTATACATTATGAACTGTACTGTTTCCACTGTGCACAAAACTTGCTGTTCTTATGGCTTAGGGCTTAATTATGAAAAGTGACTATTCTCTTGCTGTTATTCCTCAGCACGTATTAACATGCCTTTGGGTTACATTGTTCTAGATGTTTGGTTTTAGAAACTGATGATTCATTAGGTGATTTGAATTTTTCCCTCTCTCTCTTTCTCTCTCTTTCACACATACAGACACAAAGATACATGCCATGAATTTTGTCTAGGGATTAGGACAGGTTTCCAACAATTTCTAAAATGGCACTAAATACTTGTCATTTTGTGATATGTACTTATGTGAAGCAGTATTCTCAGAACTGACAGTTGTAAAATCAACGTATCAATCAACTCTGTAAACTGCTGAAAATTCTCTGTTCATAGTATCAAACACTAACCAAGATTTAATTTCTTATTAAAAGTAATCAAGCACATTCTCCTCATTACTGTGCAATATCCTCCTATCTTTAATAAAAGGTAAATTTTTGTGCAAACCAAGGAATGTTTAAGCTAAAGCCAAGTAATTGCTTCAAATTTAAATTCTTTATGATTTATTATCAGCAAATATTTTATTTTATACTGATTTTACATATGTAAATGTTTTCAGCTGAAAAGGGGTTGTTGGAGAAAATGTTCACAAAGTTGAGTACTAAAAAGCTTCTCTGCATTTTTCTGTAATGCTGGTATCCGTATATATGTTCATCAACAGTGTGCAAGAGCATCCTATTCATACTTCCAACAGCACTTTTCTGTTGCCTTGGTGATGACTGTCTTTCTCTGCATGTGAGGGGACTGCATGTAGCCTTGTTTTAGCTCAATTATTTTTAAAAGTATTTTTGTGGAGCACATTTGTAAAATGAGTTTTTAAAATTTCATTTTTATGCATAAGTATTTGTGTATACGTACGTATATGCATTTTGTGCATGAGGTGCTTGTAATGGCCAGGAATGGGTGATGAAACTCCTTCATCTGGGGGGCTGGGAATCAAACCCAGGCCCTCTGCAATAGCAGAAAGTACTCTAACCTGCTGAACTATCTGTCCAACCTCTTGTATTCAGAAACGATTTCCTGTTCCAGAAACAATTTTGAAAAAAATTAAAGAGTTCCTTGTAAAATATTAAATGCAAAGAAAGAATCAAGAGACCAATATTCATTACTATTTACCTTTACTAGATCAGTAAAAACAAGCTATTATATGAAATCTATAGGCATTCAAATATAGATGCATGTGCATATATATCTTATTTATATATCTCAGTTATCTTGTTATTAAAGTTAAAAATTATTATTGTTAATGTGACTTTTGTGATCATTTTCCTTATCCTTTGAAGCATCCTTTATGTCCTTTATTCTACTTACTACTTTGTCTTTTTTTTCATATTTTCTATTTCCCGTCTTTTTATTCTCAGCTTAAAAATTAATACTAAATATATAAAAGAATCCAAGTTCTTTGGAAATTCCATTCCTGTTATTGTTGGAAACCAGAATGTCTGCATGATGAGAGGTGTTTCCAGAGACCATAGCTATAGTGAGACGGCTTTCTTTCCCTCTCAACATGATCTTCAGATATTCTACTGAATCTTATGAACCGTTAGGTAGAAAATCTGAGCATGTTGATCTAGCCTGCTGTTAGCTCATATCAGTCTCTCTCATCCCCGGGTACTGCTTCACATGAGGCACATTTTAACTACACTGTGTATTTCTTAATCTGACCAACTACAGAAGATGGGGTGTGAGCAAGAAATGTTTGGCAGTATTAAGATCCTTACAGTGTATGCAAATGTTGGGTATCCATTTTATTCTCAGCTTCTAAATTGTTGTAGGTGCTTGTGTAACGTTTTTGTTATTTTCATAACCTTTGTGTCTTCACCTAAAACACAGTAATAATGATTTTTTACATTTTACAGCTTTCACAGGGATGGAGTGAAGAATAATAATCCTGACAATGATCCACTGAAAATGCTAAATAAAAGCCATCTGTAATTTTCATTGCTGTGTTTCAACATGATGTCATATCAATATAATTTATCATATCAATATGCTAAATTTATCATTTTTTCAAGATCAGAATTTAGAAGAGTGCAGATAGGATGTTGCCCTGGGTCTGTTTTCTCCAGGAAACAAATGCTTAAATGGAAACTTACTGGAAATGTTTCAATAATGACTTCAATATGAGAAAAAGTGGACAAGGACAAAGTTTGAACTTGAACTGAGATGCAGGTGTTTATGACACCTGCTGAGCCATAGCAGATCTAAGAGCTGAGATGATCTTTGAAGTTGTAGTCCTTTCAGAAAAGCCAAATACTGGTCTTACACTGACCAGATATTTGGTGTCTATCATCCTGGGGGGGGGAGGGGAGAGAACTTCTATAAGACTTCCTTTTTACTAATTATCCTGGAGTGCTCAACAACAGTATTCCAAGTATTTAAAAGAGTGGCTAGCTGGATGCTGAAGTATGGGAAATCGGAATCCATTATAGCAAACAGAACTAAATAAAAGGTATAAGGAAGTCCCAATTTAGTGTTAGCTGAAGGCAGGGAATGTAAGCAATTCATTCTTCAATATTTTTTCTAAGATTGACAGTCAAAAAATTAAGAGAGTCAAAGAGGGGAGCTGGTTTCTGTTTAGCAGTTGGCATTGTAAGTGCTCACAAGCTATGTGTCAAGTAATTAGAAAAATCAAATGGAGAAAATGACATTAATTAAACTTTACAACACTGAGTGAGGAGTAATAAATTTTGATGAAATAAAAGTACAGAGGATTTAGGGTGAAGCAGAATTGCATATTGTTTCAGATGATAGGAAAATGAGTACACATGGACACACCAGTAATTAGCTAATATAAGTCATTTCCAATGACTCTCCTCTCTCAAAACACATCCTTGCAAAGAATTTTTTAAAAGATAGCCAAAAGTCTTATCAGTGTCAGTCAGGACAGTCAATAACTGGACAACCTAGAACAGATGTGCTGTGGCAATATCTGACCACACTCAACTTAATGAAAACCAAATGGGATGTGTAATTCATTCTGATGGGTCAGTAAGAAGTCCAGATAATGAAAAATAGAGGGTCTGTAATCTACATCTGAGCAGGAGGCCTAGATCCTTTCCCTGCATGGTACTTCATTGGTGTATCTATCTCTACAGGACCCCATGGTCCAGGGAGCTCTGCTAGAGCTTTGATGGTTTTATGTGTCTTCATGTTGAGCTCCTGTCCCCTCGGTTCATTCTATCCTCCCATTCTTCCATAGGAAGAACACTCTGAGAAATTTTAATCTGGAAAAAAATTCCCCTAAATTAAGATCAATTCTTATATTGAGGTCAATATTGGTTTAAAAACTAAAATTTCTGTTTGATTTGGATTATCCTCCTCAATTACACAAGCTTATGAAATGAGGACTTTTAAGATACAGCGCAATTCTTTGGATCTACTTTAATTATTTGTGTTGCTCTCATATTAGAAATGTTTAAAGTAGAATCCCAAGTGACTGTGCTTGTCAACTTAAATCTGATTCAAATATTCAAATCAATAAATTTTTGCATACACTTTGTTACTAAGGAATTAAGCATCATAAGAAAACATCAGGACTTTAGCAGACCCTGATGCTTGAAATCTTTTTCTGAGTTTTTATCGAATGTGAGTCTAGCAATTCAAAAATCATAAAAGTGACAAAAGAAGGTCAATAATAAGGAATAGGTGTGACTGCAGTTGACAAGTGGAGAATGAGATGAACACCAAGATGTGAGTATTCAGTTAGAGATGCACTTCAAGACAATTCTGAGTGTGCTTAGCTGAGAGAGAAGTTGTAAGCTGAAAGCCAGCTCAGGTTCCACTCCTGAAATTCTGCAGCTTCCACAGGATTGCAGCTGTTGCAAGAACATCTTAGTTCCTTGGTTTCAAATGCTCTTCAGAGTAGAAATAAGCAAGACTGGCGCCTTCACTTCATAATGGCTAATATTCATAAAGCCTGAAACTGTGATGCACATAATGTTTCAAATAATACATCTTATTAATTTTGTTCGGATAGCTCATTGTGGAGACAGTTCCTATGTCCCTTTATAGATGCAAAAACAATGACAAGGTGCCTGTTACTTGACTAAGGCTTCCTCAGCTAGTAGTGCCGAATCTGAAGCAATGTTTTCCTCACCAGGACACATTGGATTGAATCTCCATGCTAAGGCATACTATTTACAAATGTGCAAACACATATACACATATTAACTTTAATTTGTTAATCATCTGTAGCAAAATAAAATTTATGCACTCTCTCCAGACTAGAGGAGAATCCAAATGGCCAGTAATCCTGTGTTTGAACTAAAGCAATGCTGAGCATGGATAAATTGCCGTTATGGGATCCTTAGTTATACTGCTTTATTAATTTAATAGCAGACTCTAACTTTATTACAGTAAATAACACATTCATTAAAATATTTAATCATTCATGAATGAAGAAAAGAGGCATTAAAAATACTTTCAACCAGCACAACTAACAAAAGTGACTGACTCGTGTCACTGAATCAAGGATGGTTGTTGGTAAGGTGAGTTTCAATGCTGTCTCATTCTTTCAGCCTGCTCTGTCTTTGGCATCCATGTCCTCTAAGACTACGGCAGAGACCAAGTAAAGAGAGCTATTTATTTGAAAGGGAGAGAAAAAAAATCTGCAGAGTCTCAGTGGAATCAAGTGATTATATAGTAATGCATGTACTCCTGAATAAGTTTGTTATGGATGGGCTTAGGCTAATCTGTCATAGAAAAATTCAGAGTAGTCTTTCATTCCTGTTGCAAGAGAAGGACTCTGGTTTCTGAGCAAGGAGCTGAAATGCAAATGTTTTAGGAGTTTCAGGTTAAGTTTTCACAGGAAATTTTTTTTCTGGATTCTAATTCCATGGTCTTAAGACCGTCTGTTGCACGCAAGGATATTTCCTGGTATCCCCACAATAGTGGCCATTATTTTCTGTTAATTAAAATATTCCAGAGGGAGGTGGATTTAGAAAATGAAATATTCATCTTTAGCTAATTGTTCATCATTCTTGGAGGTCTTTTAGTGGGAGTAGTGATGTTAACATTGATGTAGGAACAATACACGATGAGCTATGTGTGGCAGATAACAATTAGGTCATTGTAATGATCTGGGCTATAAGAGCTGGGTGATGACAGTAGTAATGGAAATGGGACAGATGTGAGAGAAATAACATCTCATATTCATAAGACTTGATGATCCTTAATTAATCCTAAGAATCAGAGAGGAAAGAATGGGTCTAATTCTACTTTACCCATTGACTCAGTTAAGAAGTATTTATGAGCTGCTATGTGCCAGGCACTGAGGCACAATGCCCATCTCGCTGCTTATCTTCCCGAGACTTCAGATACACTCAGAGCCTTCTGTTGTGGGTGATGAGGCAATTTTCCTACTGATAGTGTGGCTCCTTCCTCACTTGCTTCCAAAAGCTGAACAAAGCTTCTTTTCTATTTCTATGAACTACTAGTCTCCTTCACAGTCTTCATGGGAAGAAAGCAACGGAAATTCAGATGTCTGCAAGGTCTGGAAGACAATTCACAGACCATGAGCACCGAAAATTCAAAGGCTGGGGAATTTCAGGTAAACACTGATGGGTTCTCCAGACTGATTTGTTGGGATTCTTACTCCGTGCGAAGCTATAAAAAGAATGTAAACTTGGAGCTAAGGAGTATTATTGGGCATAATGCTATTGTAGCCACTCCTCACTCTTCAACTAGTGAGGAGCCTCTCTCTTTTGATTTTCCTCCCATTTCCTTGAGTGGTCCTTCTGTGATTTTTTTTGCCACTTTTGTATCATCAATGTTACTAGTACAGTGATTCCAAGGCTTGGGTCTCATATTAGTTTATTATTTGTATATACTTATTGTTACAGTTGTTCAAACTCCTGATAATGAATAGTATTTGTGAACTGAAAATACATAACTATAGATAAAAGAAATATTGATAGTTACACACATACACATTGTGGTGTGTATATATTATATTATATTATATTATATATATATATATATATATATATATAGAGAGAGAGAGAGAGAGAGAGAGAGAGAGAGAGAGTATATAGAGTACTGCAGACTCTAAGCTTTGCATTTAATTGGTCACTCCTCGTGAAGACTAACTAGCATTTGAAATTTGGTGTAAGTCATGAATGGCAAATGATACATCTCTGATGCCTCTACTTTACCCCACAGCCTACAATATACACAAGAGCAACACCACAACAAAACTAACTATAATCATTATCAAATTTCTTCCATTGCCATTAAGAGTGTCCACTTTCCTGTTGTCAAGGCTGTATATACTCTAGTCATCTTTGGTCCTTCTATTTCCTGTGCACCTTGCAGGCCTTTTATCAGCCTAAGCTGTCTACTCCACCTCCAAGGAAGATCCAAAGTCTGACTTCTCTTTCATGGCCACTGTAGTCGAAGTCACAATTATCTGGTGTGTGCACTGTTGAAGTCAGGTTATAACAGATCTTTATTCTTTTGTCCTTAGTAACTTCTATAGAGCCCATTCTAAAATGTTCCCAGAGTGGTTTCTCAAATTCAAGAGTTTCAGTGATATTTCTGGTTTAATTTTTTTTAATCTCATAAAAAGTAAGTCTGTAGGATCTTAACATAGGCTATGAAGTTCTCTGTGTTCGATTCCATGCCATCCCTGATTCTCTGACTACCTGCTCCATGGGGAATTGTGTATGTCAAATGATAACTTGAGCGAATTTTAAAATATTTAAGATAATTTACAGCTTCATTTTTACTAATGCCAAAAAGATAAATAGTGGCAGCATTTTTAGCCTGTTTTCTAGTTGCCAAAAAAATTGATCTTCAACCACAAGAATTTCAAGTCAGGGCAATCAGGGAAGTAAAATCACTAAAGCGATCAAAACTTGTCTACTATCAGTGAGTTTATATTGATCTGTGGGGTAATTTGAACCCATGTTTTTAATAGATAGGACAAAGCCCAGATTTACATAAATTATCTGCGCTATGTAAATGATTGATTGGTTGCCTAGGAGATATATTATAGTGTCCTTTGTAGGTATGTCAAGAAAAGAAATTGCTTAGTGATAAAAATTTGAAAAGAATTGTGGATTGCTGCAGAAAACCTTTTTAGATAAGTCTGCCTTTGCAATGTCTCTCTGAAAAGGAATTACCTCCCCTCCAAGAGGGTAGTTATATTGGGCATGAAAGCTGCCACTCTAACTGAAATAGCAGTGAAGAGAAAATTGCATTATTTAAATGTTAATTATTCCCAATCTAAGAAAGTATTCATATAACATAAAGTAAATCGAATAGTTCTTCACCACTTTGACGTACACTTTAAGCTAATGCATTTTTTTAACCTAAAAGATATCTATTTCACATTTACCTGGACATGTTTGGGGATGATGCTATGAGAAATAATTAACATAAATATGCTGTAATTGTTATGCTCATATATGCTCATGTATTTTCTGTATTATTACATGGTGCAGTATATATGGTAATGTCAATACAATATCTAGTTTAACAGAGATCAGAGAAATTATAGAGTCCAGTAAGAGTTTAGTAAATAAATATTTGTAACTGCAACTGAATGCTATTTGGGTAGCTTCTTAGTAAAAATAGCTTTTGAACTGTAGATAATACAGTGGACAAAATGCAAAAGGTACAAAGCAACTGATGAAGCTTGTGCAAATACAGGCGTAACGTTAGAAAAATCTTTGAAGACACAAGGTTATACTGCGCATCCATTTTGTGCAGTTTAGAAAGCACTGGAAGAATGCAGGAGACCTACTATAGAGATACCATAGTGTGGAGGGGGAAGTGCACTGTGGTTTAGAGGCTTAGTTCATTTTCATGAAGCTTGAAATTAGAGCATTCGGATGAGCTAGTTTTAATCCAAAACACTATTTTATATTAAATTCTTTATTAATTACACTTTATTCACCTTATATACTCCTGTAGTTCTCTCCCTCCTCCCGTCCCAATCCCTCCCTTCCTTCCCCCTCTGCACCCCTGTCCCTACCCAAGACCATCAATAGGGGAGGTCCTCCCTTCCCACCCTCCGATCCCAGTCCATCAGGTCTCATAAGGAGTGGCTGTATTGTCTTCCTCTGTGGCCCAGCAAGGCTGCTCCCCCAATCAGGGGGAGGTGACCAAAAAACAGGCTAATCAGTTCATGTCAGAGACAGTCCCTGTTCCCATTACTATGGAACCCACTTGGATACTGAACTGCAATGGGTCACACATGTGCAGGGGTCCTAGGCTACCTCCATGCATGGTACCTGGTTGGATCATCAGTCTCAGGAAGGACCCCTGTCCTCAGACCACTTGGTTCTAATGCTCTCCTTGTGGAGTTCTTGTCTTCTCCAGATCCTACTATTTCCCATTCCCCTCATGAGATTCCCTGCACTCTGCCCAAGTGTTGGCCATAAGTCTCAGCATCTGCTTCAATAGTCTGCAGGGCAGAGCCCTTCAGAGGCCATCTGTTGCAGGCTCCTGACCAGATCCCTGTCTGCTCCTTCTTCCAATGCCCATTCCCTTTGCCCTTCTGGATAGGGACTGGTCATTTTAGCAAGAGTCCTCCCTCTTGATTAGTTTCTTTAGGTGTACAGATTTTAGTAGGTTCATCCCATAGTGTATGTCTATATGAGTGAGTATATACCATGTGTATCTTTCTGCTTCTGAGATAGCTCACTCAGGATGATACTTTCCAGCTCCCACCATTTACCTGCAAATTTCATGATATCCTTGTATTTTATTGCTGAGTAATATTCCATTGTGTAGATGTACCACAATTTCTGTGTCCATTCCTCAGTTGAGGGGCATCTGGGTTGTTTCCAGCTTCTGGCTATTACAAATAAAGCTGCTACAAACATGGTTGAGCAAATGTCCTTATTGTGTACTTGAGCCTTTTTTGGATATAGGCCTAGGAGTGGTATACCTGGATCTTGAGGAAGCACTATTCCTAGTTGAGGAAGCACCAGATTGATTTCCAGAGTGGTTGTACAAGTTTACATTCCCACCAGCCGTGGAGGAGGGTTCCCCTTTCTCCACAACCTCTCCAGCATGTGTTGTCACTTAAGTTTTTCATCTTGGCCATTCTGATGGGTGTAAGGTCAAATCTCAGAGTTGTTTTGATTTGAATTTCCCTGATGAGTAAAGACGTTAAACATTTCTTTAAATGTTTCTCTGCCATTCGATATTCCTCTATTGAGAATTCTCTGTTTAGCTCTGTACCCATTTTTAATTGGATTATTTGATTTGTTGCTGTTTAATTTTTGAGTTCTTTATATATACTGTATATTAGTCCTTTGTCAGATATAGGGTTGGTGAAGATCCCTTCCCAATCTGTAGGCAGTAGCCAAACACACTCTTAACTTTGTGGGCACTTAGTTATGATCTCAGGCATTTGGGGCATTAAAATACTTATCTATACAGTGAAAAATAATGTGAGAATAAGAATTTTCTGCCTGTTCTAAGGGTCCTTCAAAACTCAAATTCAGATTATTGTTTTTGTTTGTTTGTTTGTTTTCCTCCACATCTTAACATGAAGTACTCTGGCAGGTTCATTCTGGAAAAGTTTTTTCCAGAATAGCTCTTCCGTTCAACTCCCCCATTATTGCCCTGGTATAATTTCAGGCTCTTTGGCTTGCCCTCCTCATGACTGTTTCTTCAGTGTCATTAGCTTCAAGGGGTCATACACCAAATGCAGCTTTAGCCAAGGACAACAGTGTTTCTTAAAACTGCCCATGCTTGCCTGGGATACAAAGTACATAACCTGTGATTATTATAAAATAAAAATGTTAAAAAAAAAAAACTACCCATGCCCTTATTTCTCTCTTGTGATGTTTTCTTAGAAGTCCTTGACTTCTATCCTATGCATTTTAAGAGGTTCTCATCTACATTCACAAAACAATTTATATGCTGTCAGATTTTGTAGGCTCCTGGACACACACATACACAGACTTTATATTTCAAAGACACTGTATTTTAAAAGTACTGTGGTTAGCTTTGTTTTAAATTTGTCAATATGTTTGTATTCTCATGTTTTTGAATGAGAGCATCAAAGTGGTGTTCAGAAACACTGAGCTAAGTCACATTGTTGGCACAGCTTTAAAATACAGTCTGAAAACTTCTGCTGGATGATTCTTGTAGCACATGTTCTAGTGAATTTTCTAATGCCTGTTTGCTCAGTTTCATAGAATTTAATTATATATGCTATATTCATGAATGTACATATATATGAAAAATTTTGCACTTAAAATTTAATGCTTTTGCTTTTTCTCAGCTGCCACCAAGGTGCTCTGTCCTTTTGACTGAGCTAAGGCTGGTTTGGAGTGAGTCCCTTACCTCATCAGGTGACTAGTATAGTGCCCACAATCTACAACATAGCCTTAGTCTCCCAACATGCCTGCATCTAACTCTGCCCTCATCCTTCACAAGGAAATGATGACAGAGTCATGGAGGGTAAGATCAATGTCCTCATTAAAGCAGTAATTGAACCATTCTGGCCTGGCTTGTTTGCAAAAGCCCTGGCCAATGTCAACATTGAGAGCCTCATCTTCAGTGAGGGGGCTGGTGGGCCAGCTCCAGCAGCTGGAGCTTCACCAGCAGGAGGTCCTGCCCCAGCCACTGCTGCTGCCCAAGCTTACAAGGAGAAAGTAGAAACAAAGAAGAAGGAGTCTGATGATGGCAGGAGTTTTGGTCTTTCTGACTAAACCTCTTGTTAACATGTCCAACAAAATGCTGAACCTGCGAGAAAAATCCAATATTTTCCATGTGAACCCAGAATCCACTATTGCTGTCTTCTAACAGCATTTTTACTTATTGGTGGTAACAACTGATACAATTCTACTAGAAGTTGTGAACTGAAGGTTGAAAAAATTAAAAAGCCATATTTTCAATAACCATTCCATAACCATAGAGGGCCTCGGAAAGACTCTACCTAGCAGAGTATCAAAGCAAATATTAAGACACATAACCAACCCTTTGGCAGAGTGCAGGGAATCATATGAAAGAAGGGGTAGTTGGTATGACCTGGAGAGGACAGGAGCTCCGCAAGGACCAAATATATCAGGGCACAGGGTCTTTTATGAGACTGTCTCTCCAACCAAGGACCATGTATGGATATACCCTAGAACTCCTGCTTGAATGTAGCAAATGGTAGTTCAATATCCAAGTGAATACCCTAGTAAGGGGAACAGGGACTATTTTGGATATGAACACCATGGCTGGCTCTTCATCCCCCTTGCCCACGAGGGAGAAGCAGCCTTGCTAGGCCACAGAAGAGGACATTGCAGCCAGTCGTGAAGAGACCTGATAAGCTAGAGTTAGAAGGAAGGGAAGGAGGACCTCCCATATCAGCGGACTTGGAAAGGGACAGGGAAGAGATGAGGGAGGGATGGGAGAGATAGGGAGAGAATGTGGGAGGGGGCTATGGCTGGAATACAAAGTACCTAACCTGTGATTAATATAAAATAAATGTAAAAAAATAAAAATAAAAAACAACAAAAAAGAATGATTGATTGGTTAGAACTTCAATGATTGTGGAGTGTTGGAATGTTGCAGGTATTAAGCTAAATCACATACATCTCTAACATTCCTATACAAATACCCATTATCTGTATTCTATGTATAAACTAGCATAGTTGAATTAGGGAGGTCTTTTAGCAGTGTACTCCTGAAGCATAGTTTCCAACTCTAAGGTTCCAAATGTTACCGGATAGCAGCTCTATTCTGCAGCAGTACCTATTTAGCTATAACTGGCTGTCCTACCTAGATTTTATTTCTTTATGTCAACTTGTCATCAATCAGGGTCATCTGAGAAGAGACAACCTCATTTGAGGAAATGTTCCATTAGGTTGGACTGTAGCCGACCTGTGAGGTACCTTCTTTATTAATGATAAAATGGAAGAACCTAGCCCATGGTGAGTAAGGCCATTCATAATAAGGTGGTCCTGGGTGTTATATGATGTCATGATGAATAAATCACCAGGAGCAAAGCACTAAGTATCACTTTTCCATGTTCTCTGTTTTAATTCCCACCACCTTGTTCCAGCCTTGACTTCTTTCTCAGCCCTTCCTCAGTGGCAGAATGTGACCTAAGAGGTGAAAAGTGAAATAAAGTTGCTTGTGGTCGTGACATTTATCAGAGCAATAGAAACATAACTAAAATACTAGTCTATGTGTTGTCCCCAGCAAGGCATTTGAAAAATGCCTTGATTCATGACCTTCTTTGTTCTGCTAGTATAAAATCGTCAGGAGGCTGTTATCACATTGGAACACTGCTTTTGGTGGGCAACCTGCATCTGTTTTCCTGTGCCATGGTCAATTATACGTGGCTCCAAAATAAACCACATCATTCACTTTGAGATGAGATAGACCAACATTTGTGTAATAGCAAAGGTAAGTCAATTCTTCTATTACTTTGCATAGTGCATCATCTAATGTAGATTAGGGACTCTGTAAAGATAGATACAATTCAAGCATCAAGGTGGTGAAGGAGGAAGACTCTGTGCCTGGCTCTTTTTGTTGATTTTTCCCCATAGAATCATTGTTTAAGAACACATTGTTTAATTTCCACAAATTTTAGGATTTTCTAGTTTTTCTTTGGCTGTTGATTTACAGCTTCATTTTATTGTGGTCTACTAAAATACTTAGTGTGCCTTTATTAATCTTCACATTTAAAAAATTCTTTACCATTTAACATATGATCTCTCATAGAGAATATTGGTTACATGTTTGAGCATAATTTGCATTCTCCTAGGATTAGAGAAATCCTTTTGTTTAAGCCTCTTGAATGTGGGTTTCTACTGTCTTCTCTAAACTCGAAGTTTTTTAAAATATTATTTATTTATTTATTTATTTATTTATTTATTTATTTATTTATTTATATTCATTGATGTTTTGAGTGCATGTAAATACATGCATCATATGTATGCCTGGCATCCTCTGAGGTCATAATAAGGCATCAGATTCTCAGGAACTGTAGTTGTGACTTAGATGAGGAGTTATGGTTGTGTGCTTCTATGTAGGTGCTCAGAACAAACCAAAGTCCTTTGCTAGCTTAGCCAATATTCTTTCTCTCTAGGTCATCACTACAGCCCAAATATAAGAAACACTTTTTAAAAAATATTTATTTGTTTGTTTGTTTGTTGATTTATTTATTCTGACCAAAGGCCCCTCCTTCTCTCCTCATGTTCTCATACTCCCTCCCACTTTCCTTTATTATCCTTTTCCTACTCCTCAGATTAGAGAAGCATCCCCCCTTCCAACTCAGACCAGCACATCAAGTTGCATCAGGACTGAGTGCTTCTTCTTCCCCTGTGGCCTGGCAAGGGAACCCCTCCAAGGGGAAGTGAGTGAAAGGAAGGAACAGACTTCATGTCAGAGACAGTCCCCCTTCCCTTTTCTAGGGAACATACATATTAGTGTAGCTACCCATCATCTATGTATATATAAGGGGCCTAGGTCAGGTTCATGAATGGTCCTTGATTGGTGTCCCATAAGTCCCTAGAGGCCCAAATTATTGTCTCTGTTGGTCTTCTTGTGGAGCTCCTATTGACTCTGGGTTCTGATAGTCTACCCAATTCTTCTACAAGACTCCCTGTGTTCAGCCCTATGTTTGGCTATGAATCTCAGCTGTTGGGTGACGCCTCTCAGAAGACAGCTATGCTAGTCTTCTATCCACAAGCATAGCAGAGTATAATTAATAATGTCAGGGGTTGGCTCTCTCCCATGGGGTGGGTCTCAGATTAGGCCAGTCATTGTTTGAACATTCCCTCAAACCCTGCTCTACCTTTATCCCTGTATTTCTTGTAGGCAGGATAAATTTTGGGTCAAAGTTTTAGTGGGGAGATTGTTTTCCTCACTCTACTAGATGTCCAGCTTACTTAAGGAGTGGCTTTCAGTCTCTATGACACCTACTACTAGGAGACTCAGCTAGAGTCACCCCCATACTCTCCCAGGAGTCTACCCTTTCATAGGTCTCCAGTTAGTCTCAGAGATATTCTAGCCTATGGTTTCTCTTCTCTTTTCAGGCCCTCTGTCTTTTCATAAGTGATTCTGTACTTGAACATGTCTTTAGATATACTCTGTTCTTGTCTTTTCTCTTTAAAGATGAGGCCCTGAGTTTTATTACTCTCCAGTTATTGTCATACAGTTTCCACAGAGGAACAGAGATCTACCAATGTTGCCTTTGTTCTTAGACATTCCCAAGCACTTATCTACTATGTCAAACTTCTCAAGGTACAAACCAGAAAACATTCCCTCGGTCAGACTTCCAAAATGCAAAATAATGTGTATTCTAACTTTCTCTTCTCATGGAGGAACTAAGAGCTGTTTTCTTGTTTTATTTTTCCCTCTATGCAGATTTTAAACTGATATAAAAGACAGGACTATGGCTCGCTGCACAAGCTAGTTTTATTATTTCATTCTCTGTAACTCCAAATCCATGTCTTTGATAGGGTAGAACTTAGGTTTGGATTAACAAAGGTCTTTTGGGATCCTTTACAGAAGTCTAAATGTCAGATGCAGTTTCTAGTCTGTCTTCTTTCTCCAGGGAGAACCCAGGAACTGAGGGATTTCTTTGAGTCTGCTCATGCTGGGTCTGTGGCAGTGATTACTGAAAGTGCCTCAGACTTCTCTGAATGCTGATGTGGCTGACTGGTTTCATGCTCACTTGGGATTGCAGAAGCTTCCGAATTGATTTCATTTTCAACTTATTTTCTCCTTAATTTGTTTCTGATATAGAATTTTACTTAGAATTGTAGAATAGTGCCATACTCAGGAACACAGCTAAGTTAAACAACCTTGCTTTTGAATGTGTGTGGTGCATAATAGCAGTAGCTTCAACAAAGGACGGGGATCATTTTTATATTGAAAATAACTGCCAAAGACACTGAATATGAGTGTCACAGAGATCATTCACATCTTCCAATATTTCACTGTGAAGGTTTTACAGAGAAGGGTTGATTGCACCCCCTTGACAGTAATGGTTTATCAGTCAGTGTTGTAGGTTGATGGAAGCGCAGGATGACTAGTTTTCTCAGGGAGGTCACTGACAATGATGGCGCGAAAATGGTACCTCCTCAAATGTGTCACATATATCTTCTCTTGCAAAGGCTCTTAAGTATGTTGGGATTCTATTGAAGGCCTCTGATTGACAACTGATGAAACTAGTTCAGAGGTTATGGGGCAAGAAATGTGGAAAAGTAAACTGTCGTGAGAATAATACCCCTATGCTCCTCATAACCGCACACTAATGTGACCAAGATTTAAATTGTTTATGTAACTATCTGCATTTATTCCTATTAGCTATTAAGGTTAGGTTGGGTCAAATGCAGAAAGAATGACAAATACATAAGAGTATTGTTGGAGGTAAAAGATCTCATAATAGTGGTTTTCAACCTTGCTAATGCTCTGACCCTTTAACATAGTTCCTAACATTGTGGTGACCCCCAACCATAAAATTATTTTATTGCTAGTGTATAACTATAAATTTTCTGCTGTAATGAATTGTAATGTATCTGATATGCAGGATATCTGACATGTGACCCCCTAAAAGATTGTGACCCACAGGTTGAGAACCACTCTCCCAAATGCTACTGATATATATATGCATGCTAATTAATCTATAAGTGCATACATAAAAACACAATTCATATTGGTAGCTTCAAAGAGAAATACAGAAAAATAGGAATTTGTGTACAGAATTCCTGGTAAGATATCAAATAGTGTTCCTACACATACACTTTGCTAAATTCAGTTCCCTTAAAAGCAACAAACAACATCCAATATCTCAAGACTTCGGAATGTGATCTTTTCGGGATGTCAGGTTGATACATATACATCTAGTCAAAATACAGTCATATGAAAATAAACAAGTTCTCTTTTCACAATGACTGGTGCCCTTTTAAGGGCAGTAGAAGAATACAGAGACAGAACACAAAGCTAGGCGGGGAGAATATGATCACGTAATGACAGAGGCAGGAACCGGAGTTCAATATTCCCAAGCCATTGGTTTGAGAAGATTAGTGGGCATAGCAGAATTTAAGGGACAGGATGGAACTGTTTCTTCCTGCCACTTTGCAGAAATGAGTGTTTCTAAAGGTATCATGATTTTTGTTCTTATAACCTCTAGTTCTGTTTAAAAAAAAAACTGTCATTTTAAGGTATCCTATTTAGTGATATTTTGTTTAGCGAGGTTTGGGGAAACAGAATGGCACCACACAGGGTATAATCAAAAAACAAGACACTGGGGATACAGGACACGGACTACAGAAAGAAGGCTGGTAAACTGTTCACAGAGTATTTTGAAGTGAAATGAATTCTCCACCCTTAGACAATCATGGCACAAACAGTATGTTCTGTTTTGTGGGCTGCTGAGCACAAACCAGCTTGTTAAATCATCAGTCACTCTCAAATGTACAATAATGGAAGCAAAAGACAACATGTTATTTCCTCAGAAACTTCTGGCTTTCCATTGAACAATGGAAGAGTTAAATAACAGCTTATATGGTCCTGCTTTCCGCTCTGCTGACTGATTTCTCATTCTTGCGTCAATATAATAAGAGCTTCCTGGACGCTATTGATGGTGGTGATATGACTCAAGGGAAAGTGCCTAGTGATGAAACAAAAAAAGAAAATTAAATGTATTGGCACAAAGTAAGCCCAAAGGAATCCATCCCAGTTCCATTGATTGCCAAATCTATATGTGAGACTCTGGTCACATATTGAACAACCAGTAGAGAGAAAAATAAATAAAAAAATTCCCAAACCATAAGACCATTTCTTTCCTCTGCAGTACAGGATTATAAGTTACAGATAGAATGCATTGCATTTATAAAGTCTTGAGGCTAGATCAAATTAAATAGTTATCACTGATCAGTGAACTAAGTCCTGAAAATTTGCAACTTCTGTATGTATCATGACTGCTTATAGATCTCTGCAAACAGAAATGCCAGCATACTTACAAACATTTTCCTGCAGAAGTATGCTGTCATTTTCACATTACCTCTTTTATATCTGAGTGTGGTTTTTAGAGGACTTTCTGTGTACCCACCAGTCATTTACAAGTAGCAAGTTAATATTGGCTTTCCACGTACAATGTAATCAACATAGCTTGTCAGACAAATGAGAGCAGGTGCAGTTAAGTGAAATTTAATGAAAAATACCTGAAAACAACCCAGATGTCCATCAACAGAGGAATGGATACGAAAATTGTGGTACGTTTATACTATGGAATACTACCCAGCAATTAAAAACAAGGAAATCATGAAATTTGCAGGCAAATGGTGGGATCTAGAAAAGATCATCTTGAGTGAGGTATCCCAGAAGCAGAAAGACACACACAATATACTCACTTGCAAGTGGGTACTAGACCTATAAGATAGGATAAATATACTAAAATCTGTACACCTAAAGAACATAAACAAGAAAGAGGACCCAGGGTAAGATGATAAATCCTCACTTAGAAAAACAAATGGGATGGACATTGGAAGTAGGAGAAAACAAGTAACAGGACAGGAGCCTACAACAGAGGGCCTCTGAAAGAGTCTACCAAGCAGTGTATTAAATCAGATGCTGAGACTCATGGCCAAATTTTGGGTAGAGTGCAGGGAATCATATGAAAGAAGGGAGAGTTAGTATTACCTGGAAAGGACAGGAGCTCCACAAGGATCAAATATATCAGGGCAAAGGGGTCTTTTATGAGACTGTTTCTCCAACCAAGGACCATGTATGGATATAATCTAGAACCTTTGCTCCAATGTAGCCCATGGTAGCTCAGTATCCAAGAGGGTACCCTAGTAAGGGGATCAGGGACTATTTCTGACATGAACTCAATGGCTGGCTCTTTAACGTCCCCCCTCCTCACCCCCAAGGGAGGAGCAGCCTTGCTAGTCCACAGAGGAGGACATGGCAGCCAGTCCTGAAGAGACCTGAAAAGCTAGGGTGAGATGGAAGGGGAGGAAGTCCTCCCCTATCAGTGAACTTGGAAAGGGGCAGGGAGGAGATGAGAGAGGGAGGGTGGGATTGGGAAGGAATGAGAGGCAGGGCTACAGCTGGGATACAAAGTAAATAAACTGTGATTAACATTAAAAAAATAAAAAATTATTTTAAAAAAGAAAACAAAAAAGAAAAATACCAGAGATAGGTGTGATTTGAAAGTTTATGTCTTGTTTTGCTAATACTAAGCCCTGAGTTTTCTGTAATGTTACCCTTGTCCATTTATCTAGTCTAAAATATCAGGGGCAAAACAAGAAAGTCAAAAACTTACTAATATTCTCCACATTATACACTGATATGTCATCTCCCTTTAAAAGCCTTTTAATTTATATGCCCTGTAAAAGCCTTTTACTTATTCATAGTGGTAGGAACAGGGTAAAACCTGTCTTTCATTTTTATAAATATGGCTGTTCAGTTTATTTTATTTTTCTTTAGCTGGTTTCTCTATAGTCCACTTTATGGTCTTTCACTGAGTTCAATTTCAGTTAATATTTTACTCCTTTATTTACTTAAAAAAACTGAAATGTTTCAACTTCCTTCTTCCTACTTTTGTCTTTTTGTGTTACTAATTTTACTTTTAAACATCTATTGAACATTCGGTTACATAATTATTTTCACTTTAAATAAATTTCAAAAAAATGTTGGAAGTGAAAATAAATGGTCTATCTGTTTGTTCCTTGATTTTTACTTCATTGTATAGATGCTCATATTCCTCTGTTTTCAGTTTTCTCATGTTTAAAACACTTCCCTCACTTATTTAACTGCCAGTCTTCTGTGATATATCCTCTCAGATAATATTTCTCCAAGTGCTTTCTGCTCTTGACCTCTTTTTTTTTCAAGTATCTTTATATACCTATTTAGGTATATTTAAAAACAAGAATACATAAATATACAAAACATGTATAACATAGAAAAATATTTCATTCTTAAATATTTAAAAGGGGTTGATTTTTTAAAATAAAAAATATTGACTTTTATTTTTTTAATTCACTGTCCATCCTTGTTGTAGCCCCATACTTCCTCCCCTCCCAGTTTCACTCTTTTCCTCTCCCTCTTCCTTCCCTTTTCCTTGGAAAAAGGGAACTTCCTTTCCCATCCATCCTAGCTCATCAAGTTGTATCTGAACTGGGCATGTTCTTTTCCTCTGTGGCCTGGCAAAACAGTCCCTCCAGGGGAAAATGATTTTTAAAAAAGCTGTCAAATGAGTCCCTGTCTGATGCAGTTCCCAATTCCCTTACTAGGAGACCCACAAGAAGCCTAACCTGCTCATCTGCTACATCTTTTTAAGAGGCCGAGGTCCAGTTTATGCAGGGTCCTTGTTTGGTACTTCAGTCACAGCAAGCCACTCTGGGCCCTGGTTACTTGGCTCTGTTGGTCTTCTTGCTGAGCTCCTGTCATTTCCAGATTCTTTTCTCCGTCTTCCCACTTTTCCACAAGACTCCCTGCGTATTTCCCAGTGTTTGGCTGTGAATCTTGGCATCTGTTTTTAGGCACTGATGGGTAGCATCTCTCAGAGGACAATTCTATCAAACTCCTGTCTGCAAGTTTAGAAAAGTATTTTTCAGAGTGTCAGTGGTTGGAACTCTCCTACAGAGTGAGTTTTTTGGTTTGGCCAGGCCTTGTTTGGGCATTCCCTCAATCTCATCTCTGTCTTTATTCCCACATATCTTGTACACAGGGTAAATTTGGGGTTGACGTTTTTATAGGTGGTTTGGTGTTCCCTTCACTTTACTAGGAGACTAGTCTACTTAGAGGGTGTCCTCTTCAGTCTCAATGTCTCTTTTCAAAGAATATTTTCTCTGGGTAAAGAAAGGCTTTCTTCCAGTGCCTTTGGCTCATGTTGTTTATGATGAGAAATTCTTTCTTTTTTCCTTTGTTCCACTAAATCTGGACTGTTTTTCTTTTCTGTGTTTGACTTGATGGTCTTATTTATGTTTGACTTGATGGTCTTATTTATGTTTTATCTTAACATAATCAGGAAAACAATAAATTTTATCCTAAAATTTCATAAAAGTGTGTCACATAGTGTGATTATATTTAATTTCCATAATTCACGTTTGTCACCTCTACTCCCTTTAAGCTATGCCCACTTCTTTCCAATAGTTCTCCTTCCATTGTCATGCTTTTGTCTGTTTTTTTTGTCACCTCTGATTTAGCGATGGTTGCTTATAATAAGATGAGTGAGAGAGCTTGTCAAGTATATATTTTTTAGGACTTTTTAAATTTTTCGTTTGGTTTTTACTGGCTTCTTTGTCCTAACATATTGCCTTAAGAATCTAAGCAAACAAGATGTAAATGAAAAAAAAAAAACCCTCAGTAATTCCACTAAAAAGCTCAAAGGAAAGCCTGAAAAATAGAAAGAATCAAGCAGAATATGGAATATCAGGAATCAGGGATCAAGTAGAGGATCTATACAAGGATGAAAGAAATATGAAAAATTTAAGAAAATGATGAAAAAGAACACAAAGAAATATTGAAACACCATGAAAAAAAAGAAACACCAAAATCGTCAAATTATAGACATAGACTAGGGAGTAAAATCCCAAGTCAATGCCAAGGATTAGATCTTCTACTAGATCATAGAAAAAACTTCTCCAAACAAATGATATGCACATCCATATAGATACAGTAAGTTCACAGAACACCAAATAGACAAAAACCTCAAAAGAAAATTCCCATACCATATCATATTTAAAACACTAAAAGAGAAGAAATGTCTATGACATGAAGAGCCTAACACACTTACACTCCACAAGTCAAACAACAAAAAGGAAGTAAAGGAAGCAATATTTTTACTGAATAGGGGAATGAGCATGGCAGAAAGACTGTGAAAGAATATAAAGTTATAATTATTAAAACACAAAGGACCACAGAGAGCCCAAGCATCAACATCAACAATCATTATAATAACCACAAGATGCATATTTTAGTATTATCTTTAAATATTAGTGGCTTTAATTTTCCAAAGAAACTACACAAGAAACAAATGCCATCTCTTTTGTCTATAAGAAACACATCTTAATTCAAAAATAGGCAATTCCTTAGATTCACAGAATAGACAAAAGCATTCCAATCAAGTGGTATCAGGAAGCAAGAAAAAAAAGTCACTATCATCATACCTGATAAAATAGATTACAGACTAAACCTATTCAGAAGAATAAAGAGAGCTATTTTATTATAACCAAGAGAATAATTAATAAGAAGACATTTTTATCCTAAACATATCTACATCAAACTCTGGTTCACTCAATTTCACACAAAAATACTACTAGATGTAAAGACATAGAGTAACACTAATTCATTATTATTGTCATTTTAACACCAGATTTCTACAATAGACAGATCACGTAAAAAAAAAAAAAAAAAAAAAAAAAACTTTACAGATTCAAAAAAGACTGAAATTACTTCTAGTATCTTGTATTACCACAATAGACTAAATTTTTTTTTTCTCTAAGCAAACTTGTCTCTAGTAAGTATTCAAACTCAGGGATATAAATAAAAAGCTCATTACTGAATGATAAATAGTTCTAAGAAAAATAATTTAAAAAAACTAAAACATTTTCTGTAACTAAATGAAAATGACAATAAAACAACACAACTTCTTTTTCAAACATGTTCAAAGCTGTCCTATGAGGAAAGTTCACTGCTCTAAGTACCCATAATAAAGTATCAGAAAAAGTACAAATTTAATGATGCAACTCAAAAATTTGAAAAAAAGGAACAAGAACAAACAAAATCTAAAACCAGTCAATCGCAAAAAAATAACAAAAATCAGAGCAGATTCAGTAAAAGAGAAACAAAGAAAAAATATTTTAAAAATTGAAAAGATAAACTATTGACAGACACTTGGGCCATTTAAGCCAAAAAAAAAAATGGGACCCAATTCAAAGAATCAGATATAAACAGGGAAACATTTCAACACTTACCAAAGAAATTTACAATAATATAAGAGAATATTTTAAAAACAAATAAACCATTAAGCTTGAAAACTTGACAAAAAAGAATGTATATATTCAGTCAAACTAATAAAATTAAATCAAGAAGAAATTAACAATCTGAATAGACTCATAACAAATAGAGAGATTAGAATAGTAATAAAATGGCTTTATGGTTTGAAATGTCCAAAACCAGAGAAATTCACAGATGGATAATACAAGGCTTTCAAAGAAGATATATAGCCAAACTTTCTTAAAACATTCCATACAGAGCCAAAACAAACAAACAAACAAACAAACAAACAAAACTGAGTCCTGGGGCCCCTGCAGAGACTGATACCCCAACCAAGGACAATGCATGGAGATAAAACCCAGATTTAACCCATAGATTCAGTATCCAAGTGGGTGCCCTAATAGGGGGAGAAGGGGCTTTCTCTGGCCTGAACTCAGTGATGGGCTCTCTGATCACCTCCTCCTGAGGGTTGTAGCCTTGCCAGGCCACAGAGGAAGACAATGCAGCCAGTCCTGATGAGACCTGATAGGCTAGGGTCAGATAGAAGGGGAGAAGGACCTCCCCTATCAGTGGACTAAGGGAGGCCATAAAGGGAGAAGAGTGAGGGAGGGTGGGATTAGGAGGAGGAGACAAGAGAGGCAGCCACAGTTGGGATACAAATTGAATAAGTTGTAATAAATGATTACAATAAAAAAGAAAAACAGGAAACATTCCACAGAGCAGAAACAGAAGGAGCACCCTTACACTCCTAAGACGTCAGTTTCATCTAACCAGGTAAAGTTGCAGCAGCAACAAGAAAAAACACTACAGAACAATATCCCTGATCAACATAGACTAAAATCCTCATAAAACACTTGCAAACAGAATCCATAAATACATTAAAAAGATCATCCAATGTGACCAACTAGGCTTTATCCCTGAAATGCAGAAATAGTTCAACAAACAGAAGTCAACAAACGCAATATATCACATAAATTGACATACTATACTATGTGGTTGTATCAAAGGGTGCAATTTTTAAAATTTATTTTACAAAATCCAGCATGCCATCCTGATAAAAATCTTAGAAGATGAAGGGCTAAAGGGAATATACTTCAACACAATAATATCCCTGTACGAGATACCCACAAAATTCTCATCCTAAATGGAGGAAAGACTGAAGCACCCTGCAGAAGTAAGGAAAGATATAGGAATGTCTACTATACTTACTCCTTTTGAATATTTTTCTCTAAGTGTTAACGAGAACAACAAGTAAAGGTTATGAAATGAAAGGGCTACATACAGTGAAAGAAGCAAGCAAAATAACATTATTTGCAGATGATATGATATTAGACATCCCCAATTGTATATTAAATAAGATTTAGAAATGATAAATTTAGGAATATGGGGGGGTACTGAATTATTTTGTAAAATCAATAGTTTTTCAACACACCAAGAATTAACATAATCCACTATTTAACCAAACTCAAAGAAAAATAATCACATTATCATCTCATTAGATGCAGAAATGCCTTTGACAAAATCCAACACCCATTCATGTTTAAAGTCTTAATGAGATCAGTGATACAAAGCACATACCTAAACGTAGTAAAGGCAATATACAGAAAGCCTATAGCCAACATCAAATTAAACACAGAGAAACAATCCCACTGAAATCAGGGCCAAGGCAAGGCTGCCCACTCTCTCCATATCTCGTCAACATAGTACTGAAAGTCATAGCTAGAATGATAAGAAAACTAAAGGATATTAAGGGGATACAATTGGAAAGGAAGAAGTCAAGGTATCTCTATTCGCAGATGATATGATAGTATATATGAGTGAACACAGAAATTCTACCAGAGAACTCCTGCAGCTGATAAACACGTTCAGCAAAGTGGTTGGATACAAAAATTAACTCAGAAAAATAAAAACAAAAACATATGCCCTCCTGTATACAAAAGACAAATGGGCTGACAGAAATTAACGAAACAACATCCATCACAATAGACATAAATAACATAAAGTACCTTGGTATAACTGTAACCAAACAAGTGGAAGACATCCATGACAAGAGCTTCAAATCCTTGAAGAAAAAATTGAAGAGAATATAAGAAGATGGAACGATCTCCCATGCTCATGTGTTGGTAAAATTAACATAGGGAAAATGGGTCATTCTAACAAAAGAAATTTACAGATTCAATGCAATTCCCATCAAAAAACCAAAACAATTATTTACAGACCTTGAAAGAGCAATTCTCAATATCAAATGAAAAAAAAAAAGCACAACCCAGAATAGCTAAAGCAACCCTATTCAATAAAAGATCTTCTGGAGGTCCCTGATCTCAAACTGTATTATAGAACAACAGTATTCAAAATGGCATGGTACTGGCATAGAAATGGAATGGAGGATCAATGAAATTGAATCAAATATCCAGAAATAAAGCCACACACCTACAGTCGCTTGATTTTTGACAAAGAAGCCAAAACCATACAATGGAAAAAAGAAAGTATCTTTAACAATAGTACTGGTCCTACTGGAAATCTACATGTATAATAATCCAAATAAATCCATATTTGTCACCTGCACAAAATTAAAGTCCACATGGATCAAAGACCTCAACATAAAGGTAGACACACTAAATCTGTTAGAAGAAAAAGTGTGGAAAAACATTGGATGCACTGGCACAAAAGACAACTTTCTGGACAGAACACCAAGCTAAGGCTTGAATATCAAAAATCAATAAATGGGACCTCACAAAATTGAATAATATTCCATTGTGCAAATGTACCATGGTTTCTTTATCCACTTTTTGTTTGTTTGTTTGAGGGACATCTAAGTTGTTTCATGATTCTGGCTTTTGTGAATAAAAGTGTTATGAACATAGTTGAGTAAGTGTTCTTGTTGTATGGTGGAGCGAATTTTGGTCATATACCCAGGATTGGTATAGATGGATCTTAAGGTAAAGCCACTTCCAATTATCTGAGAAAGCGCAAGATTGATTTCGAAAGTGGTTGTACAAGTTTACAGTTCCACTGGCAATGGAAGAGTGCACCCCTTTCTCCACACAGTTGGCAGCATATGCTGTCCCTTGAGGCTTTGATCTTAACCATTCTGGTGTAAGATGGAATCTCATAGTCGTTTTGATTTGCATTTTCCTAATGACAAAGGACATGAGCATCTCTGCTGTTTGATATTCTTCTGTTTAGATCTCTGTATAGATCTGTGTCCCATCTTTTAATTGGGTTATTTTGCTTATTGGTGTTTGAGGGTTTTTTTTATTAAAATTTTATTTTTATATTAATTACAATTGATTCATTTTTTTTAAATCCCAGCTGTAGCCCTCTGCCTCATTCCCTTCCAACTACCCTCCATTCCTTATCTCCTCTCACACCCTTCCCCAAGTCCACTGATAGGGGAGGTCCTCCTCCCCTTCCATTTGACCCTAGCTTATCAAGTCTCATCAGGACTGGCTGCATTGTCCTCCTCTGTGGCCTGGCAAGGGTGCTCCCCCATCGGGAGGTGGGGTCAAAGAGCCTGCCACTAAGTTCATGTCAGAGACAGTCCCTGTTCCCCTTAATAGGGAACCCACGTGGATATTGGGCTGCCATGGACTACATCTGAGCAGGTTCTTTAGGTTATATCCATTTGAGTTTTTGAGTTCATTATATATTTTGGATATTAGCCTTATGTCATATCTTTTCCCAATCTGGACACTGTCATTTCACTTATTGACTGTGTCCTTTTTCTTGCAGAAGCTTTTCAGTTTCAAGAGGTCCCATTTATTAATTGTAGATCTTAGAGCCTGATCTGCTAGTATTTTCTTCTGGAAATTGTCTGCTGTGCCAATGATTTGAGGATCTTCCCCAATTTTTCTTCTAATAGATTTAGTGTATCTCATGTTATATTGAGGTCTTTTATCCACTTGGATTTGAGTTTTGTACTGGGAGATAATTATTTTCATTTTACTGCATGTGGACATCCAGTTAGACTAGAACCATTTGTTGAAGATGCTGTCTTTTTTTTTCCATTATAAGGTTGATGGCTCCTTTGTCAAAGATCAAGTGACAATAGATATGTGGGTTTATTTCTGGGTCTTCAATTTTATTTCATTGATCAAGCAGCCTATTTTCATGCTGATATCATGCAGTTTTTATTACTATTGCTCTGTAGAAAATCTTGAAGTCAGTGATGGAGATACCTCCAGATGTTCTTTTATTGTATAGGATTGTTGTAATTATTCTGTTTTTTTGTTTGTTTGTTTTGCTTTTCCATATGGAGTTTAGAATTGTTCTTTCAAGGTATTTAAAATACTGTGTTGCTGTGTTGATGGGAATTGTATTGAACCTGTATATTGCTTTTGGTAGGATGGCCATTTTCCCTATGTTAATCCTACCAGTCCATGATCATGAGAGGTCTTTCCATCTTCTGATATCTCCTTCAGTTTCTTTCTTCAGCTACTTGAAGACTTGTCATACAGGTCTTTCACTTCCTTGGTTAGAGTTACACTATGATCCTCTATATTATTTGTGGCTATTGTGAAGGGTGTAGTTTCCCTAATTTCTTTCTCAGCCAGTTTGTCAGTTTGCCATTTGTGAACAGTAGGACTACTGATTTTTAAATTAACTTATATCCAGCCACTTTGATAAAGTTGTTTATCAATTGTATGAATTCTCTCCTGGAATTTTTAGGGCCTCCCACATACACTGTTATATCCTATGCAAACATCAATTCTTTGACTTCCTTTTTCTCAATTTGTATTTCCATGTTCTCTTTTAGTTGTCTTATTGCTCTAGCTAGAACTTCAAGTACTATATTGAAGAGATTTGGAAAAATTTGGCAGTTTTGTCATATCCTTGATTTTAGTGGAATTGCTTTGAGTTTCTCTCCATTTAATTTGATGTTGGCAATCAGCTTGCTGCATATAGTCTCTATTATGTTTATGTATGAGCCCTGTATCCCTGATCGTTCCAAGACTTTCTTCATGAAAGGGTATTGGATTTTGCCAAAGCCTTTTTCTGAATATACTAAGATGCTCATGTGATTTTTTCTTTTAGTTTGTTTATATGGTGGATTACATTGATGGATTTTTTTTATTGTGAACCATTCCTGCATCCCTGGGATGAATCCTACTTGATCATGGTGGATGATATATTCGATATGTTTTTATTTTTATTTTATTTTTTTTGTTTTTATTTTTTTAGTTTTTTTACATGTACATATGTATTTCTTTTTTTTTT
>CM053748.1:32051025-32094858 GCA_028658305.1 Pachyuromys duprasi
AAGATAAACAGTAATAATTATTTTTTACTTTTTAATATTTATTTGTCGTGTTCTTTTATTAATTACATTTTGTTCACTTTGTATCCCCCCTGTAGTTCCCTCCCTCTTCGCCTCCCAATCCCTCCATTTTTTCCCTCTCCAAGTCCACTGATAGCGGAGGTCTTCTTTTCCTTCCCTCTGATCCTAGTCTATCAACTCTCATCAGAAGTGGCTGCATTGTCTTCCTCTGTGGCCTGGTAAGGCTGCTCCCCCTCAAGGGGAGGCGATGAAAGAGCAGGCCAATCAGTTCATGTCAGAGGCAGTCCCTGTTCCCATTACTTTGGAACCCACTTGGACATTGAACTAACATGGGCTTCATCTGTGCTGTGCAGGGGTTGTAGGTTATCTCCATGCATGGTACTTGGTTGGAGTATCAGTCTCAGGGAAGACCCTTGTGCTCAGATTTTTTGGTTCTGTTGCTTTCCTTGTGGAGTTTCTGTACTCTCCAGATCTTACTATTTCCCACTTATTTTATAGGATTCCAAACACTCTGCCCAAAGGATGGCCAAAAGTCTCAGCATCTGCTTTGATAGTCTGCAGGGCAAAGCCTTTCAGAGGCCCTCTGACTTGTTCCCTGTTTTCTTCTTCTTCTTCTGATGTCCATCCTCTTTGCTAGTCCTACCTCTTGATTAGTTTCTTTAGGTATATACAGTTTTAGTAGGTTAAACCTATATTATATGTCTATATGACTGAGTATATACCATGTGTGTCTTTCTGCCTCCGGGATAGGTCACTCAGTATGATCTTTTCCAGTTCCCACCATTTACCTGCAAATTTGATGATTTCCTTGTTTTTTTATTGCTGAGTAATATTCCATTGTGTACATGTACCACGATTTCTGTATCTATTCCTCAGTTGAGGGGCATCTGGGTTGTTTCCAGCTTCTGGCCATTATAAATAAAGCTGCTACAAACATGGTTGAGCTAATGTCCTTATTGTGTACTTGAGCCTCTTTTGGATATATGCCTAAGAGTGGTATAGCTGGATCTTGAATAAACACCATTCCTAGTTGTCTGAGGACGTGCCAGATTGATTTCCAGAGTGGTTGTACAAGTTTGCATTCCCACCAGCAGTGGAAGAGGGTTCCCCTTTCTCCACAACCTCTCCAGCATGTGTTGTTACTTGAGTTTTTGATCTTAGCCATTCTGATGGGTGTAAGGTGAAATCTCAGGGTCATTTTGATTTGCATTTCCCTGATGACTAATGATGTTGAGCATTTATTTTAGTGTTTCTTTGCCATTCAATATTCCTCATCGAGAATTCCCTGTTTAGCTCTGTTCCCCATTTTTTTTAATTGGATTACTTGATTTGTTGCTTTTTAGCTTCTTGAATTCTTTATATATACTGGATATTAGCCTTATGTCATATATATATATATATATATATATATATATATATATATATGCATATATATATACACACACACATACCAATCTGTAGTCATTTCCAATAAATATTTTTAAAACTTTGCGATAAGGCTTTATTATTTTTTTCTAGATAATACATACTTATTTTGCTCAGTAATTTCAAACTTTAGGTGAGTCAATGACATCTCTGTAAACAGTTACCATAATTATGGCTAACAGAAAAAAAAGTTAAGTTCTTACAGGAAAAAGCCTTTGAATCTTGAAAGAGTAGTTCCTTATGCTATATTTTAGGAATTATCTGTTAACTGTTTGAATAAGAGTATTCCCCGTAGTATAAACATTTGAATGCTTTGTCCCCAACTTGTGGAACTATTTAGGAAGAATTAGGAGATGTGGCCTCGTTGGAGGAGAAGTGTCACTGAGGGTGGGCTGTGAGGTTTCAAAAGTTCCTGCCATTCAGAACCAGCTCTTCCTGCCTTCTCCTTGTGGATGAGGATGTAAGCTCTCAGCTAGGACTATGTCTTACTGACTGTTGCCCTGTTCCTTGCCACGAGGACCCAAGAATCTAACCCTCTATAATTGTCACATCTATCATGTTATATAATCATAGTAGTAGAAAGATTACTGTATTATGCCATCATAAAATTGTTAAATGTTGGGTGCTGGAGAGATGGCTCAGTGCTTAAGAGCACTATCTGCTCTTCCAAAGGATGTAGGTTCAACTCCCAGCACCTGCATGGCAGTACATAACTGTCTGTAACTCCAGTTCAAGGTGGTCTGACAACCCAAAACCAGTGCATATAAAATAAAATTAAGTAAATTATTAAAAAATGTTAAATGTTAGCTAGGCTGTAGTGATGCCTTTAATTCCAGCACTCAAGAGGCAGAGGCAGGCAGATCTCTGTGAGTTCAAGGCCAGCCTGATCTACAAAGTAAGTCCAGGACAGTCAGGGCTACACAGGGCTACCCTGTCTCAAAAAGGCAAAACAAAAAGTTAAATGTTTTATATATGAGATGCTTGTGTTGGATTTAATATTTATGTTTATGGACAGGAGGATTTGAAAAGATACCAATAAAAGTTGAACATTTCTGAGGGTAGATATAATTTAATATAAATTGGAACAGCATGTGAAGAAATAGGAAAAGAGAAGTTCAGAAATTTTTGCTATTTCCTCCAAAATAATTTTAAGGTGGAGAGACTGGCAGACATTTAACCAGCTGACTGTAGGAGTGATCCGTGGCCTCTGATAAGCAAGAGAGTAAGGTGTGTGTTTATCCTTAAATGCTGTATGCAAAGAAGCTATCTAAATTGTTAGAGTGAAGAAAAGAGGAGAGAGTTCAAAAATTATTTGATTTCACATTTAACCTCTAACAAGGATTTTACTAAACCAGGGCTTGCAGGAGAGATATAGTGAGAAGTTGGAGAGTACTTGATAAATTTTGAATAAATGAGAAAAAAAAGGCAAGACTATCGTAATTGGGAATAATTTTGATCCAGGGGATGCTGAGGGAACATTGGAAAGATAATAATTCTGATGAGAGTGGGTATTAAAATGAGGATTCTTTCCTTCTGTGTGCCTAGAAAAAGATGTCTTGAGCTGGCAGTCAGGCTCCTTAGTCAGTGTGACACAATTCTAGCTTCATTTCTTCATTGATCCTCTTTTCCTTTTGGGCTTTGAATTTAAGAGTGCACATTTTTTTTTAATCCTGGCGAGTCCTCACATCATCAGCCAGTACCTTCTATGTTATTTCTCCCTCAGATGGAATCTGTCCCTTTTTAATTTTAAGTTTTAATCTTCTCTGACCTAATTTTATTTGTTAAGCCTCATTTCTGAGGTGACTTAACAGAGCTTGTTTATCTCCATAATTTATTCCTATAAAAGTGCTTATATGAGTTCAAGAGTTTCATTCAGAGAAGGACATTCCCCTAAGATAAGTGCACTCAGCTCTGTTTGTACCCTCATTCTTCAGCCACCTCCTGGGAGAATTGTATCCGATTGGATAACTGTCTCCGTGTAGTGGATTCTAGAACTGTTTCTCTACTTTTGTATCCCTCTTGGTGTAGGTCAGATTCTCCACTTCATTATCTGGATGTGGTTTCTGTGGTTCAAACTGTCTGACATGTTAGCCAGGGTAATCAATAGTTTAATCAGTCAGTCTGTCTCTAATTCTGTTCTTGTGACTTATATTATTCATTGCACACACGATAATGCTTCCTTATGCTTTTCTTTTTCTTGTCTCTTGCTAAAGTCAAAATCATGTCAAGTTAGCAAAATGAATAGACTGATAAAAATCAAAATGTATGTCTTACATTTCTTACTTCAGACTGAGAGTCTACAATGTAGAGCCAGTGTAGAAAGCACAGAGAACTCATCAAAATGAAAAACAAAACAAAACAAAACAAACAAAACAAAACAAAAAACAAAACAAAACTTCCTGCCTCTGGAGGGAGCAAACAGTACATATCTACTTGTTTTTAATAAAAATAGAACAAAATAAGCTAAAGTTATTCTTGGAATCAACTCTGAATTGGAAACGTATGAGCATAAGATCGCCAGTTTCACAAGATTATTTTGGGTGTTAAATAATGGTGTTTTTGAAAAAAAAATGCTTTCTCATCAAGAGACTCAAACATATTCAGCCAAAAACTGATGTGCTGATTGGCTGTTCACAGGGGCCTTGGTAAATATGATTATTTTTATCATTCATTATTTTAGTTTTTATTGTGGCTATAGATTGTTCGTTTATTTATTCTTTTAACCAAGGGAAATTTTTCTTGTCTTTATTTTCAGTTTGTTTTTAGACACAAAAGCCTGTGGAACATATTCTTCTGCTTACCCGATCCCAGAATTAATGCTTAACCCTTCATATCAGAGCGATACAGACAGATATCAAAAAATACTGTATAAGGACAAGTTTGGTTTTAGAAAGAACCTTATAAAAACTGCAAGTAGAAGAGTGCTTTTAGCCCTCAAGGAAGTGCCAAGAATCACTGCAAGGGAGAGCATTTCTTTCCTGGGCTATTAGCTGTCTTGGCCAACTCAGCACTACCCTGGGAGACAAGCAGAGCAGCTCAGTAAGCAGAGGGATGCCTGGTGGGCACAGCAGGTTTTTGCTGGAGTTAGCAACATGGCCCAGATGGTGCAGATTCTTCATGGCCACATCTGCAGCATCCCGTGGGGACTATACACAATGTTTGAGAGCAGAGAATCCTTTTGAAATGAGAACTGTAGGGTGGAAAGGTGAGGGCCAGAGAAGAGCCACAGTAATTCACAATGTCCTTTTACCTAGAAAGTCACCTGTAGTGAGGAGAACTAATCTTTCCTGTTTATGTTACCCGAAGGCCATCATTAAAAATAATCACCAAGGAGTGACACATTAGAGTTCCTCTATAAGGGGAACATTGCATTCTGGTGACTAGTTTAAAATCATGTCTGCTCAAATGTCTAAGGTTTTCTTTTTCTTTTTGTTTTTCAAACAACACACTTTGAAATGTAGAAGGAACAGAACAAATCTTTACATAATCCAATACAAAAGATTTTCATATATCTTGTTTCTGAACCATTTGATATAAAGGTTTTTGTATTCAGTATACATTTTGTGAGTGCATGTGTGAAAATAGACATGGATACAGTACAGTGCTTTTCTTAGAAATTATTTTTCTTATTATCTCTTCCCCCTACACATTGCACAATGCTTCACTGTATGTACAACTAGGTAGGAGTCATATAATGAGTAAAGGAGAAATGGTAGGAAGGAAGTGGGAATGGTAAGCAAGTGTTCAAAGAGGCGAAAGGGTCTGCAAATACATATTTATTTTCTTCTTTAAAAAAAATCAACCTCCCAGACACACAGTCTTAGACAATTTAACAGTATGTACCACCAGTTGCCACTGTTCCGGAAATAAAAACAAGAATCAATAATTAGAACCTGATGAAATTAAGAAAAACTTCTGTGCTTCAGAGAAAACGCTTAATTGACTAAAGAAGCACACTGTAGTAGGACAGAAAACGTCTGCTAGTTATGCACCTGACAGAGGAGTAGTGTCTAGAATATGTAAGAAGCTAAAAAATAAAATAAAGAAAAAGTTAAGTAAACAAATAACCTAATTAAAAATGGCCTATAGAATTGAACAGGGCATCCTGAAAAGAACTAAAGTAGAGATTTTTCACCAACTAAGAACAATAGCTTCTTCCAGAGCATAGATGTTCAATTCCCAGCAGCCACATAGTGGCTCACAACATCTGTCCTACAAGTTCCAAAGTCTCTGAAACCCTCTTCTAGTGTCCATGGGTACTGCAGACATTTGGTGCACATATGTACCTACAGGCAAAACAACAATACACATACAAAAAAATCTTAAAATAAACTTTTTTAAACATTAAAGAAGAAATATAAACCAGCATGAAACATCTGGGGAGGGAAACAATCAAACCTCTTACCCAGTAGTAGACCCTTAATGCTACAGTGGGTCAGAATGTGCCAACTGATGCAATAATAGCATAACTATTATAACTAATTGCTTTATGATGAAGGGAGTTCATCCATGGTGCCAGATTAGGGAAGTCATAGACTGAAGGGGACGATATATTGAGGTGGCTTTTGCCTAGTGTAATAAGAAACTGTCCTCTAGTACTTATACCCTCAGATCTGTAATACTTCACAGTTGGTCAGAGGAATTTCTTTTTGAAATGGGCTGTCATCACAGAGAATAATAACTGGTCAAATAATGAGAATAAGTGACTGGGGAGCAGTCAGACTTATATGACACACTTATCAGGTACCCCACACCAAAATTTAGGAAACACCACAAAAGAGAATATGGAAAAACTGTTAGAACTGGATATTCTGGAAGAATGTGAAATACTGTCTTCTGGAAATGATATGCTGTTGTGTTCAAGAATTCCCGACAGCTGTGGTTCCCTGCATAAAACATGTACAAGAGCAGGCCAGTCACAATTCTAGCATGGGAAAAGAAAAGGCTAACAAGACTGTTTTCCTAGCTGAGGATTACTTGGTAGATGACTGGAGAAGATTTATTTTGTTGAGGGAGTATTTTGACACTGGTAGTTTACCCATTGTCTTTGTTGAGGTTTCTATTACTGTGAAAAAAAAAAACACCAATTACAAAATATGGCTGGAATTTAATTCAATTTACTACTTTCAGGTTATATTCTTTCATCTAGGAAAGTCAGGGCAAGAACCTAGGGGCAGAACAAACATAGAGGTCACAGAAAAATTCTGCACTGCTTACTAACTTGTTTCCCATGGCTTTCTAAGCCTGCTTTTTTTTTATAGCAACCAGGACTACTACTAGTCCAGGGGTGGCACTCTCCACATATCCATGATTAAATAAAATTATCCTCACACTTCTTATATAAATTATTCAATTTATATCCTGATTATAGACCCTTCCCTCATCTCCTCTCAGTCCCATCTTCTCTTCTTCTTTCCCCTCCTCCCCCTCTTCTAGTACACAGAAAGCAGGACCTTACTCCCCTACCATCTGAACTTAGCCTATCAAATCTCATCAGGACTGTCTACATCTTCTTCCTCTGCCAGGGAGAAGTGATCAAAGAGCAAGCACCAAAGTCCATGTCATAGACAGTTTGTACTCCCCTTAGTAGGGGACCCACATGGATACCGAGATGCCTATATGTTGCATCTTTGCAGGAGGTCTAGTTCTTCTTCATGCATGGTCCTTGGTTGGTGCATCAGTCTCTGCCGGACCCCTGGGTCCAGGTATTTTGCCTTTGGTGTTCTCCTTGGGGTGCTCTTGTCCCCTTGGGCCCTTCTATCCCATCTTCCCCCACATTCATTCGTAAAACTCCCTACATTATGCCCAAAGTTTGGCTATGTGTCTCCTCTTCAATCCCTTACTTAGTGGAGTCTCTCAGAGGACATCTATGGTAAGCTCCCATATTGTTCTCTCTCTTCAACCACTTCCAGTGTTTATTCTATTTGCCCTTCTGAATTAGAATTAAACATCCTCCCTAGGGTACTCCTTTCTATTTAGCTCCTTTAGGTCTGTGTATTGTAGTGTGCTTAACCTGTATTATATGGCTAATATCCATTTATCAGTGAGTATATACCATGTGTATCTTTCTGGTTCAGAGTTCCCTCACTCAGGATGATCTTTTCTAGTTCCATCCATTAGCTTGAAATTTTCATGCTTTCCTTGTTTTTAATAGCTGATTAGTATTCCATTGTGTAATTGAACCACTGATTCCTTTTTATTTTAATTTTTATTAATTACACTTTATTCACTTTGTATCCCCCCATAAACTCCTACATTCTCCCCTCCCAATCCCATCTTCCTTCCCCCTTCTCCACACATGTCCCTCCTCAAGTCCACTGATAGGGGAGGTCACCCTCTACTTCCTTCTGATCCTAGTCTGTCAGATATCATCAGAAATGGTTGCATTGTCTTCCTCTGTGGCCTGGTAAGGCTGCACCTCAAACAGGGTGAGGTGATCAAAGAACAATCAGTTCATGTCAGAGGCAGTCCCTGTTCCCATTACTATGGAACCTACTTGGACACTGAACTGCCATGGGATACATCTGTGCAGGGGTTCTAGGTTATCTCCATGCATGGTACTTGGTTGGAGTATCATTCTTAGCGGAGACCCCTGTGCTCAGATTTTTTAGTTCTGTTGCTCTCCTTGCGGAGCTCCTGTCCTCTCCAGATCTTACTCTTTCCAACTTCATTCATAAGATTCCATGCACTCTGCCCAATAGTTGGCCATGAGGCTCAGTATCTGCTTTAATAGTCTGCAGGGCAGAAGCTTTCAGAGGCCTTCTGTGGCAGGCTCCTAACTTGTTTTCTCTTTTCTTCTTCTTCTGATGTCCATACTCTTTGCCTTTTTGGCTAGGGATTGAGCATTTTAGCCAGTCCTCCCTCTTGATTAGTTTCTTTAGGTGTACAGATTTTAGTAGGTTTATCCATATTATATGTATATATGAGTGAGTATATACCTTATCTGTCTTTGTGCTTCTGGGAAAGCTCACTCAAGATGATGTTTTCCAGTTCCCACTATTTACCTGCAAATTTGATGATTTCCTTGTTTTTGTTGCTGAGTAATATTCATTGTGTAAATGTACCATAATTTCTGTATCCATTCCTCAGTTTAGGGGCATCTGGGTTGTTTCCAGCTTCTGACTATTACAAATAAAGCTGCTATAAACATGGTTGAGCAAATGTCCTTATTGGGTACTTGAGCCTGTTTTGGATATATGCCTAGGAGTGATATAGCTGGATCTTGAGGAAGCACTATTCCTAGTTGAGGAAGCACCGGATTGATTTCCAGAGTGGTTGTACAAGCTGGATCTTGAGGAAGGGCTATTCCTAGTTGTCTGAGGAAGCACCAGATTGATTTTCAGAGTGGTTGTACAAGTTTACATTCCCAGCAGCAGTGGGGTAGGGTTCCCCTTTCTTGACAACCTCTCCAGCATGTGTTGTCACTTGAGATTTTTTTTTTCTTGGCCATTCTGATGAGTGTAAGGGGAAATCCACCAGGAAGACATCACAGTCCTGCACATCTATGCCCCAAATAAAAGGGCACCCACATTTTTAAAGGAAACATTGATAAAACTTAAAACACATAGATCCCTACACATTTAACAGTCAGAGACTTCAACACCCCATTCTCAACAAAGGACAGGTCAATAAAACAGGAATTAAACAAAGAAACAATGTTTCTAACAGAGGTCATGAATCAAATGGACCTAACAGACATTTACAGAACCTTACACCCAAACACAAAAGAACTTACCTTCTTCTTAGCACCTCATGGAACCTTCTCCAAAATAGACCATATGGCTGGTCACAAAGCAAGCCTCAACAGATACAAGAAGATTGAAATAATCCCTTGTATCCTATCTAATCACCATGGAATCAAGCTGGACATCAACAACAACAGAAATAGCAAAAACCTACACACATATGGAAACTGAACAACTTGCTACTAAATGACAGCTGGGTCAGAGAAGAAATAAAGAAAGAAATTAAACTCTTCCTAGAATTCAATGAAAATGAAGACACAACATACCCAAACTTATGGGACACAATGAAAGCAGTATCAAGAGTAAAGTTCATAGCACTAAGTGCTTTAAAGAAGAAATTCGGGACTTCTCGTTCAAGCAACTTAATGGCTCACCTAAAAAACTTGAAGAAAAGAAGCAGACACAGCAAAAAGGAGTAGATGGCTGGAAATAATCAAACTCAGGGCTGAAATCAATGAATTAGAAACAAAACTATTCAAAGAATCAATGAAACCAAGAGCTTGTTCTTTGAGAAAATCAACAAGCTAGACAAACTCTTAGCCAAACTAACTAAAGGCAGAGAGACACCATCCAAATCAACAAAATCAGAAATGAAAAGGGGGATATAACTATAGACACTGAGGAAATCCAATCATTAGGACTTACTTCAAAAGTCTATATGCCACAAAATTTGAAAATGTAAATGAAATGGACACTTTTGTTGATTGTTTCCGCTTACCAAAGCCTAATCAAAACCAGGCAAATCAATAAAATAGTCCTATATCCCCTAAGGAAATAGAAGTGTTCATCAAAGTCTCTCCCCAAAAACCCCAGGACCAGATGATTTCAGTGCAGAATTCTACCAGACCTTCAAAGAAGAGCTAACTCCAATTCTCTTCAAACTATTCCACAAAATAGAAACAGAAGGAACACTACCAATCTCAATCTATGAAGCCACAGTCACCTTGGTACCTGAACCACACAAAGACCCAAGAACAAAAGAATTTCAGACCAATCTCCCTTATGAACATTGATGCAAAAATACTCAACAAAATACTTGCAAATCGAATCCAAGAACACATCAAAGATATCATCCATCATGACCAAGTAGGCTTCATCCCAGGTATGCAGGGATGGTTCAATATATGGAAATCTATCAATGTGATCCACCATAGTTACAAACTGAAAGAAAAAAAAAAACACATGATAATCTCCTTAGATGCTGAAAAAGCATTGGACAAAAACCAACACCCATCATGTTTAAAGTATTGGAGAGATCAGGGATACAAGACACATACCTAAACATAGTAAAGGCAATATACAGCAAGCCTATAGCCAACATCAAACAAAATGGAGAGAAACTTAAATTAACCCAAGTGAAATCAGAGACAAGGCAAGGCTGCTCACTCTCTCCATATCTCTTCAACATAGTTCTGGATGTCCTTGCTAAAGCACTAAGAAAATGGAAGGAGATCAAGGGCTAGAAATCAGAAAGGAAGAAGTCAAAATTTCACTATTCACAACGGTATGATAGTATACCTGAGTGACCACAAAAATTCTACCAGGGAATTCCTACAGCTGAAAAACACCTTCAGTAAAGTGGCTGGATACAAAGTTAACTCAAAAAAATCATTAGCCCTCCTGTATACGAAGACAAAAGGGCTGAGAAAGAAATTGGGGAAACAACACCCTTCACAAGAGCCACAAAAGTCAAAAAGTCCCTTGGTGTGACCCTAACCCAGCAAGTCAAAGACTTGTATGAAAAAAATTACAAGTCTCTGAAGAGAGAATTAGAAGAAGATATCAGAAGATGGAAAGATCTCCCATGCTTATGGCTTGGCAGGCTTAACATAGTAAAAATGGCCATCCTACCAAAAGCAATCTATAGTTTCACTTCAATTCCCATCAAATTCCCAACAGAATTCTTTACAGACCTTGAAAGAAAAATTCTCAACTTCATATGGAATAACAAGAAACCCAGAATTGTAAAACAATCCTCTATTACATTTTCTTTATCTATTCTTCAGTTCACAGACATCTAGGTTATAGGCCATTCTTCTCCAGGTATTTTCTTAATTGCAGTTTCCTCTTTCCAAATGACTCTAGTTTGGGTCAAGTTAACATAAAATTAGCCAGCACGCCCATGCTCTGGTGACTGAGCATATGGGCAGCACCAATTAGACTCTGGGCTATATTTTTAAAAAGAAGAAAAAACAAATTTAGAAGGAGGAAATGTTGGATATAGGTGTAGGGAGAATTGCATTGAGTAAGTGGGAAAGGATACAACCAAAATACATTTATATTCGAATAAATGAGTAAATCAATACAAAAAGGTATAAATGTCCTTAGTTATCAGGAAGATGAAATCAAAACTATTTTGAGATTTTATCATATCCAAATAAGGAATTCTATGAGTAAAAGACAACTTCACCAACTTCAACATATATGGGAAATATATAAGGGTAATAACATTGGAAAATTAAGGTATGCGAAAACAGTGTGTATCCATGTTGTGAAGGATTCAGGCAGTGAATGTTGAGCTTTAGAGAAAATGTTCTGGAAACTAAGAACTTCCCCAGGAATGTGTAGGAGGCTGTTGAAGGGAATGTGAATATATGATTGGTACCTTGATTGATAGATTACTCTTTCCATGCTGCCTTTTTGCAAGTGCTGGGTGACTTTGTAGAAACAACAAGACTTTTAATACTTCTGTTGAATCTGTCTCTCACACTTTTCCTCAAAAGTAGTTGAGGGTTGGGTCTATGAATTAACCTGAGAAATCCTAATGCTACCATTCTTGGGCATTTGTTAAAGAGCCATCAGCTCTCAAAATATTATTGTCTTAGTTCACTGCATAATTACTGATCTGTTTTTGTTCCTGGATATACTTTTAGTTATTCATGAATTTATTAGTTTCTTAGCAATATCATAGTTCCTAGGCAATAACATGATTAGATTTTGTCATTGTCATACACATTGTAGCGTTCTTTTCCCGACTCATAAACTGTCCAAGTAGTTAATTTATTTTTACGAAAAAGAGATTGGATGTTTATGGCTAAGCAGACCTTTAGGTTGTAACAATTTCTTCTTGAAGAAAGCCTATTGTATTTCAATGATCTTCAAGATGAGTGGGTGTAGCTTGATAAATGTGTGGTTTCTGAAGAAAGATCACAGCACATATAGTTTCTCCTTCACTGACAACTAACACAGAAAAGAATACATGAACTCCAGATTCCTCTAGTCGTGCCAGTGAAGCTGGATTCCCGCTGAGGAAGGTGGGAATTGCTTGTAGGTAGCTGATGTAGCTGGCAATGCCTGGACCTGTGTTGGTCACCGTTGCCTTTCTCTGTTCCTAAGTTACAAGATGCTGCAAATAGCATTGTTGTACTTAACTGGGAAGGCAGTAGAGTCACCTTTTCTCCTGTGAACCCTTTAAAGGATTCAAGGTAAGAAACAATGGTCTCAATACTGGACAGTCCAGGTGTGGAGAAAACAAAAGCCTTCTTAACAAGTGCATTGTAATTACGTTTGGAGAAACTTCAAACTTGTAAGTCACCTATTAAGTGGGTAAATAATAAAGGTGATTATTAAATCATCTTTAAATTCCATTTTTTTGGGAGGGGCAGTTGGTCCCCAATTAGCCCAGTAGCCCTGTTTCTTCTCCTTTATTTTGATGGCCCTGTTCTTTTAATCTAGATATTTACTTAAGCTGATTTCTCAGTGTAGCATCCCTCTTGGCTGAGCAGGCATGGTTAGACAGTTAAATGAACATTATCTCCACAGAAGTATCACGTAAAGGGGATACTTACAGTGCAAAAGTAGAGAATCAGTGTCTAAAATGATTTTCAGCTCTACGGAATCATTTCTACAGAGACACTTTAAGTCCCAAGTAGGAAGAAGGAAGAGATTGTACTGCAGGGCCTTATATAGTATGCCTCATTCCCCACGTCTAGAAGGTTAATTGCACAGAAGAGAATGAGACTGAACTGTGATTTCCTTTTGGCGCCTCATTACATTTTTTTTTTTCGTTAGGCTGAGTCTTCAATTTTATGTAGAGCCAGGTGTTGTGGAGAGGATTGAAGTAACAAATCAACCCATTTGAGCCTTTTGAAGATACTAATTTGCCTTCGGATATCTTTAATCTGCCTGTATATATACCCTTGCAAAGCATTTCTGAACTGAAATCCTCCCCAAAACAACATGGGCTAGTATCTCTAATTACTTATGATTAAGAAAAAAAGCTAAGTCAGACCCTAAAGGCATCCACTCTGTGCCATTTTACTGGAGAAATGAATGCCACCCAGCAAGGCAGCTTGGAAATTAATGCACAGCACGACATGGGACAACGATTGAAGATTGCATTTCTTTCTTTCGCTGCATTTCAAAAATGTTTTACACAACAGGAAACGGGAGGGGGAAAGCAGATGGTTTGAGTTATAAAAGCCTTTGAAAACATTGTTGCAAAGACATTCCTGTGTGGCAAAAATCTCCTCCAAATTGTCACTCAGTCTATAGGGAAGTTAAGGAAAGAGTAGAGGAAATGCACAAGCATGGAATAAAATAGTTTTGATGTGGGTCCTTGAAAAGGACAGCTAGAAGAGTAGCTAAAAAATAAAAATAAATGAGAGGACTGTGCCATGATGCAGAGTGACATGTCCTCCACTTCATAAAAATTCAGCAGTACCATTGTTAGGAGAGTGTGGCGGGTTCATAAATCACGCCATGTGACTGGTTCTATGTGGGAGGTTAATTAGGGAAAAGGGCGGGGGATCAAAGAGACTGTCTCTGGGCAAGGTAGGGTGAGATGGAGTGAAAGTGAGAGAGAGAAAGAGAGAGTCCGTTTATAAGGTGACTGACTGTAGAAATAGATCCAGGTCAAAAAGGATGAAAAGGTCAAGTTTACAATATAAATTCTAATCAAAATCCAGCAGCAAATTGTTTTATTCTCTCTCCTTTGATTCACATATAAATTTATTTGAAGAATTCCTTCCTTCCTAGTATACTTCTTTGTAAATAACAAAGCTTAAAAATAATACTTTGTATACTTGTATTTAACAATGTATAGAGGTATTGCGATTATATTCACAGATCTTTCCATTACCTGCTCTCATCCTTCTACTCCTGTTCAATCTTCCTTGTAAACCATTCTTACCCTGTGTGCATGTGTGTCTGCTCCTGATGTGTATATGAGAGAGAGAAAGAGAGGGGGAGAAGGGGGAGAGAAAGGGAGTGAGGGAGTTACAGGCCAATCCTCCTATAAGGTGACCCAGTGCATGTACAGATGGTTGCAGGTGGTCTGCAGGTGATCAAGTTGGCCTCACAGATGCCTGATGTCCCCTTCATCAAGTCCCCTGGGGACTGGCTGTAGAGATGCCTGCTTACAATTCCCAAAAACCATGCCTACTTTGGAAAGATACTGTGATATTTCTCTTTTATTTTAAAAATTAGTCTAAAATTTATTTTTGATGAGAAATTTATTCATAATATGTCTGGAGACATTTTCCCTATTTGGTGGTTAAAAGTTATTTTATCTATCAGCAGCTAAAATTAGTGAAGTGAATGCTGAAATTTCACCTTACAACTGACCCAAAACAAAACAGAACAAGTGGCTTAATGTGAATAATTAGTTTTACTACCCTTGAAATGAAGATTCTTGATTACATTTTTAAAAAATCTGTGCTCAGTAAGGTTGTTCTTAAGTCCAACGACTGTCTACACTGGGCCACAGTTACATGAGAGGTTACAGCCCAGTTCGCTGTCTGTGCTTCCTGTGTTTGTCACTGAGATATTGTTTCTCAGGTTCCTGCTCCTATTGTGATGCCTGCCACTTGCTGCCATGCCCCTGTATCACTACAGACTCGATTTCCCTCTAGAAACAAAAGCCAAAGCAAACGCTTTCTTCTATGCATTGTTTTTGGTCCCTGTGCTTTGTCAGAGCAATATAAAAGTGACTTATCCATTCACCTCAGGGTTTTGACATAAATTTGGGGATCATCAGAGGTCGCTGCAGCTTCTCTCCACAGAACCTTTCATGTGTTGTCTTTCTTGTCTTTATGAGTGAATGGGCCAGAATCTTCAACCATATTGACAATTTAGGTGGCCAAAGGTGTGGGGACGGGGAGTTATTGGTAAGACACATAGAGATAAGGCAGAACTCTGAGGGAGGCAGCAAAGAGCATATTTAGGTTGATTATTCAGAACTTCCAGTGGTCCTAACACTTCTGCTCAATAATATGTCTTTTCTCTATTTTTTGAATAGGGGCTTTGATGTGGAAAATAAGGTGATTATATGGCATGAATGGGTATGGATTAAATTCCGACCAGTAGCTAAAGTGTCGATTGTCGAAGAGAAGAAGAACTTGAGGCAACATTCCAATATTGGTGAAAATTAAGTCCACATAAAGGCAAAATTGTGATTATTATGTGAGAAAGTTGAAGAGTCTGAGAAAAGTTCACAGAACTCTGAAATTAAGTATAATTTCATATAATGAAGTGGATTTATTGTTAATGCAATCATGAAGGTTAAACTTTCTATATATGGAATATTCCTCTGAGATGAAAAAAAAAAGACTAAACCCAGAATTAGTGTCATAGGCCTCTAGAATATGTAGGAACATTTTGTGTGTAGATGGATGACCGTCAAGGTCAGGGAACTAGAAAATAAGAACCAGCATGATGTGGATCCACCAGGGACCTGTGATTTCCTTTCATCATCTTCATCACAGGACTGTTGGTGTGTAGACAGCCTGCTTCTGAGTTGCCTAGTAGCCTATGAGGTCATCCACAGAGCAGGTGTGTGGTAGATGCAGTTCAGCTATAAATGGACCAAAAAGCTATAATAAAACCAACCTGCCACTTTGTCTGTCTCTTACTCTCTACTCTTGCTCTCTCTACCTTGCTTTCTTTCCTGGGGGTGCTCCTACCATAGATCTATCCTTTTCCTCTCTATCTCTCCACCTCCATTCAATAAATCTTTTTCATAATATCTGCTGTGTGCGAGGCATCATTTTAAAATAAATACTAACAAGGACCAGACTTGAGCCTTGTTGCGTTGTGTCATAGTTTTCAATGCTTTTACTTAGAGATTAAATTGTAATGCTGGTTTTATTTATTTGAGTTGAGTAGATTTTTAGAATCCTCCTACAACTTCAAATGTCTCTAAGTTAAATAATCCATTAAGGTGTGATTATATCTGACTAAAAACAAATTATTAATACCTAAAATTTATATCATTTTCATATGGTGTCATTCTTTTAAATTTTAATTTGTGTGTGTTACTATATACACATACATACATGCAACATACATGTTGCTGCTGTATATATATGTATATATACATATATATACACACATATATAAATACATGTATATATATATATATATATATAAACACACACACACATACAATTCAATGTCTATGGAAATCAAAGGAACACTTTGTGGAATCTTTTTCTACATTTTTCCTTTTGCTGGGCTCCAGGGATTGAATTTGGATCTCCATGGTTACGTAAAAATTGCCTTTACCTGCTTAACCATATTGTGGGACCCAGATGACATCCTTCCAGATACTCTGCCATCATCAACTCATTTGATTCTCAAATACTCTGTGACACAAAATTCACTTCACTGGGAAAACAGGAAAGCCAGGCACATTTAATGTTAGGAACTCTTTCCAAATTATATAGGTAGTAATTAGCACAAGAGAATTCGATATAGACAGTAGCTGATAGTTTTTATGGTTTTATTCTCTATGCAGTAGTGTGTAGATTTCTGAAAACAGGCTCTTTCACATTCACTCAAATGCTCCTGCTGTTCACTCTCACATTCACTCAAATGTTCATGTCTTCTCTGATTGTACTGTAATGATATTAAGAATATTTTCCCCTCCTTGTGTGTATGTGTATATTTATGTATATGTGGCAATTCATGTAAAAATACAATATAATGTCAGTTTTAAAATGTGTTTTGACCACAGTTGTAAAGGGGAAAAAAGTGTTATACTTCAACAGGGTGAAAGAGAAAACAATTTAAAAATAAACTGGAGAGAATGAAAAATCCCTGAGGCTATCAACAGTCATCATTCTTCCCTGAAGAGAAAAGAAAAGAAAAGAAAAGAAAAAGAAAACGAAGCTACTGTGAGTAGAGAGAAACTATATGTGGAGAGCTCCTGTCACAAGCTCAAACATGTTTGGACATGGAAGAAAACAGGAATAGGATCTTTTCCTGTCTGCTTGATGTGGCTGACACTGACCAAACCTATCTGGGTACTGAAGAACAGTTGTGTCTGTTGCTGAACAATAAAGATCAGGAAGTTTGGTAAGATGGATAGGCACAGAAAGGTAGAAGGAAGATCTGCAAGACACATGGAAGGCACAATGCTCTGTTAGAGCCTTGGTAGTGCTCTTCTGCTTGGCTGCCCCGTGCTCTGGACATACCTTGCATGTGCAGGCAGGGCACTCAGACTGATGTGGTGACTCATAGAATCTGATTTGCGGTCTGTCATTATTATCATTTAAAATCCAAATGTCCTTTAACTTCTAGTTAAAAAATTCCACCTTATTTCAGACATCATAATTCCAACAGAGTGTAATTTTTGTCTTTTCTTGAACTGTTACAGCATATTTTTAACTTCTGTTAAATTATAGGTCATCCTTCTTAGAATTGCAAACAACCTTTTTTTGAAGAACAGAGAAGGACATATGGAAGGGTTTAGGGAGATGGAAGAGAGAAATGTTGTAATTAAATTATAACATCAGTTTTTAAAAGTTCGTTACTATACTTTTTTTTTCTGTGCTGATTCTTTCTGTTGTGAGGAGTGATGGGTCACTCACAGTATGACAGAAGAGGATACCGAAACCTGGGAGCTGCACAGGCCCTTATTCACTTGCATGAATCAAAGGCAGGCAGCCAGGGAGGCAGGGAGGGAGGCAAAGAAATAGCACTGCTCCCCCCCCCCCCCAGCACTCCTTACATCTGAGCTGCCTTTAGAAAGAAAGGCTTATTCATTCTAGGAGAGAGAATTCTTCCTCAGTTAATCCTTTCTGGAAATACCAATACAGATCTGCCTAAAGGCCTGTCTCAGGGGATTACAGATATAATCAAGTTGGCAGTTAAAATTAACCATCACACACAGTCATGGTAAAAAATTACTAATGTAAGTCGTAATAATTCATACATCCTTCTATAGCTGTGAGCATCTTGGGAGACACACTATGTGCTCTGTATGTGGGGGTTTCTATATAATCTACTTCCATTATGGCAATTAGTGATAATGACTTAAAACTATAATTTAATTACAACAATTCTTCCTTCTTTTTCCTTCCACAAACCCTTATATATAACCTTCCCTACTCTCCTTCATGTTTTTTTGATTTACGTATAGTTATTGCATATATATATATATATATATAGTTATTGCATTGTATATATATATATACACACACACACACACACACACACACACAAACACACATATATAGTCCTAAATTATAACCCACTCATTCTTTACATTGCTCCCTGTAAGTATGTTTTCAGGACTGACAGTTTGGAACTGGACACCCAATTGTCCTTTATTCTGGGGTGACTTTATATTACATTGAGAATCTATTCTCTAACTGTCCAAAGCTTTTTAGATATATCAGCAATTTAATACTTTATATGATGTTAAACTATGTGCTTCATACTAGTACCCACCCCGAAGCTAAAACAAAGTGATACATGACTGATTGCATAAATAGATCCAGGTCAAAAATCATGAAATGGTCAAGTTTAGAACATAAATTCTAATCAAACTGCAGCAGTAAATTGTTTTATTTTTTCCAAATTTTTATTTTTTATATTAATGATTAAATAATTAAAACAGTTTATTCAATTTGTATCCCAGGTGTAGCCCCCTCCCCTATTCCCTCCCAATCCCCACTCAACCTCCCTTGTCTCCTCCGTGCCCCTCTCTAAATCCACTGATAGGGGAGGGTCTCCTCCCATCCATCTATCCCTAGTTTATCAGGTCTCATCAGGGCTGGCTGCATTATCTTCCTCTGTGGCCTAGCAAGGCTTCTCCTCTCTCAGGGAGGAGGGAGGTCAAAGATCCAGCCACTGGGTTCATGTCAAAGACAGTCCCTGTTCCCCTTACTAGGAAAACCCACTTGGATACTGAGCTGCTATGGGCTACATCTGAGTAGGGGTTCTAGGTTATATCCATGCATGGTCTTTGGTTATAGAATCAGTCTCAGAAAAAAAAAAACCTGTGTCCAGATATATTTGGTCCTTGTGGAACTCCTGTCCTCTCCAGGTCTAACTAAATCCCCCTTCTTTTCATATGATTCCTTGCACTCTGCCAAAGGTTTGGTTTATGAGTCTCAGCATCTGTTTTAATACACTGCTAGGTAGAGTCCTTGAGAGGCCCTCTGTGGTATGCTCCTGTCTTGTTTCTTGTTTTCTCCTACTTCCAATGTCGGAGAAATGGATACAGAAACTGAGGTACATTTACACAATGGATTATTACTCAGCAATTAAATACAAGGAAATCATGGATTTTTCAGGCAAATGGTGGCATCTAGAAAAGATTATCTTGAGTGACATATCCCAGAAGCAGAAAGACACACATAGTATATACTCACTTTTAAGTGGATACTAGACCTACAAGATAGGATATATATAATAAAATCTGTACACTAAAGAAGTTAAACAAGAAGGAGGACTCAGGGCGAGATGATCAATCCTTACTTAGAAAGTAAATTGTTTTTTTTCTCTCTCTTTTGAGTCACATATAAATTCATTTGCAGAGTTTATTTCTTCCTAGTAAACTCTGTAAATAACAAAGCTTAAAAATAATACTTTGTATGTTTTTATTTGACAATATATAGAAAATTCTGTGATTATATTCACAGCTCTTTCTGTTAGCATCTCTGTTTTCATTTTACTTTTTTTATTAACTTCTTTATTAATTACACTTTATTCACCTTATATACCCTTGTAGTTTCCTCCCTCCTCCTGTCCCAATCCCTCCCTTCCTTCCCCTTCTGCACCTGTGTCCCTCCCCAAGAGGAGAGGTCTTCTTTTTCTTCCTTCTGATCCTAGTCTATCAGATCTTATCAGGAGTGACTACAGTGTCTTCCTCTGTGGCCTGGTAAGCCTGCTTCCCTCTCAGGGTGAGGTGATTAAAAAGCAGGCCAATCAGTTCATGTCAGAGACAGTCGCTGTTCCCATTACTATGGAACCCAGTTGGACACTGAACTAACATGGGCTACATCTGTGCAGGGGTCCTAGGTTATCTCCATGCGTGGTACTTGGTTGGAGTATCAGTCTCAGGGAAGACCCCTGTGCTCAGATTATTTGGTTCTGTTGCTCTACTTGTGGAGTTTCTGTCCTCTCCAGATCTTACTATTTCCTACTTTTTTCATAAGATTCCCTGTACTCTGCCCAACAGTTGGCCATAAGTCTCAGTATCTGATTTGATAGTCTGCAGGACAGAGCCTTTCTGAGGCCCTCTATGGAAGGCTCCTGACTTATTTCCTGTTTTCTCTTTCTTCTTATGTCCATCCTCTTTGCCCTTCTGGATAGGGATTGAGCATTTTAGCAAGAGTTCTCTGTCTTGATTAGTTTCTTTAGGTGTTACCATCTCTTATACTTCTATTTGTGCTCAATCTTCCAAACAGTTTTTACCCTGTGGATTTATGCATGTGTGTCTGCTCATAATGCATGTGTGTGTGTGTGTGTATGTGTGTGTGTGTGAGAGAGAGAAAGAGAAAGAGAGATAAAAAGAGAGAGAAAATGGTCTTGTATACACTGCCACAAGGATGTGATTGTGATGTTCTATGCAGAAGATAGCATTTCATAGTGTTACTGTCATCTCTGACTTTCAATCTTCCTGCCCCTTCTTCTCTGATGATCTTAAGTTCAGAGTAGGATTTTAGTATCCTTTAACTCTCAGTTAGCATAATTATTGATTTGTTAGGCAAGGAATCCTCAGGAGCCTTTGAGGAGGTGTTTTAGAGGAATGACATAGAGTAGCAGAGGAAATCCAGGCAGCTCTGCCTGTGAGTAGATTAGTCAGTGCTGAAATTCCTAGTATCTCTGGTTTGTAATTTGTCCTGTCTGGTTCACTGGAAAAGAAACTTTTCAGATCAGCTTTTAAGATTTATTATTGAGTAACAAATCGCCCCTTTATAAACAAAAGTATTTCTCAGGAGGTAGGTACCAGGACAGATTTAACTTTGAAACATTTTTCTTTGATATGGAGTTTTGCCATGTAACGAGGACTAAACTCAAACTGAACTTCTCCAGAGTAAATAAGATTACAGATGCACTCTGATTTTGCCTACTCCTTTAAAACTCTTAACCTTTCAACTACATCACCATTTTAGAATGACTGTTTACCAGAAACATTAGAAGATTCAAGACAGATGTCAAGGAAGTATTAGATGGGTTGAAAAATTGTGCCATGAAATTAAGGATGTCAAATATTAATTATATATAATTAATATAATATAATTAAAGTTGTAGAAATTTAAAGAGCAACAAAGTACTATGTTTTCAATAAAGAACTGAATAAAAGAACCCTGCAATGAAAGTGGAGAAAATACCCCTACATATCAAAAGCCTTTACCTTCCTATGTTTCAGTTTCTGTAATAGAAGTCTAGGTCATGTTATCAGTCCAGAGGTCATGTCTGATATTATGAGCCCACTAAGTTTAATCCTCTGTCATGTACAAGGTGGGTTACCAGAGACCTCTGAGCATTGAATTTACTCCCAACTAACAGTGACTCACACATCTCATTTTAAAGGGGTCAGGGAATTTGGGGTTGTAATCAGATCATTTGCCAGCAGGTAGACAGCAGGTAACATTTGCTGAATGGCACTAATTACTTCCCCAGGGGATAATGATAGTATCTATTCTATACAAAGTGCCTACCACATAGCAAGTGTTAGCTGTTAATGATAATAATAAGCAGCTCTATTTTCTCACAAAGTTTTATTTTTTTTGTAAAGAGGAACACTATAATAGAACATATTACACACAGCACGTCAAATTGGGACACGGGTAGATCAAATTTAATTTCAAACTGAAAGTACCATATCTAGCCCTATTAACAGCATCACAAAATGATTACTGGCAACTGTGGAGAAAGTTAAAATGATGGGAAGAATATTAATGTGTAACATTATATTTGTCTAATATAACATATTGTTTTAATTTTAATATTTCCAAGCATACATTGTATCTTATAGCCAATTGTATATAACAGGATACAGAGTTTTTCATTTAAAATAGTATTTATTAAAAGAAAGTTATTGGTCACTGCATATTCTAAAACTCTTGGTGTTCTAATTATGAAAAAAGGTAAATTAGTAAAAGGATGTAAAAGAGTTTTCACTGTAAAGAGTCTCATGAACAATAAGCCTGTATAGGCTAAGGACTTCAGATCTGTAGTTGTTGGTGTTCAAACTCTCTTCCTCTTGGCACCATACCAGCTTTCTTTGTCTGCTTCATACAAAATGCTAATACAGTTATTTTTGTCACATTGAGAAATGTCTCCTGGTGGAATGTTTTTTAAAGGTAACTCTTTCGTTCTGAATCATTACCTGACTGCAGTACACTCTGAGCGCAGCAAAGAAACAGCTTCCCCTTGCTGTGTGTGCAAAGGGGAAACAGCAGGGAATTCCATATGCAGTGTCAGTCTAGGTAAATGACATCTGTTAAGAAACTGTGTTTGTGCTGGAGACATTCATTAATGGATGCAAGCATACCTCAACTACAGAAGGCAGCTGCTCTACATAGCAGCAGGTTTTGCCAGCAACAACAGAATCAATAACATCAGCAATTTATAAATCACATCCAGTTAAGTCTGCAGTCCATGTGACCGATTTGGAAGCATGCTCATTCTTCCTTATTCTAAGTCATATGACTGTTAGGTGATTGAAATCCTATTGAATCGACTGTCAAGTCCAAAGACAATACAAATCCATAATAGCATATTGTGCCTGGAAAGCCTTTACTCTGCCTTGAAATGTTCCAAACAGCTGATCTGGAAAGTGCCTCCTGCAGAACCCATGGAGCTGTACGCCTTGGTGGGTCATTGAGTGGGGGGACAGTAGGCAGCAGCTCTGTAATGTGACTTCTTCTGCCTCAGTGGAAAATACCTTTTCAGACCTTTAGGGTTCACCTAGGATAATGAATCTCTCCTTTTAAAAACAAATTTACCCCGGGGGATTTGTTACATTTCCTAGGTATTACCCTAGAGCTTTTTAATTTATAGACACTAAAAATGAATCTCATGAAGACAGTAAATGGTCCCCTTTGGAGCAAATACTGCCTGTGACTAATTCATTGCTTCATAAAGTCAGAATCAACTACAGTGTGTACTGAAATTACTGCTGTTTTACTCACATTTTCGTTCACAAGACTCTATGTATGTCTATGCATCTGTGCATAACATAATGCAAAGGTGACTGATGTCTACCTACATCCCCTGAATTGAAATATTTCCTCTGAGAGGAGAAGGGAGAGTTTATAACACTAAGGAAACCAAAAAAAGCTTATGAGATCCAGGAATCTCTAGCAACTTAAAGAACTCAGGGAGTTCAGAAAATTGTAAAATACATGTGGTTGCTCCTGATGGTTTCACAAGCACTAAAAATTGCTAGGGAAGAGATGACTCCTCTATTAGGCAATGGACCTCAGAGATAACAGCTTTCAAGATGGGTCATATAGCTGGTTTTAGTCATCAATGCTTCTGCAATCAACTCCAATCAATTAATTTGTTCAGTAATTTAGACTTGTGTAGGATTAATTGTTTGAGATACCATCAGTGTCCTATTTGCAGTGTATTGAAACTTGTTTATGCATCTCTGGGTAACTATATTCAACAATGACTGAGGCACCTTATAAGAAATTCTTTTAAATTTACAATATACATTATAGAATGATATTGTATAATTATTTAGTAAAGATTTAGTAAAACTGTGCATTATAGGATATAAATAGTGGTAGGAAAGATCAGAAGACTAATCAGTGTCATTGACACAGTGTCATTGCCTGTCTGCTGGGTGTCTATACAGTACCATTTTAAGAGCTGCAGTTGGTAGACTCAGACTGCCTATGTTTTAAATTCTGATCCCATTGCTCTCTAGGCCCATGGATGGAGCAGAGGCCTTCCCTCTGGTTTATTTCCTTGTGTGTCAGATTGGTAACAAACAGTCATTCTGAGTATTAAGTGTGTTAAACAGGAGAAGCAATTAAGCTATATCAGTCACAGAGCAGATGTTTCTTAATTGTCAGCTTTTAGCATTACGTTAAGTCAAGCACTTGAAAAACTCACTGAATCCTCACAATTCTGTGAGCGGGAAGTATTATCACCTGTGAACAGACAAGGACACCAGAAACAAAATGATGCCAGGCAGCCATTCCAAATCCATAGTCCACAGCTCTCTGGAGTTTATCCACTCAGCTACTATAGTGATGGCTGAGCTAAAGAAATTTGTTCCTAAACTTGTCTGAGGTCAAAACAAAACAAAATGAAACAAAAAACCTATAAATCCTTCATCTCTTTCATTGTCCTCTGGTGAGTTAGCAGCAGAATGAACAGTGTGTATTGTCGCACATGGCTACCTGTAAGTCAGGAATAAGACAAGCACCCCCTTTCCATCTGCTTATAGTGTGTTTTGTCTTTGCACAAGGCATACACCTATTCTCTGACTTTGATTTAAAAATGTTAAGATGGCAATACTCCAGGGGCATTTCCTTATAGGTTAAATGATAGTGTATAAATTGTCTAATAGTGTTTCAGTCAGTCTTGGTGAATTCATATTCTGTCTAGCAGAATTAGAATTAAAAAAAAAGACTTATCTACATAGTTCACTATTTAGTGAACTAAATAACATAAAAGAAGACGGTGAAGGCTTATTTATAAACATAATATAAATTTAAATTCTGTGCTGAAAAATCATAATGTTTCATATTCAAACATGGAGTTTGATGGCTAGTCATATTTATGTCCACTAGGGTATGTTCCCTCAGTAGCCTATTGCAACAGTACCAGGTGTGTGTTCCAACAAGAAGCAATTAGATTCCCTCTCATGGAATCTGTAGATTTTAGGAGAAATCAGTTATAAAATTCAGGTCAGCCACACATACATAAAAGAAGATAGACCTGATCTGACTATAGAAAAGTGAAGGAAACAGGCTTGAGAAGTTATTTGGGAGAATTAACAGTTTTGCGTAGATAAGCAATAGTTTGATGCTAACTGATCCTTGCCTGTTTTGAGACCCAGTTAATAATGTTTCACTAGGGTGCCTGAGTTTACAGAATGTCTTCCTAATAAGTTTCTTTTTTTTTTAAGCTGCATGAAGTGAATGTCTGCATTACAAAAATAACAATGATGAAGATACTGAAGTGAGGAGAAAAGGAGGAAAGTAATTCTCCCCTTAACTGCAAACAGCTTTGAAATGTAGGCACTGTGCCAGTAGTAATGATGTAGAGGCTGGAACATGCAATTATATGTTCACTGATGATAGAAAGTCTTTGTAACACAAAACCCATTTCATTACCACATTATCACATAGGAATGTACCATAGCACCATTGAAAACATGATGCATCATAGCATCATTAAAAAGATGAATAGTCAAAGTCATTTAGGATAAGGAGAGCTCAGTATAGGTAGTAATGATACAATAGAATTTTTAGGCAATAAACAATATCTTGTATTTAAATAGTCTACAGAGAAGTGTTGATCCTGTATATGAAGCAAGTGTGAAGGTTGGAAGGAAATGTTTCTAGTGTTTCTGCTCCTGTGAATAGTTTTTTTTTTTCAAGAATATGTCCATCAGTATATTTAAACAAATACGCTTTAAGCACAAGGCTCTTTTAATTTTTTCAGGTAGTAACTACTTATATGAGGAAAATTTATATATATGAAAATACATACTTAAAACTCATATGTAAATATTTATATATTTTTGTACTGTAGGCTAGACTATTATTTATTTATTTATTTATTTGTTTATTATGTTGTATCCTTATTATCCTTACTGTAGCCCCCTCCCTCATATTCTCCCAGTCAGGCTATTGAAGGAGATACTGAGACTCATAGCCAAATTTTGGATAGAGTGCAGGAAACCTGTGGAGGAAGAGGGAGATGGAAAGACTCATTATGTAGAACAGGCTAGCCTTAAAATCAAAACTCATGCAATACTCTTATTTTATCTTCTTTTTTTAATATAAAGATTTATCAAGAAAGCTTTATATCAAAATAACAGAAGTTGTCTCAAGCCTGAGAGGCTGGAAATAATGCAATTGCTCAGTCCTTTAGACTGGAACCTCCAAGTCTGAGGAACTTCACAGTTGCTGTCTCTGTCTCTTGGACACTGAAAAGGCCAGGGAGCAGCAGTCTCTCAGTTCATAAGATCTAGAGAAGTCCCAGCCTAGAGTCCCAACCAAGAGAGTTTCTAGAGAGCCACTGGCCATCAGTCAATGACGGAAGCCTAGCAAAAAGCCTACAGATACATGGAAACTAAACAACTCTCTACTTAGGATTCTTTTGTCTTCTGAGTGCTGGGACTATAGGCACACTTTATCACATTTAGCTTAGAGGGGGTGTTTATAAAACAAGTTGCTTCATGTCCTGCTGTTGTGGGTGGGGCCCATATAGGAATTACTTATAATTGCTATTAGCATTTTAAAAGTGGGTCAAGCTGCTCATCTTTTGTGATAGAGAATGCATGGTACCCACTGCTAGATTATGGGCATACTGAGCTGTTAGGAGGAGTGGTCAGGATTAGAAATGACCTTGGGTCTCTCTGTGTCTTCATTCTGCTAATAAACATATTTAGAATGCAAAGTAATCTGTGTCTTTTAATTTTCATTTGTATGCTACAGATATACAGAACTAATGTCTGTCTCTGACATGGACTCTATTGCCTGCTCTCTAATCACTTCACCCTAGCAGGGCAGCTTTGCCAGGCCACAGAGGAAGAGGATTCAGACAGTCCTGATAAGACTTGATAGGCTGGAGTTAGATGGTAAGGGAGGAGGTCTCCCCCTTTCTGAGGACTAGAGGAGGTGAATAGAGGGAATAAGGATAGAGGCTGTTACCAGAAGGAGACAAGGGAGGGGAGGACATTTGAGATATAAAGTGAATAAATTATATAAAAAATAAAATTAAAATAAATTACAAAAAAGTGTTGTTATTTCTCAAGAAGTGAATGATGCTATAAATGAAACCAGCATGATAGGATACAATTTTTACCTTCCATTACTCGTTAGAAATGTGAATTCATTATCTCTATATTACAGGGTTAGTCTGAGGATTACCTGACAACAAAATAAGTTACTTTATACAATAACCGGGTAATAGTGAACACTTAATAGATAAAAGCAACTTTCATTGAAGTGACATACTATAGCCTTCAGTGTAAATATAGTTAAATACTTATCCAGATCCATATTGGATCCTAAAAGTGCAGAAGTACTTCTTGGTGAAATAATAATCAGATAAACCAGAGTTGGGCAGGGAACTAGAAATGGGGAAGTATTTATAGAGTAAAGATCATAGGTATTACTATCTTCCCCTCTTGTGTGAGTGTGTGTGTGTGTGTTTGTGAGAGTGTATTCCTATAAGTTGTAGGCAGGAAACCAAGAGAAATCTTTAGGTACTCACATAGCATAATCAAAACCTTTTTTGAGCTTCTATGTAAGTGAGTAGGGTTTATAGAGTTAATGTTGCTCAATTAATCACAATGAATTCTGATGTCCTGGTGACTTCCTGGAATGTAAAAATAAAAAAAAGAAGAAGAAGAAGAAGCCCTATAAGTGTTGACAGGTCAACCATGCTCTAAATATTACAATTTCTAATTATGTTAGTGACATGAAATGGAATGCATTTTGAAAATTTGAATGTGAAATATGGATAATTCGTAGATTATTATTTATCATACTTCTCTTAAAAATAGAGCATATTTCTGAAACATAGTAACAAAATAGTCTCATCTTTAATGAAGTAAAGAGAAGTTAGGAATGGAGCAGATTCTCTTAGATAAAACAAAATTCACATTTCTATGAAAATTTAGTTGTTTATTGTGAGGTGGGACAATCAGAAAACACAAGCTGCATCCAAACAGCATGAGCTGTAGTTTATGAGCAGTGCCAGGACAATTAATTCAGCTTCTGATATGCTTATTTGAGATCTATAAAATATATCTGTATGTATACACACATGCGTACATACATACACATCACACTGCATACACACAGACACAATACATACACATAAACACACAGAGTACATACAACTACAGATGAATACACACTACACACACACACACACACACACACACACACATAAAACCATATATCCACACACTCCCAAACACATACATACACATGAACACACACATACACACATATAAACACAGGCATACACATACATGCACATACACAAACATACATACTCACATACATAAACACACATACACACATATGCAGACATACAACCCACATACATAACATACACTTTTTAAAGTTCTGTTCTCCCTTCCTTCCTTCCTTCCTTCCTTCCTTCCTCCCTCCCTCCCTCCCTCCCTCCCTCCCTCCCTCCTTCCCTCCCTTCCTTCCTTCCCATAGCATTCTGTCTTTGCACCAGACTTCACTATCTGTTGGTTATGAGCCATCATGTGGTTGCTTGGAATTGAATTCAGAAACTTTGGAAGAACAGTCAGTGTTTTTAAACTCTGAGCCATCTCTCCAGCCCACAATAAATTTTACATACAGATACATACACTCAAACATACCCACAAAACAACACACTCACAAAAACGTACAACCTCACATCTGCTCCCCATACACACATACATACATATACGTATATACAAACACAGACACATACACACATATGAAGACCACACATGCACACCCTAACAGACATAAACTAATAAAGACTCACATACACACATGAACACACACAGAGACATACATACACACACACACACACACACACACACACATATATATATATATATATATATATATATATACACAAACACATATAAAGTAAGTGAATAATTGTATGATTTTATATATCAACAATAAAAATAAAATCAGTTCAAATTAGAAATATGGCAGGCCTTAATAATAATCTCATTTCTATCAAGTGCTTTAGATATTGTTATTTCAACTCAAGGAAAATCCATAGGCCTTGTACTAGAAGAGGAAAATACCAGTGTCTCTCTGTTTTTGCTGGTGCCATCACCTTGACACCAGGAAGCTGGTATGCATGATACTCTGGCTCATGTTGAAGAAAGAAGTGGTGTCCTCTGTGCTATGTGACTTTGACAATACCTCCAAGAGCTTTGGAGACCCCTGTCTCTGCCTGTCATCTCTGTCTTCACATCAGGAAGCTTTTCCTCTTGACCTGTGTTCATATTAATATATTTGTCATGGCATTCCACCCTTAAGCTGAAGGCTTATTTGCCTTTTTGCTTGCTACTCACATTTCCATAATGTTGGAATATCACAAACAACAGAAAGATTTTGATGTAGGACCAAATGTATATGGGTAATCTCAAGTGATATTTGCATAGTAGCATGGCACTGCCGTTGATAAATAATACATCATCTCACATTTTATACATTGAGGACAAAGGATTAGAAATGGAGAAAGCAAAGTAAGAACAAAATAATATTCAGTCATTTCTATTCCAAATAGTGCTTCCTATGAAATGCTGCTGAGGGTTGGATATACTTTTAAACACCCAAAGTATTGAAACTTTGTATGTCAGTTGGATTGTTGAACAAAATTTAGTCATAAAAATTCCAAGATAGATTGTAGGGTACAACTTGATGCACAGATGTAGGACAACATAATGAATATACTTAACAGGCAGCACATCTGCTTGCCTTTACACATGAATGGCAGATACACAGAATGTGTCATCACTTATTCATTACAGCACCTATGACACCATCACTGATTGACCATGACATGTTTTTAGACTGATTACAGAGTCAGGTGGAGTGGAAGAATTTTTTTTTTTTTTAACATTTGGCCAAGAGGTTGCTACCAAATGTTACTGGCAATGGTATACTTTTCTGCAATGAATTTAAAAAGCTGAATAATGTGAAGAAGACGTGGTTTAGGTCAGGCAACAATATGTCTACAGAATCAAAACTCTTCAGGATCAAGATAGTAGAAAAAATTTGAAGCTAGTAAATTAAAATCTATGTCTCTTCATAGTGGTTTAATATGATCAATTAGTTGCCTAAGACTCAACCATATTTATTTAATCTAATTGAGTTCCTACAGTATTGCATATGCCTGATATATACATCAGTCACACAATTGCCATACTAACCTTTCATTATAAACCTTCTAATTCAGTTTAATTCTTTATCTAATTATTCAGTAGGCATAGTTTTCTGTTTGCAATATTACATCAAATCTGTCAAACCACTGGGATATGATGTATCAATATATTTATCTAAATTTATGTCAGAGTAATTTACTTTATACAAACTTCAAATATCAAAACTGAGTTTTATATTGCATCATACAGTAGAATCCATAGAAAAATAAACATGCACAGAAAGATTGAGTCAAAAGAAACAAGGACAGTAACAGCAAAGAGAAAAATGATCTGACTAAATAATTTTAATTCTTAAGCACCTTGTAATAGAATTTTATAGTGTAGCCTACTCTCTGCTAAATAATACCACATTTATATATGGTAATAGTATATTATATACCATCATATATGACATAAGATTACATAATACCTAATGCAGAACGTATAACATATAATGATAAGTGAATTATAATATTAGTATATAATGTGTATAAAAACCCCAAGTCAACTACTGGCTTATAAAAGAGGAAGAGTACCTGATATCCAGGGACCAGGTATCTGGAATAGTGATTTGTTCCTTCATTTTAGCCCCACGGAACGTTGATCTTGAAACATGGTGATTAAATAAGCTCTTTCAATGTCATTGCTTAAGGTTAGTTCACTTGATCATCCCACCTTTGTGAAAAGAACATCAGTTAGAATTAGAATACATGTTCATATATATATTTGAAAAGCAGCTGGCTGCCAGTTAAGGTTAATATTAAAAGACTGTGGACAGTAGTATTGAAAGACAAAGGAGATCAGCAGAACCATAGAAGCAGCAGAATAATGGCAGTCTTGGCTATTTCATGTACCCTCAAGAGAACATAGAGCACTAAGTAAGAGTAAAATTCATAAGTAATCAAAATGACATTGTCATATGATATGAACTAGCTTCTTTCCTTGGTTATTTTAGTAGTGGCACAATTAGTATCTGAAGGGAGTAGCCATGACAACAAAAGTGATTGCTGTATATAGGTCCACTATCATGAGACTCATGGTATAACAGAATCACAAATTCAAGAAACTGAAGCCTCTAATGAGTTTCTATTCTGAAACCATCATTACAAAATGTCCACTTAATCATTTTGAAAGGACAGAATCCTCTCTGTTGGAATGAACACATTCTGATATTAAGGTTTCCTTTTTGATTTGTGGTGCCTTTTCCACCATCTTCTGAATATTTGCATGGGGTTTGTGTGTCAGCTACTTTGAGACTCTTTTACCAAAATAACAGGCAGAAAAGTCTTAAGGAATGAAAGGGTTGTTTGGGCTCAGGACTTCATATCTCTCTTTAAGGCAGGGAAGAAGACATGTGACTCCGTGGCAGAAGCACAAGGCTGAACTATTCATGTGGAAACAGCTTAGCCATTAAAGAGTACAACTAGAAGGCCTATGTTATAACTTTAAAAACCTCATGACACGTCCATCAGCTAAGTGCCAATTCCTAAACACTCCACAGCCTCCCAAAATTGCAAAGCAACTGGGAAACAAGTAGTTAAAACACGAGGTTGGTGAAAAAAAAAAAAACAGTCAAATTATGCCAGTTTGGTTCACATGTGATTTACAGATTACAGTGAATTACACCAAGTGTGAAAGTTAATAAAGATTGGCAAATTAATGAGTTTTATAATCACCATCACTGTAGGCATATACACCATGCCTGTAGACAAAACTTTAACGAGCTTTATAAATTGGCTAGTTGTCTAAAAGTAAATTTTATTTGCTGTCTTGGAGGATTACTGCTGAATAAGTTCACCCTTTCTAGTTCTTTTTGAATTCTGGATGGATAGTTCAACTCAGCTGCTCTGGCTCAAACTCCTCTCCAAGATGAATTATTCAATCTGGCTTCTCTCAGCTCTTCCCTGAATTGCTCTGCTTGGTCTCAAACCAATTTGTTCTAATCTTCTGGTTCCTTCTTATTCTGTGTCTTCAACTACCTCTGTACAAACTTAGGAATGAACTCAACTCCACTGCACTGCTCTCACTCAACTGAGCTGCAGGAAACTCAGCTCCTCTAGGTTGAAGGTTGAACTGAGTGACTTATCTCTACTGCCATGATCTGAACTGCCACTGTACTGCATCTCAACTGATTCCCCACTGAATGCCAACTGACTGACCTCAACTCAGTTCTCTGCATTTTTTAACTCTCCTCCCTTGCCTGTGTTGTTCTTGTGAGAACTGGGTGTGTCCTATTCTGCTAAGTCTTTCTATGATTTATTGCTTTGACTGTGCCTCAATTAGATGTTATTATTTGGGATTAAAGGTATGTACTGAGCCTGTCTATATAACAGCTGGATCTCACATACCTAGAAGGTCATTGGATGTGATTAGAGCAGCCATGTTGCTAAATTAAAATTCCTCTATATCTTCCACATTTCTGTTTAAAGCTAAAAATTATACATATTTTAACTACTACAACAAAATCCTATAAACTTGACAGTCCAAATGTCCTTATTAAGCTCCATTGATACAATGATCCTTACTCCATAATTTCAGTCCTACTCATTTGTCCTTCATCAAATGTCCATTTCAGTATTAAGGTTTGAGTCTGCCAGTCTGACGAACAATCTGTTCTTCTTCAGCTGGTTTGTTCCCATGCAGGGTGAGGATCAGCTTTCTGTGTCATCTGGATTGCTGTCTTTCTGCATCATTTCCTTCCTTAAGTCATGCCTTTATATTGAGGCCTCTCTTACTCATATTTAATATTTATTGATTTTGATGGAACCCATATTATTTCATCACCTATAGAAATATAGGCAAAACCTTTTCCCCAAAATAAAATATTCCATGATTTCCATTCTGATATTAAGATATCTTTAAAAATATACAGATTCATATAACTCAGAAGATTTTTTCTTTTTTTTCTTTCTACAATCTAGTGTGTTTCAGCCAATCTTTTTTCCCTTTCTCTGTTTATTAAAGATCTGTTTATTATTAGATCTTTATGAATCCACACATAAACTAGACACATAGGTGCTTGCATTCCAGGCTTGGCTCCATACTGGCTTCTTACCCATTTAAACACAGAAACAATCAAGTCATATTACAAAAGATGTCAATATATGGCACCAATTAAAATAAGTATCTGTTGTCTGAGATTAAAGAACTATTACCCTGAGTTTCTCATTGCTGTAGTGGATCTTCTCCTCATAGGTTTATGGTTATATTTGTCACATAAGTCTTTAATCTTTCTATGTGACATTATGGTCCCACACATTTTATTTGTCTTATATTTTGTTTTACTTGGAATACTGCTGCAAACTCTGCAAACTGTGTATATACCTTCTGAAGAGGCCAAATAGGATTTCAAGATTTTTTTTTGAGATTATAGTCGCATCTGTTCCTAAAGGCCACTAAACCTTCAATTTATTTTTTAAATAATTTTTATTTTTTATATTAATCACAAGATATTTACTTTGTATCCCAGCTGTAGCACCCTCCTTCATTCCCTCCCAATCCTACCCTCCCTCCTTCATCTCCTTCCTGCCCCTGTCTAAGTCCACTGCTAGGAGAGGTCCTCCTTCCCTTCCATCTGACCCTACCTTATCAGGTATCATCCAGACTGGCTGCAATATCCTCCTCTTTGGCCTATCAAGGCTGCTCCTCCCTCAGGGGAGGGGGAGGTCAAAGAGCCAGTCATTGAGTTCATGTCAGAAATAGTCCCTTTTCCCCTTACTAGGATACCATCTTGCATACTCAGCTACCATGGGCTACATCTGAGCAGGGGTTCTAGGTTATATCCATACATGGTCCTTGGTTGGAGAAACAGTCTCATAGAAGACACCTGTGCCCTGATATATTTTTTCCCCTGGAGCTCCTGTCCTCCCCAGGTCATACTAACTCCCCCTTCTTTCATATGATAACCTGCACTCTGCGGAAGCTTTGGTTATATGTCTCAGCATCTGCTTTGATACATTGCTAGGTAGAGTATTTCAGAGGCCCTTTGTGGTAGGCTCCCGTCCTGTTAATTGTTTTTTCCTACTTCCAATGTCCATCCCACTTGTCTTTCTAAGTGAGGATTGATCATTTTACCCCAGCTCTTCTTTTGTTTATCTTCTTTAGGTGTACAGATTTTAGTATGTTTATCCTATCTTATAGGTCTAGTATCCACTTAGAAATTAGTATATACCTTGTGTGACTTTCTGCTCCTGAGATACATCAATCAGGATGATCTTTTCTAGATCCCTTGATTTACCTACACATTTTATGATTTCCTAGTTTTTAATTGCTGAGGAGTATTCCATTGTGTAAATGTACCACAGTCTCTGTTGATGGACACCTGCGTTGTTTCCAGGTTCTAACTATTACGAACAAAGCTGATACAAACATGGTTGAGCAAATGTCCTTGTTGTGTACTTGGGCATTTTTGGATATATGCTTAGGAGTGGTATAGCTCGATCTTGAGGAAATGTTATTCCTAATTGTCTGAGAAAGTGCCAGATTGATTTCCAAAGTGGTTGTACAAGTTTACATTCCCACCAGTGATGGAGAATGGTACCCCTTTCTCCACAACCTCTCCAGCATGTGTTGTCACTTGAGAGTTTGATATTAGCCATTCTGATGGGTGTAAGGTGAACTCTTTGGGTCGTTTTGATTTGCAACTCTTTGATGGCTAAGGACATTGAACATACTTTTAAGTGTTTCTCTGCCATTCTATATTCTTCTACAAAGAATTCTGTTTAGTTCCTTACCCCATTTTTAATTGGATTGCTTGATTTAGTGCCTTTTAAAATCTCGAGTTTTTTATTTATTCTGGATATCAGCCCTCAGTCAGATATAGGGTAGGTGAAGATCCTTTCCCAGTATGAAGGCTATCATTTTTTTCTGACAAGAGTGTCTTTTCCTTTACAGAAGCTTTTCAGTTTTAAGAGGTCCCATTTATTGATTGTTGATTTTAGAGCCTGTGCTGTTGGTATTCTGTTCAGGACATTGTCTCCTGTACCAATGAGTTCTAGGCTCTTCCCCACTTTTTCGTCTAAATGATTTAGTGTGTCTGGTTTTATGTTTAGGTCGTTGGTCCACTTAGACTTTAGTTTTGTGCAGGGTGATCGGATCTATTTTCATTTTTATGCATGTAGATATCCAGATGGACCAGCACCACTTGTTGTAGATGCTGTCTTTTTTTCCATTGAATAGGTTTGACTTCTTTGTCAAAAATCAAATATTCATAGGTGTGTGGGTTTATTTCTCAGTCTTCTATTCGGTTCCATTGATCCACCTTTCTGTGCCTATGCCAATACCATGCAGGTTTATTACTATTGCTCTGTAGTACAGCTGGAAATCAGGGATGGAGATACCTACGGAGGATCTGTTGTTGTACAGGATCATTTTGAAAATTCTGAGATTTTTTCCATATGAATTTGATAATTTTTCTTCAAGGTCTGTAAAGAATTGTGTTGGTATTTTGATGTGAATTGCATTGAATGTTTAGATTACTTTTCGCAGAATGGCCATTTTCACTATGTTTGTCCTACCGATCCATGAGCATGAGAGATCTTTCCATTTTCTGATATCCTCTTCAATTTCTTTCTTCAGAGACTTGAAGTTTTTTTCAAACAGGTCTTGGGTATACAGGAGGGCTTCTGTTTTGTTTTTGAGGTAATTTTGTATCCAGCCATTTTGCCGAAGATGTTTATCAGCTGAAGGAGTTAACTGGTTGAATATTTGGGGTCACTCAGGTATACTATCATATAGTCTGTGAGTAGTGAAACTTGACTTCTTCCTTTCTGATTTGCATCCCCTTGATCTCCTGGTCTTATTGCTCTAGCTAGGACTTCAAGAACTATGTTGAAGAAATATGGAGAGAGTGGATAGCCTTGCCTCGTCCCTGATTTCAGTGGGATTGATTTATATTTCTCTCCATTGAGTTTGATGTTGGCTATAGGCTTGCTGTATATTGCCTTTAAAATATTTAGGTATGTGCCTTATATCCCTGATCTCTCCAAGACTTTAAACATGAATGGGTGTTGGATTTTGTCGAATGTTTTTTCAGCATCTAAGGAGATGAGCATGTGGGTTTTCTCCTTCAGTGTTTTCATATGGTGGATTACATTGATGGATTTCTGTATATTGAACCACCCTTGCATGCATGGGATGAAGCCTACTTGGTCATGGTGGATGATATCTTTGATGTGTTCTTGGATTCAGTTTGCAAGTTTTATTGAATATTTTTGTATCAATGTTCAAAAGAGAGATAGGTCTGAAGTGCTCATTTTCATTGGGTCTTTGTGTGGTTTAGGTATCAAGGTGACTGTGGCTTCATAGAATGAGTTTGGTAATGTTCCTTTTGCTTCTATGTTATTGAATAGATTGAAGAGGATTGGAGTTAGCATTTCTTTAAAGGTCTGATAGAATTCTGCACTGAAACTATGTGGCCCAGGGATTTTTTTTTGGAAGGGAGACTGTTGATGACTGCTTCTATTTCTTTGGGGGATATAGGGCTATTCCATCTTCCTACCTGATCTTGACTTAATTTTGGTAGATGGACTCTATCAAGAAAATCGCCCATTTCTTTTAGATATTCAAATTGTGTGGCATATAGGCTTTTGTAGCAAGATCTAATGATTGTTTGGTTTTCCTCAATATCTGTAGTTATGCCCCGTTTTTATTTCTGATTTTGCTGATTTGGATAGTTTCTCACTGCATTTTAGTTTGTTTGGCTAAGGGTTTGTCTATTTTGTTGATGTTCTCAAAGAACCGGCTCTTGGTTTCATTGATTCTTTGAATAGTTTTATTTGTTTCTAATTGATTGATTTCAGCCCTGAGTTTGATTATTTCCAGCTATCTGCTCCTCTTGGGTGTTTGCTTCTTTTTTCTCTAGGGCTTTCAGTTGGGTCATTAAGTTGCTTGTATGAGATGCTACAAATTTCTTCTTGAAGGCACTTAATGCTATGAATTTTCCTCTGAGCACTGCTTTCATTGTGTTCCATAAATTTGGGTATGTTGTACCTTCATTTTCATTGAATTCTAAAAAGTCTTCAATTTCTTTCTTTATTTCTTCCTTAACCCAGCCTCATCCAGTAGCAAGTTGTTCAGTTTCCATGTGTGTGTAGGCTTTTTGTTATTTCCATTGTTGTTCATGTCCAGCTTTAGTCCATGATGGTCAAATAGAATACAGGGGATTAGAGAATTGGACAAGGTGGCAGCGCCAGGAGGATACTGTGTCTGAGGAGTAGGAAAACATTTTCAGTACATCGACCAGAAGCCTGAACTCTGGGCCCTAAAACAACAGTGATCATGTTTTCCAGGTGAGAGGAAACTCAATAGTCTGGGAATCAGACCGGTCCACTATCAGGTCACCCAGAAAGAACCTGGAAGAGATCCCAGGTCATGCAGGCACTAGGTCACCAGACCAGAGCCACAAACCTGAGTGTCATGATCATCTTCCCAGGCTGAATGGAGGGCACAAAAACGCCAGAGACTGGGAGTCCCAATCTCAAGAAAACCTACAGGGAAGGAAGGAAATAGGACTGACTTAGGTTACCCATTCTTCCCCAGGAAGAGGTCCTGCAGAATGGTGGTCATATGCTGCCACCTGTGAACTAGGCTCAGGCTGCAAGCACAGAGACTTGCTGTTGGCACAACTCTCCATCACAGACAAAACTGTGCACCCCAGGACATCAGAGATTGGGAGTCCTTGTTCAGAGAAAACCCCACAGGGAAGGAAGCAAAACCCCACAGAGACTGATTTAGGTCACCCAGTCTATTCCTGGAAAAGGTCATGCAGATCAGTGGGCATGCATGCTGTCACCCCACAGACCTGCTGTGCACTAACTAGCCTCCTACTGCTCGCATGAGAGTAGGACTCACCTGCCACTGACCACTGCTTCAGTACTGGGGCACAGAACTCCATCCTTAAACCTACAGAAGCCTGGGTATTGGAGATCAATCCCCAGATACTGTTCCAAGGGCAACCAGTTATCCCTAAGAAAACTGACCAAACCACGGGGCACCCAGGTTACAGCTGCAGCTCACTAAATTTACAGCAAGAAACCCAGAATCAGGGAAGCTGTCCCCAGGACTTCTCTGGGTGAGAAGGGAACCCTCTTGACTAACAAGGACCACATTTACCACACTCAAGTGTGTATGCCTGAGGTGAGCTGTGGCAATTCCTAAAAAACACCGACCATTCAGTGACGACACCCTATCCAAAAAGCTGTGGAGGCTTCCATCAGGTAAAACCATCTTCCTGCCAAGGGGACTCTCTACACCACAGGATTCCAAGAACCACCAGAAACTAACACCCAACACCTAAGATAGCCCAATGGGTAGAGGCTAGCATAAAAGTTCAACCAACAAAAGACAGAGCAATATGGCATTTCCAGAACCCATTTATACAGGGGCAAGCAGCCCTGAGCACCCCAGCATAATTGAAATTCAAGAAGATGACCTAACATCTATGCTTATGAAGAGGATAATAGAGGAAACAAAAAAAATGCGTAAAGAACTAGAGGAAGATAAAGACAAACCGATCATGGCCATCAGTAAAGAAATACAGGATGTTGAAGCCAAACAGTTTGTGTCCTTTAGAGAGGAAATATTTAAATCACGAAAAGAAATAAAAGAAACAGAGGAATGTTCAAACAAACAGTTGAACGAATTGAAGGTAAAACAGGAAAATACAGTCAGACATGTGAAGAAAATCAACAAAACGCCTCAAGATCTGAAGACAGAATTGGAAAAATTAAAGAAAACACAAATGGCAGAAATTGTGGAGAGAAAGAAAATAGAGAAGAAAGCAGGAACTACAGAGGTAAGCATAACCAATAGACTACAGGATATGGAAAAAAGAATCTGAGGTATGGAAGAAACAATGGAAGAAACCAATGTGTCTGTCAATGAAAATGTTAAATCTAAAAAACTCCTGACACAGACAGTCCAAGAAATCAAAGACAACATAAAAAGACAAAACCTAAGAATAACAGGAATAGAGGAAAAAGAGGATTCTCTCCTCCAAGGCCCAGAAAATATTTTCAGCAAAATCATTGAAGAAAATTTCCCCAACATAAAGGATAGGCCAATAAGAGTACAAAAGTCCTACAGAACACCCAATAAATTAGACCAGAAAAGAAAATCCTCCCTCTACATAATCAGAACAGTAAGTATATAGAACAAAGAAAAAATACTAAAAGCTGCAAGGGAAAAAGGCCAATTAACTTATAATGGGAAACCCATCAGAATCACACCTGATTTCTCAACAGAGTCTATGAAAGCCAGATGGATGGATATAATGCGGACCCTAAGAGAACACAGATGTCAGCCCAGGCTACTATACCCAGCAAAAGTCTCAGTCCTCAAAGACGGAGAAAACAAGATATTCAATGACAAAAACAAAATTCAACAATACACACGCACAAATTCAGCAATCCAGAAGACAGTTGAAGAAAAACTACATCCCAAGGAAACTAACTACTTTTAAGAAAACACAGGAAAAAAATTAACTTTACTACAGTAAAAAAAAAAAAAAAAGTAACCAAGCACACAAATTACTGCCACCGCCAACATCAAAATCAAAGGATCTAACAGCCATTGTTCATTTATCTCTCTCAATATCGATGGACTCAATTCTCCAATAAAAAGACACAGACTAACAGAACGGATGTGTAAACAAGACCCAGCAATCTGTTGTATACAAGAAACACACCTAAATCTCAAAGATAGACAGTACCTGAGGGTAAAGGGCTGGAAGACAGTTTTCCAAGCAAATGGGCCGAAGAAGCAAGCAGGAGTAGCCATTCTAATATCTGATAAAATCGACTTTCAACCAAAATGAATAAAAAGAGATGGGGAAGGATACTTCATAGTCATCAAGGGAAAAATTCCACAAGGAAGACATCACAATCCTGAATATCTATGCCCCAAATCCAAGGACACCCACATTTGTAACAGAAACATTGATAAAACTTAAACCGCACGTAGATCCTCAAACATTAATAACGGGAGACTTCAACATACCACTCTCAACAAAGGACAGATCAACAAAAGAGAAATTCAACAAAGAAACAATTTCTCTAACAGAGGTCATAAATCAAAGAGACCTAACAGACATTTACAGAAACTTACACCCAAACACAAAAGAATTTACCTTCTTCTTAGCACCTCATGGAACCTTCTCCAAAATAGACCATATGGTTGATCACAAAGCAATCCTCAACTGATACAAGATGATTGAAATAATGCCTGGACCTCAACAACAACAGAAATAGCAAAGACCCTACACACATGGAAACTGAACAACTTGCTACTAAATGACAGCTGGCTCAGTGTAGAAATAAAGTCTTCCTAGAATTCAATGAAAATGAAGACACAACATATCCAAACTTATGGGACACAATGAAAGTGGTGCTAAGAAGACAGTTCATAGCACTAAAAGCTTTCAAGAAGAAATTCAAGACATCTCATTCAAGCAACTTAATGGCTGACCTAAAAGCCCTAGGGGAAAAAAAAAAAAAAGCAGACACACCAAAAAGGAATAGACAGCTGGAAATAATCAAACTCAGGGCTGAAATCAATCAATTACAAACAAATAAAAAAAATCAAAGAATCAATGAAACCAAGAGCTGGTTCTTTGAGAAAGACAAACTCTTGGCCAAACTAACTAAAAGGCAGAGAGAAACTATCCAAATCAGCAAAATCAGAAATGAAAAGGGGGATATACTACAGACACTAAGGAAATCCAAACAATCATTAGGTCCTACTACAAAAGCCTATATGCCACAAAATTTGAAAATCTAAGTGAAATGGACATTTTTCTTCATCATTTCCACTTACCAAAACCAAATCAAGACCAGGTAAATCAATAAAATAATCCTATATCCCCTAAGGAAATAGAAACAATAATGAAAAGTCTCTCATCAAAGGACCAGATGGTTTCAGCACAGAATTCTACCAGACCTTCAAAGAAGAGCTAACTCCAATTCTCTTCAAACTATTCAACAAAATAGAAACAGAAGAACACTACCAATCTCAATCTATGAAGCCAAAATCACCTTGGTACCTAAACCTCACAAAGACACAATAAAGAAAGGGAATTTCAGACCAATCTCCCTTATGAACATTGATGTAAAAATACTCAAAAAAATACTTGCGAACTGAATCCAAGAACACATCAAAGATATCATCCACTATGACCAAGTAGGCTTCATCCCAAGTATGCAGGGATGATTCAATATGTGGAAATTTATCAATGTGATCCATCATATTAACAAACTGAAAGAAAAAAAAAAAAACACATGATCATCCCCTTAGATACTAGAAAAGCATTTGACAAAATCCAACATCGATTCATGTTTAAAGTATTAGAGAGATCAGGGATACAAGACACATACCTAAACACAGTAAAGGCAATATACAGTAAGCCTATATGCAAACAGATCCATATTTAACACCATGCACAATACTGAAGTCCAAGGATATCAAAGACTTCAACATAAAACCAGTCACATCAAACTAAATGGAGAGAAATTTAAGCAATCCCATTGAAATAAGGGACAAAGCAAGGCTGCCCACTCTCTCCATATCTCTTTAACATAGTTCTGGAAGTCCTTGCTAGAGCAATAAGACAATTGAAGGAGATCAAGGGGATACAAATCGAAAAGGAAGAAGTCAAAGTATCACTCTTTGCAGACAATATAATAGTATGCCTGAGTGACACCAAAAATTCTACCAGGGAATGCCTACAGCTGATAAAAAACCTTCAGCAAAGTGGCTGGATACAAAATTAACTCAAAAAAAAATCAGTAGTAGACAAAAGGGCTGATAAAGAAATTAGGGAAACAACATCCTTCACAATAGCCACAAAAGTCATAAAGTCCCTTGGTGTGACCCTAACCAAACAAGTTAAAGACTTATATGAAAAAAATTTCAAGTAGATGACGAAAGAATTAGAAGAAGATATCAGAAGGTGGAAAGATCTCCCATGCTCATGGATTGGCAGGATTAACATAGTAAAAATGGCCATCTTACCAAAAGCAGTCTACAGTTTCAATGCAATTTCCGTCAAATTACTCAGAGAATTCTTTACAGACCTTGAAAGAAAAATTTTCAACTTCATATGGAATAACAAGAAACCCAGAATTGCTAAAACAGTCCTCTACAATAAAAGATCTGGAGGTATCTCCATCCCTGATCTCAAGCTGTACTATAGAGCAACAGTAATAAAAACTGCATGGTACTGGCATAGAAACAGAATGATGGATCAATGGAACCAAACAGAAGACCAAGAAATATACCCACACACTTATGTACACCTGATTTTTGACAAAGTTGTCAAAACCATACCATGGAAAAAAGATAGCATCTTCAACAAATGATACTGGTCTAACTGGATGTCTACATGTAGAAAAATGCAAATAGATCCACACTTATGATCCTGCACAAAACTGAAGTCCAAGTATATCAAAGACCTCAACATAAAACCAGACACATTAAATTGGTTAGAAGAAAAAATGGGGAAGAGCCTAGAACTCATTGGCAGAGGAGACAACTTCCTTAATAGAGCACCAACAGCACAGGCTCTATGAGCAACAATCAATAAGTGGGACCACATGAAACTGAAAAACTACTGTAAAGTGAAGGACACTGTGACTCCAGTTACCATCTCGCCAGCAAGAATGACGTGGCACACACAGGATCCTTCTGCAGTAAAGCTTTAATGCATCTTGAGAGGGAGAGCATAAGCTTACAATGAGTAGAGACAGAGACCCTGAGCGGCAGAAACCCAGCCCTTATATAGAAAACTATCCTTCGCTTAGGATGTGTCAGCCTCTGATTGGCTGTTACTCATCAGGCGGATGACGCCACGGGAGAGGCAGAGCACAATGAGTGGAAATTTCCTTTGCACATGCGCAGCTTTCTTGTTTATCGGTTTGGGACACAGGATATCAGCGCCATCTTGTAATGGCGAATGTGAGTGCGGCCCCTCACATCTCCCCCTTTTCTTTTATTTTAGGAAGCAATAAGACACCCATCAAAGAGAGTGGAGACAGAGGTCAAATCCCCAGCAGACAAAGTTAGGCCTTGCACACAAGGCTTTCTCCTAAGCTCATCACCAGGAGAGGCCCTGGCCTGGCCCTGTGCCGTTTTTTCTGAGGGAAGGACACTTGGGCATGCAACCTTCATGCAAGATGACATGTCTCCCTAGAATTAGCTCATATTGCCACAGAGCCATCCTACTGCAATGCTTTGCTGTGCAACTCTCCAGGGCTGCTGAAGCTTGCTCACTCTACCTTGTGCAATGAGCTGTAGCTCTAATGGTGCAAGAGCTGCATAGCCAGCGACTTATTG
>CM053748.1:32095358-32120871 GCA_028658305.1 Pachyuromys duprasi
GGCATGCTCCTGTTCTGTTGCTTGTTTTCTCCTCTGCTCAATGTCCATCCCATTTGTTCATTCAAACAAGCATTGATCATACCAACCTGGGTCCTCCTTCTTGTATATCCTCTCTGGGTGCGTAGATTTCAGGATCTTTCTGCAGTAAAGCTTTAATGCATCTTGAGAGGGAGAGCATAAGCTTACAACGAGTAGAGACGGAGACCCTGAGCGGCAGAAACCCAGCCCTTATATAGAAAACTATCCTTCGCTTAGGATGTGTCAGCCTCTGATTGGCTGTTACTCATCAGGCGGGATGACGCCATGGGAGAGGCAGAGCACAATGAGTGGAAATTTCCTTCGCACATGTGCAGCTTTCTTGTTTATCGGTTTGGGACACAGGATATCAACTCCATCTTGTAATGGCGAATGTGAGTGAGGCCCCTCACAGGACACTGTCATCAAAACAAAATGAATGCCTACAGATTGGGAAAGAATCTTCACCAACCCTCTATCTCTCAGAGGGCTTTTTATATTTATTCTATATATAAAAAGAACTACAGAAGTTGAAAAGCAGGAAATCAAGGTATCCAATTAAAAAATGGGGAACAGAGCTAAACAGAGAACTCTCAATGAGGAATATAGAATGTCAGAGAAACACTTAAAGAAATGTTCAAAGTCACTAGCCATCAGGGAAATACAAATCTAAATGACCTTGAGAGTTCACCTTACACCCATCAGAATAGCTAAGATCAAAAACTCATGTGACAACAAATGCTGGAGAGGTTGTGGAGAAAGGGGAACCCTACACCACTGCTGGTGGGAATGTAAACTTGTACACTCTGGAAATCAATCTGGCACTTCCTCAGAAAACTAGGAATAATGCTTCCTCAATGTCCAGTTATACCACTCCTAGGCATATATCCAAAAGAGGATCAAGTACGCAATAAGGACATTTGCTCACCCATGTTTGTAGCAGCTTTATTTGTAATAGCCAGAAGCTGGAAACAACCCAGGTGCCCCTCAGGTGAAGAATGGATACAGAAATTTTGGTACATGTATACAATGGAATGTTATTCAGCAATGAAAATCAAGGAAATCATGAAATTTGCAGGGAAATGGTGGGAACTGAAAAATATCATCCTGAGTGAGCTATCCCAGAATCAGAAAGATGCACAGGGTATATACTCATTCTTATAGACATGTGATATAGGATAAGCCCACTAAAATCTGTACACCTAAAGAAACTAATCAAGAGGGAGGACTCTGTTAAAATGCTCAATCCCCATCCCGAATGGCAAAGAGGGCGGACATCAGAAGAAGAAAACAGAAAACAAGTTAGTAGCCTGCCACAGGCCTCTGAAAAGTTCTGCCCTGTAGACTATGAAAGCAGATGCTGAGAGTTATGGACAACTGTTGGGTACAGTGCATGGAATGTTATGACAGATGTGAGAAAAGTAAGATCTGGAGAGGATAGGAGCTCCACAAGGAGAGCAACAGAACCAAAAAATCTGAGCACAGAGGTCTTTCCTGAGACTGATGCTCCAGCCAAGTACCATGCATGGAGAAAACCTAGAACCCCTGCACACATGTATCCCATGGCAGTTCAGTGTCTAATTGGGTTCCATAGTAATGGGAACAGGGAATGCCTCTGGCATGAAGTGATTGACCTGCTCTTTGATAACCTCACTCAGATGGGGGAGCAGCCTTACCAGGCCACAGAGGAATGCAATGCTCCCACTCCTAATGAGAGCTGATAGACTAGGATCAGAAGGAAAGAGAGGAAGACCTCCCCTATCAGCAGACTTGGGGAGGGCCATGCATGGAGAAGGGGAAGGGAAGGTGGGATTGGGAGGGGTGGTGGGAGGGGCTTATGGTGGGATACAAAGTGAATAAATTGTAATTAATAAAAATTAAAGTAAAAAACATTAAAAAAAAGAAATCACCAGATTATTTCAATCTTCTATTATCTGTTGATGCTTGCTTTATGACCAACTATATGGTCTATTTTGGAGAAGGTTCTATGAGGTGCTGAAAAGAAGGAATACTCTTGAGTTTGGGTGAAAAGTTCTGTAGACATATATTAGGTCCATTTGAATTAGGTCCTCTGTAAGTACCTTTATTTCCCTATTTGGCTTCTGTCTAGATGATCTGTCCCTTGGTGAGAGTGAGGTGTTGAAGTCTCCCACTATCATGGTATTGGAATTGATGTGTGATTTAAGTTTTAATAATGTTTCATTTATCAATGTAATTGCTATTGTATTTGGGCATAGATGTTCAGAATTGTTATGTCCTCATGGTGGATTTTTTCCTTTGATGAGAATGTAGTGCTCCTCCTCATTTATGATTAATTTTGTTTGAAAGTCTATTTTATTAGATATTAGGATAGCTACTCCAGCTTGTTTTCTGGGTCCAATTGCTTGAAAAACACTTTTCCAGCCCTTTACTCTGAGGTTGTGTTTATCTTTGCTGCATAGGTATGTTTCTTAGATGCAGCAGAATGTTGGATCCTCTTTCCGCACCCATTATCTGTGTATTTTTATTGGAGAGTTGAGTTCATTGATGTTGATAGGTAATAGTGACCAATGACTGTTAGTTTCTTTTATTGTGGAGTTGGTGGTCTTACTATGATTATTTGCTTGTTTTCTTTTATTTTTTTTTGTAGGTACATTATCTGAATCCTATGTTTTCTTTGGTATAGTTGTTTTCATTGGATTGGAGTTTTCCTTCTAGTATCTTCTGTAGGGCTGGGTTTGTGTGTAGATATTGCTTAAATTAAGTTTTGTCATGGAATATTTTTTTCTCCATCTATGGTGATTTAAAGCTTTGCAGGGTATAGAAGTCTGGGTTTGCATCTGTGCTCCCTTAAAATCTGCATGATACCTGCCCAGGCCCTTCTGGCTTTCATATTTTCTGATGAGAAGTCTGATGTGATTCTGATAGGTCTACCTTTACATGATACTTGGCCTTTTTCCCTTGCTGATTTTAATATCTTGTCTTTGTCCTGTAGATTTATTGTTTGACTATGCTATGTCATTAGGACGTTCTTTTCTGGTCTAGTCTATTTGGTGTTCTGTAGGCCTCTTGTATGTTTATGGACATTTCATTCTTTAGGTTGGAAAATTTTCTTATATTATTTTCTTGAAAATATTATCTGGATCTCTGAGTCTGGATTCCTCTTTTTCATCAATTCCTATTATTCTTAAATTTTGTCTTTTCATGGTGTCCTTGATTTCTTGGGTGTTTTCTGTTTGGTATTTCTCTGATTTTACTTTTTCTTTGAGAGAAGTATCAGTTTCTGTGAGTGTATCTTCAACCAGAGATTCTCTCTTCCATCTCTTGCATTGTATTGGTGATGCTTACCTTTGTGGTTCCTAATCTTTTCTCTATGCTCTCCATCTTCAGGGTTTTCTCAGTTTGTGTTTTCTTTGTTGATTCTAATTCTGTTTTCATGCCTTGCACCATTTCCTTCATCTGTTTGAATGTGGATTCCTGTGTCTCTATGATGGTCTCTGTTTTTTGTTTGTTTTCTCTCTATATGCCACCAATTGTGCCTCTACTTGTGCCTCCATTTGTTTGGCTAAATTTGGCTGTGTTTCTTCGAGAGTATTGTTCATTTACTCTTTCCTTGACTCCACTTGGGTAGCCAGTTCTTTGAGAGATTTGTTCATTTCCTCTTTAACTGCCTGTATTTGTATAGCTATTTCTCTGTGAGACTTGTTTGTTTCTTCTTTATGGGCCTGTATAAACTGGATAAGCATAGCTTTAAAGTCATTTTCCTATGTTTCTGATGAATTGGAGTATCCATTAATTTTGGGAGTTGCTGGTGAAGCCATCATGTCCTGATTTTTGTTCGATGTGTTCTTTAGCTGACCCCTGGCCATTTGCTTATCCTTAAACTTCACTTTTTGTTCCTGGATTCTGCAGATCAGACTGGTATCATCTTTCTCTGGTGTCTGGAGAATTCTTCAGGAAGATGAGAGAGGTTCAGTGGTTTCAGCATGAGGTTGGTGTTTCATCTGTATCTGTGGGAGGAAAGTCCACAGGCCCAGAAGGACAAATGTGAGCAAGTGTGTGCGAGGGTGTGTGTGTTGAAGTATGCCATGAAGGACAGGGTGCTAGAGAATGTAGAGGCCTTCCATGTGAGGGAGGGACACCTTGCAGGCACTGGAAGTGGTCGCAGGTGCTAAAGGTATGGCAAGCACTGGTGATAATCGCGGGTGCAAATTCACTGAGTATGTCAGTGGCCTTCAGGCTACTGGTATTTGTCTCTAACTGAGCTCCAGGAGTTATTTGCCTAAACTCCATTGGTAGATACTCAGAGCAGGGGCTTCAGCTTCCCAAGAAACCCTCTGTTTCCCACAGTGGATGTGTGGGTGGGAGGGACTGGATGTCTGGCTGCTAGCTTAGAAGCACCGTGGACCTGGGGCTCTGTAGGCACATGAGGACACACTCACTCTTTAGCAGGTCAAATCGTAAGGCATAGGGATTCCTCCTGTTCTCTACTGGCCGGTTTGGACATGCTGAGTCAAATGTGGCAGGTTGAGTTCAGTCAGCTCAGTGGTGCTGCAGCTGTTGAACAACGGAGTCCAGCTGAGGCTACAGAACTGGAGTGTCCAGGTGCCTGCTGGGAAGTCCTGGGGAGCCCCCAAAGTGGTCCACAGACCTAGGTGGCCTGCAGCCTGGTGTACCTGGGTGGTTTTGCAGGTCTGCCGGACTTTGGTTGCTGTACAGCCAGGGATCTGCCACTAAGGGATTTGGCGGTCAGCACAATCACTGGCTGCGAGGCCCTGGGGAGTCGGTACTGCCTCTCACAGATGTGAGAGCCATGAAGGATTGTACTATGGATCTGGAATTCGGCAGGAGGTCACTGGGCAGGTGGATACTGGGTGGGCAGCTATAGCTGGCAGCTGTGGCTGAGGAGCTAAGAGCCCTCCCTTTGCTGTCTTGGTTCCCAGGCAGTGAGTTTTGTGCTCAGCATACCTGGCACTGTGTGTCACCTCCAAGGAGGAGGAAGGCCTGAACAAGAGAAGTGCCCCTCTCCATTCCCAGAAAAGGCTGAGCCTGACATGAATCTCAGTGTTCCCTGCTCCTGTGATGTTCCCTCTCTCTCAGAAAGCCAAAACATAGATTTTCTGGCTTCAGTTGCCCCTTCCACTCACCAATTTCAGAGTTTCAAATCCTCTGCTTCTCAGAAATGGTGCTTGCTGGTTGCCCCCATCTTGGATCCCTCTAAACCTTCAATTTCAACACTACTTAATTTTAATTTCAATTTTGGTCCATCATTGATAATAATTTTCACCCCCCCCCCTCCAAGTAACCCAAACCAACCAAACAAAATACCATCTTTCAGTACTTCCAAATCCTCTTGCATCTTTCAATTGGAGCTACTTTGCCTTTGCGTATCTTTCTGTATGTAAGCCATAATCTTAGGACTGATTTGAGAGAGAAATGCAAAGAGGGAGAAAGAGAGGAGGCAATTTTACTGGCACAATTTTACAAAGACAGATTGCAAACAGAGAGAACAAGCTAGACAGAATGAGCCAGAGAAAGACATGGAGCCTGAAGAATAGAACATATTGCCAAAGTTGGTATGGAGCTAAGCAGAACAACTCAGTCAGAAGCTGAGAAGTCAGTTTGAATAAGTCGTCTTGGAGAAGAGTTTTGAGCCAGAACAGCTGGATTGACCCAGCCAGCCAGAGTTCAGAAAGAACTAGAAAGGATGATCTAATTCAGCAGTATGCCTCAGAAGCTGAAAACATTCTAGGCCTATGTAAGATTGTATGGGATATAGAAGCTTCCAAGAATAGGCAAGCCTAGCTTATCAGAAAGAGGCAATAAGCCTCTGAGATGGCAATCACAATTTGGCAAATAAAAGTTATTTTTACATAATTGGAGTGAGAAAACCCATCCTAACTATGGTGTGTACCATGCTGTGCGATAGAATCTTGGGCTGATTCCTTCTCAAAGTCCATACATCACTCTGTTTTGTGATTGTAGATGCAACATAACTAGTGCCCTCCATTTTCTGCTTTTTTTACTTCACCACTATTATGGACTATACCATGAAACTGTGAGTCTACATAAGCCATTTTTTCTTAAACTGACTTTGTCATGTATTTTGCATCGGCAAGGGGTAAAATAACCAATAGATATCACAGCATTGTATATTAGTATGTAGGAATGTCCCAAATTTATGAGCTCTAAATAAAATACATTTATTTTCTTGTATAGATTCTTTTGACTCAGGAAGGAGGAGTGGCTCATTTGAATAATTCTAATCATCTGAGGCTGTAGTCAACATGTTAGACATGGGTACAATTATTGAATGAATTGTTGACTTCTTTAGAGGCCAAGTTCAACTGTCTTATTGCCACCTAATTATACTTTAGCTTACTCAACAGTATGGAATTCGAGCCCAGTACTAGAAACACAGCCAGCTACCTTGGGGCTAGTAAAGTTGGAATCTTACAGGATAATATATTACCACTACTTTATTAGAAGAGCATAATTTCTAACTACATTCTAAATACAAATCTTACTACTCACAAGTGTAGCTCCCACCCTTCATCAAAGAAGCTCCTCATTGCAAGAGAGATAATCATGAAAAACCACAGTTGTCAAACACAGATGACAATTGATTATGGAATGTACATCACCAATGCACACAACCTATAGTACAACTTTTGTGCGTAAGGCCAGGGGACATGTAAGAGGGAGTGGAAAAATTCTAAGAGCCAGAAGACCAAGAAGCTTGCTATGAGACTGCTTAAAAATGCAAAGAAAGCTTCACCTACTCAAAAATATGGCTTTCTAAACAAAATTTATACAAAGATATTACCAATAGACGTGCTCACAGCCCCACCCATAGGCAAAGACCTATAGGCAATTAAGGAATGATGAAAGGCAGAGAACTGCTTACCAAGGTTTAGCCCACTAATTGGTTATCCAATACCAAATGGTAAGCCTTAATACCATACCTTATATTAAATGCAGTCAGTAGTTTATGTTCATATAATTTTGTTAGCATAATTATTAAAGAAAAAGACTGTGTTCTGAGAGGGAGTTATGATGTGTACGGGAGAGGGTGCAGGAAATGGAATGAGGGAAATATGTAATTATATTTGAGTTAATTAAAAATCTCACAATTCTGCAATGTTACTTTTGTTTTTAAAGGTCCCAATTCACAAATTTCAGTGGTGCTGATGGGGGTGATTGGACTTCTTTCATGAAAAATAATCTCAGAAGGAACAGGTTAAAGGAAATGTTATATTCATTAGCATCTTAATTACACAGTCTTTTCCACCATCTAGTATTGATTACACATGTTTGTCCTACTTAGTATAAGGGGAAGCTGAATATGGCAGAAATAAAATAGAAACAGAAATCAGTGGCTTAACCTTGGAATGAGAATCAAGATGATGAGTCAATGATCTCCTGATTACAGGACCCATTCTGTTCTGTCATCCAATTCTCTCAAAGTCTGGAACAAGATGAATAAAATGAAGGAATTGTCTTTAGAAAGCAAAGCCAAAGCTTCACCTTGGACCTCTTGTGTTCTAAGAGTACTAGTCTAGCTAACCAGGAACCAGTGTGTACCCATCTAAAGGTACTACCTTACAAATTATTAGAATCCATTGGTCCATAGCCATGGATGAATAATCACAGATAGTGAACTGTGGGGAGATTTGCACTTCACAATTCTACAAATCTAGTGACTAAGTATCTAGACTTTTACTGTTGAAAAGACTCTTTTTCTCTTTAAACTGCGTTGGTCAAAGATCAGTTCATTCTTGTGTTCTATTTTAGGCTTTCAGGTCTTGAATTGATTTTGATTTGATTTTCAATTGGTCTGTGTATCTATCCTTACACCAATACAAGCTTACCTTGATTACTGTGGCTGTTAGAATAATACTTAAAATCATGTAGAATAAGTTCTCTAAGTTTTCTCCCGTAAATGGGCTACTCCAAATTTTAACTATTTCATACAAAAATTTAAATCAGACCCAATAAAAACTTACTTTGCATTGTATTAGAATTGCTGTGCATTACAAATTAAGTGGGAGGGAGTGAACAGCAGTTTGAAGTAAATGTCACAGATAATCTTCATTATTAACTTGACTGGAATTAGAATCATCACAGAAACACATCTCTGGGAGTGTCTGTGAAGGTGTTTTCAGCAAGGTTTAGCTGAGCAGGGATGATCCATATCTGAATACATATAACGCCGTTTCATGGGCTGTGGTCTCTGATTGAATAAAAAGGCTGAATGAGTTCATTATGAGCATTTATCATTCTCTGCTTCCTCCTGGCAGAGCAGTTGGGTATCCTGAACTTCTCTTACCATGTCTTCCCTGACACCATTGACAACGTGCCCTAATACTGTAAGTCAAAGCAAACTCTTCTTTTCCCAAGTTGCTTTTATCAGCATTTGCTCAAGAGTTGTAAGAAAAGCATGCATTAGACTTGGTTTCTCAAATACAAAGGAAAATAAAATTTTGCAGCAAAGAAGTTTAGTGGTGAGTGCTCTTAAGAACAACAGATTTAGCCAGGTAGTAGTGGAGTACACCTTTAATCCCAGCACTCCAGAGGCAGGCAGAGCTCTGAGTTAAAGTCTAGCTTGGTCTCTAGAATGAGTTCCAGGATAGCCAGGGCTACACTGAAATCCTGTTTAAAAAAAAAAGATTTTAGATGAGAACTAGAGAGGGTAATGAAGTGAATATGATCAAAATCTAGATATTAAAAATCATAATAGAACCAAGTTCATGATATGAAACCCATTAAAACATCTAAACTCTAATTAATATGAAAATAAAAAAATAAAACGTGTTAAAAACAATATTAAAAAAGAATTAAAAATAAATTAGTATAAAAATCTACTTTATTGTCTTTTCAACTTTTGGAAAGAACTGACTAGTGACACCAAGTTCTGCTACTCTTTGGGGAAATGTAAATCTTCATTCTTAAAAGTCTCTTAATTTTTTAAATGTAAATTTTCTTATTCTATCTCTCTGAAGATCCAGGAGAATAAAAATACTATGATGTGCCAAACTAGATAGAAATATGTTGAGTTCAAAAGGTTTATAAGAGATTGATTGAGGAGATAATCACATTGTTTTATGATTTGCCATAAATTTTGTGGTTACAGAGAGCAGGATAAAGTGCTAGCTCAGCATGACTGAAGTTGGACGCAGTCACTTTGCTCCTTATTACAGAGTGTGGTGGAGAGTATGGTATTATCCCAGAGAAAACTCTAAGAAACTTCTGTCAGCTTCGTTTCTGTCTACAGTGGGGTTGCTTCTACCCAGAGCCATGCAGTGTAACTGGAGGAACTGTGCTTGTGTTCTTAAATAAGAGCACAGATTATCACTCTCAGTAAGTGCTTCTCAACCTACCTAAAGCTACAACCTTTTAACACATTTCCTCATATTGTGGTGACTCCAAGCATAAAATTACTTTGTTGTTACTTCCTACTTATATTTTTTAATATTGTTATGAATTGTAATGCAAATATCTTATTCACAGAACATCTGATACCAGATCTCCAAAGAAGTCAGAACCTACAGGTTGAGAGTTACTTACTCAGAGCTTCTTTTAATTAATTAATCTTGTGTTACTTATCTTTTTCATGTCTATGACTTGTAGTAGTATGCTTATTCTTTATTATATGGCTAAAATGAGTACATATGTGAGTGTGTTTCTGGGTCTGGGTTACCTCACTCAGAATAATCTTTTCTAGTTCCATACATTTTCCAGATTTCATGATTTCTGTGTTTTTAATAACTTAGTAGTATTTCATTGTGTAAATGTGCCACAGTTTCTTTATACATTCTTTAGCTTTTTTGTATTCGTATGGCAATATACTTGATAGAGGTACCAGAGTGTTCCCTGGATTAATCTTATCCAAGATTATTGAAAAGACACATGTAAAAAAAAAAAAAAACAAAATGTATACAATAGTAGGATCTAGTTTACATTTTCTTACCAAAAATGTATCAGAGTTTTAGGGTTAATATTATATTAAATCAATTGGTGTATAAATTAGTCATAAGCAAGTGATATAAATTCTAGACAATTTTATAGAAGATTGTAAGAGAAAATATGAATATTTACAATATAATAAACATGGGTTATATTTTTAACACAGACAACACTAAGCTGAGTGTATGTAGGTAGATATATATATCAAAATATGTTTAAGTGAATAAAAATTAAGATGGAATCATCCATTAGGCTAAGATATTTTTAGCTATACATAAATAAAACTATAAGTCAACATTTTATTTTTTTATTCTTTGGTAATTTAGTGCATGAATATATTTATATCATGTGGCTGTCCTCTGAACACATACATGTTATATTAAATTTTTATCTTTTTATTTTAGTTGCAGTTTATTCACTTTGTATCACAGTTGTGGACCCCTCCCTCATTCCCTCCAAATCACACCCTCCCATCCTTATCTCCTCCCATGCCCCTCTCCAAGTCCACTGATAAGGGAGGTCCTCTTCCCCTTTCATCTGACCCAAGCTTGTCAGGTCTCATCAGGACTGGAAGCATTGTCCTCCTCTGTGGCCTGGCAAGGTTGTTCGCCCACTTCACGGGGAGGTGATCAACGAGCCAGCCACTGAGTTCATGTCAGAGACAGTCCCTGTTCCCCTTACTGGGGAACCCACTTGGAGACTGAGTTGCCATGGGTTACATCTGTGCAAGGGTTCTAGGTTATCTAGGTTATATCCATGAATGGTCCTTGGTTGGAATATGAGTCTCAGAAAAAAAAAAAAAACCCTGCCCAGAGATTTTGGTTCTGTTGCTCTTCTTGTGGAGCCCCTGTCATTTCCTCCTTCTTTCATAAGATTTCCTGCATTCTGCCCAAAGTTTGTTTATGAGTCTCAGTATCTGCTTTGATACACTACTGGGTAGAGTCTTTTAGAGGCTCTCTGTGGTAGGCTCCTGTCCTGTTTCCTGTTTTCTCCTTCTTCCAATGTCCATCTTGTTTTTCTTTCTGAGTGAGGATTCATCATCTTACCCAGGGTCCTCCTTCTTGCTTTGCTTCTTTAGGTGAACAGATTTTAGTACGTGTATCTTATATTATATGTCTAATATTCACCTAAAAGTGAATATATACTGGAACACATATATTTCTGTGTCTAGATCTTAAATGTTTTACTTTATGCTCACATAGATTTTATAAGGATCTATTTTGATGGTATGTAATATTGTATTTGGCAAATAAACTATAATTTCCTTAATGACACAAGTATTTTACCAGTATAACTAGCATCATCATAGTCATATTTGTATATAAAGGCACTTTTAGGGTAAATATCTAGGTTTTGTTAAGTAACTGAGAACAGGTACATCTCTGATTAGGAATACTCTGCTCTCTAGAGGTTTGGATGTGGATTATTTGGGATGTATTTCCTTTGACTGGAGCTTTAGATGGTGGATTTCCTCCACAGATTAAAGGGCACCAGACTCCAGGCAGCCTCTTGATTTTTCTCATTTGTCTTCTATGTTCTGCTAATCTTTCCCCATGCCTCTTAAATGTTTCTTAAGTGAATGTCTTTTAAATCCATGCTTTGTGCTTCTCTGGAATTCTAAAAGAGGAATTATTTCTCTTTTACATTTCTAAACATTTTTTAAAACGGTAAGCTATTTTGTGCATTCTAGAAAAAGAAAATTATTTTTCTAACATTTTTCTTGGAAATGTAAGCTGAGGTACTGATTTTTATCTAATTGTATTGACTGATTATACAGAAAAATATGCAGGGCAGAATTTGAATCAGCAAGGAGTAATTACAAGAATGTACACCAACCGCATGACCCAAATATATTAAAGTGCACTGGAATCAATATTACAATCATATGTGGATTAAAAAATAATGAATAAGTGAAAGTCATGGAATCTTTAGAGGATGCTGGCCATCGCTATCAGACTCTAAGTTTTTGCAGAAATTTCAGGTCTTATGGAAAAACCATTGTCTGAGGTTTTTTTGTTTTTGTTTTTTTTTTACTGTCAATATTAATATTTAAGACACAAAATTCTGCATTAGCTATGTGCTTAACTAAGCATCTAAGGAATGATGGTTAAATATAATATTTACAATCTAATATTTCATTTTCATGGGATATTGGAACTGCAAAATCTATCTCTTTATTGTGTCAAAAGGAGGAAACTACAAGGGAGATACAAAGTGAATATAGTGTAATTAATAAAGAAAAAAATTATTAAAAAAGAAAAAATACCTGCCTCTCACATTGCTCCACCTACAGTGATGACTCTTTCAAAACAATCATTTTATTTTTCTTCTCAACATTTTATTATTATTACTGTTATTATTATTATTTACAATTTATTCACTTTGTATCCGTTTGTATTCCCCTCCCTCATTTGCTCTTGGTTCCACCCTCCCTCCCTCTTCCACCCCTATTCCTCTCCCCTTGTCCACTGATAGGGGAAATCCTACTCCCCTAATATTTGACTGTAGTCTATCAGGTCCCATTAGGACTGCCTGGATCCTCTTCCTCTGTGGGCTGGCTAGGTTGCCCCACCAGAGGGAAGTGATCAAATAGCATGCAACTGAGATCATGTCAGAGACTGCCTCTTCTCCCCTTACGAGGGAGACTGAACTGTCTATGGGCTACTTCTGAGAAGGAGGTCTAAGTCCTCTCTATGCATGGTCTTTGTTTGATTCATCAGTCTCTGCAGTACCCCCTTGGGCCCTGCTATATTTTTTGGGGGGGGGTTGTGGTCTCTTTGTGGGTCTCCTCTCCCCTCCAGGCCCTTCTATATCCCCCTTCTTTCATAAGATTCCCAATACTATGTTCAAAATTTGTCTGTGAGTCTCTGTATGCACTTCACTACCAAGCTGGGTAGAGTCTTTTAGAGGACATCTTTGGTAGGCACCCATCCTGGTCCCTATCTTATACTGCTTCTGTTATCTATCCTGTTTTCCCTTCTGAGTGAGAATCAAACATCTTCCCTAAGGTCCTCCTTGTTGTTTAGCTTCTTTAGGTCGGTAGAGTTTAATATGTTTTTCTCTTATTATACAGCTAATATCAACTCTTAAGTCCATATATACCATGCATGTCTTTACTTGTCAGGGATACCTTACTCAGGATGGCCTTTTCTAGATCCGACAATTTGCCTGCAAATTTCATGATTTCTTTTTTTTTAAATTATTTTTATTTTTATTAATTAGTTTATTCACTTTGCATCCCCCCTGTAACTCCCTCCCTCCTCTCCCAACCCCACCCTCCCTCTCTCTTCCCCAACTGTGCCCCTACCCCCGCCCACTGATAAGGGATCTCCTACTCCCCTTCCATCTGATCCTAGTCTATCAGGTCTCCTCAGGAGTGGCTGCTTTGTCTTCCTCTGTGGTCTGGTAAGGCTGCTTCCCCCTCAGGGGGAGGTGATCAAAGAGCAGGCCAATCAATTCCTGACAGAGACAGTCTCTGTCCCCATTACTATGAACCCACTTGGAGACTAAACTGCTATGGGCTACATCTGTGCAGGGGTTCTAGGCCATCTCCATGAGTGGTCCTTGGCTGGAGTATCAGTATCAGAAAATAACCTTGTACTCAGACCTTTTGGATCTGTTGCTCTCCTCGTAGTTCTCCTGTCCTCTCCAAGTCTTACTATCTCCCACTTCTTTCATAAGATCCCCTGCACTCTGCCCAAAGTTTGGCTATGAGTCTCACCCTGCAAGGTAAAGCATTTATTATTCTGGGATAGTTCACTCAGGATTATATTTTTCAGTTCCCACCATTTACCTGCTAATTTCATGATTTTCTTGTATTTTATTGCTGAGTAATATTCCATTGTGTAGATGTACCACAATTTCTGTATCCATTAAAGGATCTTCACCAACCCTATATCTGACAGAGGGCTAAATATATAAAGAACTCAAGATGTTAAACAGAAACAAATCAAGTAATCCAATTAACAAGTGTGGTACCGATCTAAACAGAGAATTCTCAATAGAGGAATATCGAATGGCAGAGAAACACTTTAAGAAATGTTCCATGTCCTTAGTCATGAGGGAAATGCAAATCAAAATGACCTTGAGATTTCACCTTACACCCATCAGAATGGCTAAGATCAAAAAACTCAAGTGACAACACATGCTGGAGAGGATGTGGAAAAAGGGGAACCTTCTTCCACTGCTGATGGGCATGTAAACTGATACAACCACTTTGGAAATCAATCTGGTGCTTTCTCAGACAATTAGGAATAGTGCTTCCTCAAGATCCAGCTTTACCACTCCTAGGCATGTATCCAAAAGAGGCTCAAGTTCATAATAAGGACATTTGCTCAACCACTGTTTGTGGCAGCTTTATTTGTAATAGCCAGGACCTGGAAACAGCCCAGATGCTCCTCTTTTGATGAATGGATACAGAAATTATGGTATATCATGATTTCCTTGTTTTAAGAGTTGAGTAGTATTCCATTGTGTAAACGTACCATGATTATTGTATGAATTCTTCAGTTGAGTGACATCTAGATTGTTTCAAAATTCTGGCTACTATGAATAAAGCTACTATGAACATATTCGAGTGAATGTCCTTGTTGTATGGTTTAGCGTCTCTTAGATATATCCTCCTGTGTGGTATAGCTGGGTCTTGAGGTAGCACTATTCCTAATTGTTTGAGAAAGCGCCAGGTTGATTTCCAAAGTGGTTGTACAAGTTACATCCCCACCATCATTGGAGTAGGGTTCCCCTTTCTCCACATCCTCTCCAGCAGGTGTTGTCACTTGAGTTTTTGATCTTAGCCATTCTGATAGGTGTAAGATGGAATCTCAGAATCGTTTTGTTTGCATTTCCCTAATGAATAAGGATGCTGTATATTTAAGTGTTATTCTGCCATTCAATATTACTCTATTGATAATTCTCTGTTTAGGTCTGTACCCCATTTTTAAATCGGATCATTTGGTTTGTTGGTGTTTAATTTCTTGTGTTCTTTATGTATTATGGATGTTAGCCCTCTGTGAGATGTAGGGTTGGTGAAGATCATTTCCCAGTCTCTAGGCTGATATTTTGTTCTGTTCACAGTGTCCTTCACTGTACAGAAGCTTTTCAGTTTCATAAGGTCCCATTTATTGATTGTTGATCTTAGAACCTGAGTTCTTGGTGTTTTTTCAGAAGTTGTCTCCTATGCCAATGAGGTCAAGGCTCTACATCAGTTTTTTTACTAACAAATTTAGTGTGTCTGGTTTTATGTTGAGGTTTTTGATCCACTTGGACTTTGCTTTTGTGCAGAGTGAAATTTGCATTTTTCTCCATGCAAACATCTACTCAGACCAGCATCATTTGTTGAAGATGTTATCTTTTGTCCATGGTATGGTTTTGAGATCTTTGTCAAAAATCAAGTGTCCGTAGATCTGTTGGTTTATTTCTGGTCTTCGATTTGATTCTATTAATCCTCCAATATGTTTCTATACCAATACTATGTCATTTATTTTACTGTTACTCTATCGTACAATTTGAAGTCAGGGATGAAGTTAGCTCCAGAAGTTCTTTTATTGTGCATGATTGCTTTAGCTATCCTGCGTTTTTGTTGTTGTTGTTGTTGTTGTTTTGTTTTGTTTTGTTATTGTTGTTTTCTCTTGAAATTGAGAATTTTTCTTTCAAGGTCTCTAAAGAATTGTGTCAGTATTTTGATGGGATTTGCATTGAATTTGTACAGTGCTTTTGGTAGGATGGCTAATTTTACTATGTTAATCCTACCAATCCATTTGCATAGTAGATCTTTCCATCTTCTAATATCTTCTTCAGTTTCTTTCTTCGGACACTTAGTGTTCTTTCTTTCTTTCTTTTTTTCCATACAAGTTTTTTATTTGCTTGGTTGGAGTCAAACCAAGGTACTTTATGTTATTTGTGGGGACTGTGAAGAGTGTAGTTTCCCTAATTTCTTTCTCAGCCTCTTTGTCATTCTTATACAGGAGGGCTACTGATTTTTTTTTCAGTTAATTTTGTCCCCAGCCACTTTGCTCAAGGTGTTTATCAGTTTGTATGATTTCTTTGGTAGAAATTTTTTTTAGGTCACTTGTCTATACTACCATATCATCTCTGAATAGAGATACTTTGACTTCTTCCTTTCCAATTTGTATCCCCTTGATCTCTTTTAGTTGTCTTATTCCTCTAGCTAAGATTTCCAATACTATACTGAAGAGATACAGAGAGTGGACTGCTTTGCCTTGTCCTTTTTTTGGTTGGATTGTTTTAAGTTTTTCTCCATTTATTATTGATGTTAGCTATAGGCTTGCTGTATACTGCCTTTACTATGTTTAGGCATTTGACTGTATCCTTGTGCTCTTGCCTTCAGTGTAGATGTATTTTTTCACTGTGTTTGCTATTATAACTAGCCATCTTTTTTTCTTGAACATTCTCTTTATCTCCCAAAAGCAACATTTTGATATTATCATTTCTTCTGAAATCATGTATACTGGTAATCCAGTATACATGTCTTATTCTTTCTGCTATAAAGTTATGTCTATTTTTCTGTTACTTATCTCCTTTTTGGCTTGAGTTGTAACCTCATGGAGATGGTTCTTCAATAAATATACACTAACATTAACTCTTCAGGCTCTACTTTCTGTCCCTGTGTCGGTTAATTTCATGATTCCCTATAATTACCTCATTTCTATTTTAAAGTATATTATCTTCTTTCCTCACCTCAACATTGAAATTTCATACTTTAAAGGTTCAAAGATTAAAAAATTATGACTCATAGAACAAGTCATATATGTCATCTTTTTTAATGTAGCATGAAAATAATCTTTGTAATATTTCAAATCATTGAAACAAGGGTGGGAACAATAATATTTCATAATATGAAGTTTGAAATCTAAATTATATTCATAAATAATAATTTATTAATAATTATAATAATTATTTATTATTTTTGGATCATATGCTTTATTTATGTGTGCATAACTTTTTATCAGAATATATGTATGTACATAAAATGCATGTCTGTTGCTTTTGTGTTTGGGAAGAAAACAGTGGATCCACTGGACCCTTAGTAATGGATGTCTGTGAGCCGCCATATGAGTTTTGGGAAGTGAATTAAAATCTTTTCCAAGAGCATCCAGTGCTCTTCAGAGCTGAACCACCTCTCCAGCTTCAGTAAATACTGTCTTTTGGAGAAAGACATTCTTGTGTGTTTACCTGTTGTATGCAGCCCATCCATCCTGTAATAAATCTGAATATTTTAAGCAAGGCCATAACCACTAGACAGTTAATTTGTGTCTCCTTTGAGAACAGTTTGAGGCTTAAGAAAGAGAGAGAGGAGAGAGAGAGAGAGCCAGCACCAAGGAACACTAGCCTTTTGAATTTGCAATGTCACCAGACAAATCTGTATAGAGTTTAACCCACCTCAACCATGAGCTTAGTATGAAGATGAGAAATTACCTTCACATTTGCTTCTTTCAGATGGGTTCAGTAAAATAACTTAGGGCAAAATTTATTTCATTGTTTTATCAGCTAAGGCACAATTTATAACACTTTTGCTCTTTGAGGCAGTTTCAGATTAAACTGAAAGCCACTCTCATTGGGTTGATTTACTAAACATTACATTATAAGTACATTGCATATACAGCTATATATTATTTTATAGTTTGGAAATATAGATGACTACAAATATGGTTTAGAATTTATTCTGGTGATATATAGCAAGTTGTATAAATGCTACTGTAAAAAGACTTTTTAAAGTTACCATTAAAGACATTGTTATGTCTTTATGTCTTCTTCTACTTAGAAAACAACTAAAATTCATCTAAAGGCCCAAACATGAAAGTTACAGCACATTGAGTAATAGAACAAATATAGAAGAGTCTTATAACAGTCTTCTAACAGATTTGTGAAACAATTCTAACTCTGCCATTTTACCCACAGCATTAGTATTTGTCAATGTGAAGGCACATTAAAAAAAATCTAAGAATAATTTTCAAGGCACTATAATTTGCTCCCCATCAAATTGCTCTGAGTAAAGCATTTTAAACATTTTTCTCAAGGCTTAAGTACCCATTTATCTAGCTTGACAAAAATTCTTTAATTCATACAGAATTTTTTTGTACTCTCTTATGCTTCCAAATATTTCTTACTTTATTTTGTTGTTTCTCTTTCTCCCCTATTCTTCTATTTCTCTTTATTTTATTTTGGGTATTGAGCCTGGGTCTCCAAATGTTTTGCTAGTGGCCTAAATCTCTAACAGCCCACCCCAGTTATTTCTTAAAATAAGACAGCAATGGAGTTTGCCACTTAGAATGACATTTTTTTTTCTCATATGGGATTTCTATTTAGCATGCAGCATTGTTTCATAGCATTTTGCTAGAGAGGATTGTGTTTTCAAAATTGCAGCTAATTATCTCAAACTCTGTCACTGACTTATCAACTAACTTTGTGCTCTATTCTAAGTATACCAGTATTTCCAAAATATCATGACATCTTTACTGGAAGTAAATTCCGCCTAAAGAATGTAGAAACTTTGTTCATTCTAAACATCAAATTTTATCATATATTCAGATTTCAGTATGAGATTATAGCTGTACAGATGCCCCTCTAAGACCAGGATGTGATTGTGGTTTTCTTGCTACCTCCTAACACATCTCTAGTTGTTGAATCTTATATTGCTCAAGAAGAATCGGAGTCAATGTCTATCATGCCTATTAATATTGATATTTTGAGTATCTCTCACAAATAAGAAATGTTTTGTGGTGCCCAGAATTGCATTGCAAGCTCTTTCCAGAGAGTTTTCCATGCCCTCTGACCATTAGAGAAATCAACCATTGTATCAGAATAGCCTTATAACACGTGTTCCTTAAATAAAAGGAAATTGAAGACCACTCCTTGATCCATGGATGCTGGGTGAACAGATGTGGAAGTAACATAAATCATGTAAATATTTCTGACTCCTGGAATCATCAGGCAAGTTACAATCAACACTAATATTTGAAAGAATGCTTTATTTCAGCATATGTGAGGAATTTTGAGGAATGGGCTCAAATATTCAGTAAACCTTGTTATAAATAGACATGCTGCCACTTAGGCATTGGTTCCACTTATGAATACAAGCAGAGTTGATTTAGTATTACATCTAAGAGTGATAAATGAGCATTGGCTTTGACTTACAATCACTTCCTTCAACAGTGGCCAACAAAAGAGGCAGGCTGTGACTGGCTGTTCTGTATTACTTTGAAGCCAGACATTAGCTTTCCTCTAGCTATTAAGTCCTGGATAATATTTTCTTCTACTAGAGTGCTGATTGCTTGACATTGTGGGCTTGCTGTGTGCATAGTCAACTTCATCAATCAACTGATATAGACTTTTATGCAAAGAAGCACTTCCTGTTTTACCTTTAATAGTATGAAAATACTTCAAGTCTTATGAACCAGCCTTGCTGATATTTAAATATTTCTTTCACTAATTCCATAGCTCTCTCAGGACTCCAGAACTGAAGCAGTTACATGGATTAGACTCCAGTTGACATATTTCAACCTATGGCCTGTGAGTCACTGCAAGCCATGGATAGCTATGAGTACAGCCCAACAATTAAATTTAAACATAAAATAGTATGTGATTTTATTGTAACTCAATTACATTGTTCCTGAGAATGAACTATGCATATGGGAGCAACACCATATCACAATGTCAAAAGGTTAGACCTGTATTGAGGGAATGTAGCTGACCTGATTTTTCTACCTAAACACTAAAGCATTCTCTATGTCAGGAATGAGTGTATCGCATAGCCATCACTCATGACTTTACTGGTTCACCACTTCGAATTGCTTCATGAAGTCTTCCTGACATGGAGGCCTTGCCTTCTTTTTTTATTGTGTGTTTTGACAGGTTATAATTATTTTCACCTTTCAATTTAAAGTAAGAGATACGTGACTTTTTCTTTCATGTGAGCATTTAGAGAACATCTTAGGGCTATTAATTTACCTAAATTTAATATCCTTGCATCTGAGGACATAGCAAAGTTCAAGGAGAGGGGAGAAGATGATCAAGCAACTGACCAGCAGAATAGCCAGAAACCACATTTTTCTATTAAGATGTCTATCTTGTGAGCCTGCTTCATACTAACCAAGTAATCATAAGCCCAGCAGCAAAGACCACTCACACTCATCACAAATCATAACAGATATGTCAATAATGGTAAATTTGAATACTTCCAAATGTGGCCCAGAGAAACAAAATGAGAACATATTTTTAGAATGGGAGTGGTAATGACTGGCTCAATACAAAGTGTTACAGCCTTCAATTTGTGGACATGCCACATTGATGAATCATGGTAACTAAAAATGACCTGCATCAAAGCAATGTATGACTGTGAGTTTGCATATATATAATATCTATCTATCTATCTATCTATCTATCTATCTATCTATCTATCTATCTATCTATCTATCTATCTATCTATCTAATCTATTACATATGAGGCACATATTGTTGGCTCACAACAATAAAACTGTTTCTTTCATTTGTTTTATAGAATTTCTATAGATTTTATATAAAGGTTGTTACATGATGGCTCGCTTGCATGGAACTTCGTTAATCTCAGGTTGTAAGGAGAGTTAATAGGAGGTAGAGAAAAGTTTTTTTTTTGTTTTTTTTTTTTATACTTTTAGGTTGTGGGTAAATGTTCCATTAGTCATCACTGTACTAATAGACAAAAAAAGTAGACATAAGCATGAGTGTGTGTGTGGCATCTTTCCTGGTGCAAATGTGGAAGTGGAAAGACAACAATTTGGATTAAGTTCTATCTTTTACTGAAGTCGATTTGGGAATAATTTCAGCAACTTTTTGTGTGGCAAGTGCCTTTACCCACAGATCCATCTTTCTGACTCTACCACTTTATTTTCAGACAAAGCTGATGGTTTGTTATATGTAACTGATGCCGAATGGATGTTCGAAAAGGGGAATAATATACTGGGAATAAAGGACACAACATTAAAACTTTAATCAAATTAGTCTTTTTTATTCATAATTTATGTAGGCATCTTCATTAACATGCTTTGAAAATATTTTTTTCATAAGATGTAAATACTTCCCCAAAAGGCCACTTTTGTCTCTGGAACATTGTTGGCTTAACCTTGTTAGCAAGACAACCATTATTGACTTAATCTTATATGATTTGCAAGTATTTTGAAATTGTGTTTTACTCAGTAATTTCAAAGTAATGATTTAGTGGTGCATGTTGTACTAATCTGTTTGTGAAGGAGCATTTGTATGAGGGAGAGTGATCTTTGTGTTTTGCCTTCTTTTCATTAAGCTATAATCCAGGAGCCATTATTAAAATACAGTTGAATAAGAACAGACATTCTCTCAGTGTCCATGGTAAATGGAACCTATGAACTTTTGCTAGCTAGATATGATCATATATTATTTGAATACAATGCAACAGGTAAAATGTGGAGAAATGCAAGTTAAATAAAATGGGTACACATAATTAAAGATAAGATATAAAATGATACCTTTGGCTTTTTCAAAATCTATCATATTTTAGATACGTCATAAACAAAACAAAACAAAAAAGGTGTTCAGGGAATCTGTAGCTTAAAAGTGATTCAGGGAAACAATACTAACCCTGATCCAGCCTGCAGCACTCCTGCTAACATTATACATAGACTTTATCCAATGATTAAAGAGGATCTTCTCTCAGGAAAACGCTGATATCATCCCTCTAATCCCCTACCCCACTTTGGAGTTCTCTCTCATTTCTTAATAATTTTACCTTCATCCCATCAACTCCTTCTTGGAGTTTTCTTAATTTTCTTGGTGGTTGTTGATTATCTGATACCTAGAACCTTGGGCTAAGTTCACTAAAAGTCAATGGAGGTTTCATTGTGCAATAAGGTCCTGTATTCTCAGGATGAAAAGGAAGCATCAGAATTGACCGAGAAGCCAAAGTTAAAGACTTAGGGTGTGATGTTGGAATATACTAAGTAAGCAAGACTCTTGCACTGGAAGTGATTGCTATATTTCTATTCACTACTCATGTTTTATGCTACTAGAAAGCTGTTCATTTCAATCATGTATGTGACATTTTCAAATTTTAGAAGTAAATGACATGTATTTTAACCAATATTGCATTAACAAATCTAAGTGCAATCAACTTGAATAAAGTCCAATTAGCAATAGACTTTGTATTTGTCTTTTTTCTACATTAATAAAAATAAACATTTATGTTCTAAAAGATAATAATCATGTGTTGTTTCAACTCTGGATTTTTGAAGTATGTGTATTCTATTGTGAATGCAGTCTATTCCTGTGTAAAATGAAGTAAGGCATGAACATACATAGTAACAGCAAAGTCCACTTTCACTTTCAAAGTGGCATTTTGCATGCAGTTATCTCCAGTCTATACGGAAGTGGAGATGAGTATTTTGAGTATTCTCATTCCTATATTAAAATTTCTCACATACGCTGGAACACCACTAATTATATTTGTAAAAATAACCAAATAAATTAGACTCACCAGATCTATCAAAACAAAATATTACCCTGCCTTCCACCTTTAATAACCTCTCCTATCTTGTGTGGGTAACTGCAGCTGCTGTAGGTTCATAAATGCAACAGCCATGCGGTACCCAGAAACAGCAATTCACAGGACTGTGCTTCACGCCTTCTCCCTTAAAATTTGAATATTTTATCTTATTTTGTGCCTGTTGGGCTCATATTTATCTTTGTGCACCATGTTCCTGTTAACTCTGTGTCTTGCGTTTTTGTTTTTCCTACCTGCTCTACATGGATATTCCCTCATCCTGACCAGAAGAGGGGATATGCTGAAAAGAAGCCCCACTTGAGGATGAACATTCAGAGTTTCTATACCATGCCTTACCACCAAATCTAGAAAAAGTAATTCCTGTTTTATGACAGAGTATTGAGACATTTGCAAATGGAATACTTGAAGTAAAACTCAGGAAAAAGACAATATTGTGCTTTTTCTTTTTAAAGAAAGGTATGTGTTTTTCTCTCTTTCTCTATGTGTGTGAGAGAGAAGAGAGAGAAAAAGAGATGAGTGACAGAGAGTGAGAATGAAAGGGAGAGAGGTCTATGTGGCAATGAATTCCTTCCACCTTAAAATCAAAGGAGGGAATGAAGTTCCTAAAACAAACCTTACAATAATTATTATAATACCAGGGGACTAATAGAATGCCCTTGGGTGGAACTATTTGGAGGGATTAGTATATATTTCCTGTAATTTTCTGAAAGTAACACAGAGGACTAGATTTTGAGCATATAAATGGTGCATGTCTCCTTTCTAGAGAAGATGTGTAGGAGTTTCAGGTTAAACTATGATGGGTATTTAGCTAAAATCTTTGCAGGTGTCTAAACTAATGGCATATGGTTGATAGTCACACATTTTGATTGTCCCAGGTTGAATATTATTCTATGTAAAGGCTTAAAGCACTAAATTTCTCTTTCATCATGTTATAATTTTTGTAAAGAAATAATAATATACCAAATGTAGATTATATAATTTTGCTGAAATCTAGTTAATTAGATAATTATTATCATTGTAATCATAAGAGAAACTTGAAATAATATAAATTTCTAACAATTCTTTCCATGAAATAGATGAGATTTGACCATTTGTTTCTCTGATAGAAATGAAAATGTTAGGTAACATTCTAGGACAAGAGATTGTGGACATGCAGTTTTCTACCCACTGTTATCTGAGGGTAAATGCCTATAGAAATCTTGGAATCTATAACAATGTAGAAAATGGAAAATTATCAAGAAAAATAGAAGAATAAACAATATCAGCCTAGATCCTATAAAAGGAAGCCTCAAGTACCAGAAATTTTCCAATGAATGTTAAACACCTAAAATAACTTGTGCTTTTCTCAAAGACTAAGTCTTGTTAAAAAAATTAAATGTGTACTGCAGAAATGAAGATACCACAGAACCATATATTCTTGTCAATATATATAACAGCTATGCATGTGAGTCTCTACTTTTCAGTTCCATCTTTGTTATCAGCTATATGCTAATGTGATGACTTCCCAAATTTCCCGTTCCTATAGTGAGATAGGGCGCTACCAGTCCATCACAGGAGAATGAAGTTATTACTGAAAAGTAACCACTTGGCATTTGTTTTTACATATAAGTCTGTCATAGACTTCACTAACTTGAACCCTAAAAGACAGAGCAAATCTCAGTTTTAAATATACAGAAGCTGCAATGCTTGAGTGCTTAAGATCTGCACCATGAGCTTAATGAAAATTTACTGAGACAGTAAGGAATGTATCAATGAGGACAAATGTAAGAATTTTGGTTAAAATCATACCTTACTGTTTAGCTTTTTAAGTTTATAGACTTTAGTATGTTTATCCTATATTATATGTCTAATATCCACTTACAAGTGAGTATATACCATGTGTGTCTTTCTGCTTCTGGGTTACCTCACTCAAGATGAAATTTTTTTAGTTCCTACCATTTGCCTGCAATTTTCATGATTTCCTTGTTTTTAATTGCTGAGTAATATTCCATTGTGTAAATGTATCACACTTTCTATATCCATTCCTCCATAAAATCTATAGCCCTAGAGAAGCTAAACAACAAGGAGAACCCTAGGGAAGATGCTTAAGCCTCATTCATATGGGCAAACAAGATAGACATAGGGAACAGAACACAAGGAACACGAGAGGAGCCTTCCACAGAGGACCACTGCAAGACTCTACCCACCAGGGAATCGAAGAGGATACTGAGACTCATAGCCAAAATTTAGGCAGCGTGCCTGAATCCTTATGGAAGAAGAGGAAGATAGAAAGTTCTGGAGGGTACAGGAACTCCAAAGGAGAACAATAGGGTCAAAATACCTGGGCCCAGGGGAGCCTGCAGAGACTGATACTCCAATGAAGGACCATGCATGGAGAGGAACTAAAATCCCTGTTGAAAGGAAAACCATTGGCTGCTCAATTTCCAAGTGGGTACCCTAGTAGGGGTACAGGGGCTCTTTCTGACATGAACTCAGTGGCAGGCTTTTTGATTACCACACCCCTTTTGGGGTGCATCCTTGACAGACCACAGAGGAAGATAATGCAGCCAGTCCTGATGAGACCTGATAGGTTAGAGTCAGAGGGAAGGGGAGGAGGTCCTCCCCTATCAGGGTACTAGGGAAAGAGAAAGAAGAAGGATGGTAGATGGGACTGGGAGGAAACAAGGAAGGGGGCTGCAGCGAGGATACAAAGTGAATACATTTTTTAAATTTATTTATTTTTATCTCAATCAGAGGTTAGGTACTTTGAATCCCAGGCGTAGCCCCCTCCTCCATTCCCTCCTACCCTCCAACTCCCTCCCTCATCTCCCTCCTCCCCTCCCCCTCCAAGTCCACCAACAGGGGAGGATCTCCTTCCCTTCCATCCAACCCCAGCTCATCCTGTCTCCTCAGGGCTGGCTGCAATGTCCTCCCCTGGGATCTAGCCAGTCTGTCCCTCCCCAGCTTGTATGGGGGAGGGTCAAAGAGTCAGCCATCAAGATCATGACTGAAACAGTCCCTGTTTCCCTGAATAGGGTCTTCAGC
>CM053748.1:32121371-32167033 GCA_028658305.1 Pachyuromys duprasi
ATAAATAAATAGATAAATAAATAAATAAATAAAGGAACATGTTAATTTCTGAAGAAAGATAAAAATATATATGTAGCACTTTGTTATAATACGAAAACTGCAATATCTCCTTCAACATTTTGTTTCTGACAACTTACAAGAAAGACAACTATCTACTTTTACACTGAAGTTCTGAAGTTTTTACATATACATGTAGTGTGTATGTGTGTGCATGTGTGTGTGTGTGCATGCTTGTGGTTGACTTCAAATACTAGGTTTGTGTTTAATATTATGGAATATAGAACACTTATTTGAACAGTGTAACCATTAAAATTCATAAAATAATTTGAAAATTTATGGATCAATAATATAAAGCTATGGAATAGTAATTTTACTTCTCTCTAGTTATTCTATTTTAAGCTGCCTGGCATTAATCTTGAACACTTTCTTTAAAAGTGGCAGAATGTCAACTGCGTGACTTTAAGTTTCAAAGAAAATGAACTGGGGACTTTATTTAGCCTCCATAATAATAGTTTTACAGAGGAAGACAATGCAGCCAGTCCTGATGAGACCTGATAGACTAGGGTCAGATGGAAGGGGAGGAGGACCTCCCTTAGAGGACTTGGAGTGGGTCATGGGATTGGGAGGAAATCAAGAAGGGAGGGTGGGATTGGGAGGGAAAGAGGGAGGGGGCTACTGCTGGGATACAAAATGAATAAACTGTAATATAAAAATAAAATTTTAATTAATAAATAGATTTACCCCATGATAATCTAATTTTCTGCACTCAAAGATGTGACTGGGACATTTTCTGTTTTTCAATTTGTCTTTTTCCTGTGATGCCATTTTTCCTTCCTGCTACTGTCATCAAGCCACATCTGTATAGTCAGCCCTAAATAACTGTAGTATCCAAAGCTGGAAATTCATTCAACAACAGCAACAGGTACATCCACACTTCTCACGCACATTTATTTTATCATTATTATTTAAATCACATGGTATAAAACATTTATAGAAAGCTGACAAGATATAAAGCATGGGTTGTATAGATATATGTCTTCTAGAAACAATTGTAATATGCACAAGATAATGCAGAGCTATACAATTTCATAAAAGGGACTTGAGCATCTAAAGATTTTGGTAACTATGTAGTATAAAACTATTCAAATATTTCTATATTATAGGGCTAATATCCCCTTATAAGTGAGTGCATACCTTGCATGCCTTTAAAATAGCTAAGCAAGAAGGAGGACCCTGGGTAAGATTATCAATCCTCGTCCAGAAAGGCAAAAGTGATGGACATCAGAAGAGGGAGAAAACAGGGAAGAGGACAGGAGCCTACCACAGAGGGCCTCTGAAAGACTATCCAGCAGGGTATCTAAGCAGATGCTGAGACTCATAGCCAAACTTTGGGCAGAGTGCAGGGAATCTTATGAAAGAAGGGGGAGATAGAACGACCTGGAGGGGAAAGGAGCTCCACAAGGAGGCCGAAAGAACTAAGGAAATTTGAGCACAGGCATCTTTTCTGAGACTATACTCCAACCAAGGGCCATGCAAAGAGATAACAGAGAATTCCTGCATAGATGTATCCCATGGCAGCTCAGTCTCCAAGTGGGTTCCCTAATGGGAACAGGGACTGTCTCTGACATGAACTCAATTGCTGGCCCTTTGATCACCTCTCCCTGAGATGGGAGCAGCCTTACCAGACTACAGAGAAAGACAATGCAGCCAGTCCTGATGAGACCTGATAGGCTAAGGTCAAATGGAAGGGAGGAGGACTGCCCATATCATTGGACTGGAGAAGGGGTATGGGAGGAGCAGAGGGAAGGTGGAATTGGGAGGTGACAAGGGAGGGCTATACACCTGGGCTACAAAATGAATAAACTGTAATTAATAAAAAACAAATTAATTAAAAAAATCTCCAGACCGAAAGAAACTAAACACTAAGGAGGACCCTAGGGAGGATGCTTAAATCGTATTCAGGATGGCAAACAGGATAGACACCAGAAGCAGTGGAAGAGTAGAAACAGGATGGGAGTCCACCATAGAGGGTCCTCTGAAAATCTCTACCCAACAGGGGATCTTAGCAGATGCTGAGACTCACAGCCATACTTTAGGCAGAGCATAGGGAATCTTATGGAAGGAGGGGATAAAAGGACAGTAACTCCACAAGGAGACCAAGAAAGCTAATACATCTGAGCCCAGGTGGTCCTGCAGAGACTGCTGCAGCAGCCAAGGACCATGCATGGAGAGGACCTAGACCCCCTGCTCGGATGTAGCCTATTGACATCTCAGTCTGTATGTGGGTTTCTAAGTAAGGGGAGCAGGGACTATCTCTGCATGAACTCAGTTGCCTGCTCTTTGATCACTTACCCTGATAATGCAGCCATCCCCGGCAATGTTGCCTTACTAGGCCACAGAGGAAGAGGATTCAGGCAGTCCTGATGATACTTGATAAACTATGGAAGATGGCAGTGGAAGAACACTCCACCTTTCAGTGGAGTAGTGGAAGAGAATGGGAGAGAGAGGGAGGGAGCTTCAGTTGGGATATATAATGAATAAATTGTAAAAAAATAACAATAACAAACTATCTAAATATGTTTGTATTGTGGTTGTCTTATGGAATAATATTTTCTCAAAAATATGGATGCATTAGTATAGACATGATTTCTCTCTAAATGACAAATTTACATATATTTATATATGTATTATATACACGTAGTATAATGTCAAGAGTAAAGGCATCAAAATTCAATTTCTTTCTTTTTAAAAAATTGTTCTTTGTTTTGATATGTTTATTTACATGTGGGAGTTTACCTTAAACATATGAATGTGTAACTCATGTATGCAATTCCCACAGAGGCCATCAGGTCCCTTGGGACTGGAGTTATACATGGTTCTGAGCCACAATGTGGTTGCTAGAAGTTCATCCTGAGTCTTCTGGTCTGTGTTCCTAACCACTATCCCATCTCTCCAGCTCCCATAAATAAGTTTCTATTAAGATGTCCCAATATAAGGCAATTGCTTATCTTGTATATGATATCTGATTGTCGGATAATAAATGGAATGAAGCACTCTCTGGCAGTATGACTAACTTTCCATTACTCATGACAATGGGAGACATGGGTGAGCTAACTATAATTCATGCCTGCTCCCACCCCTACATAAGAAGCTATAACCATTTGCAAAAGAAAAAAATGTTTTCTCAAAGGCAGTCTCACTGAGGGTAAGCATACTCTTAGAGGTAGAGAAAACAAACTCATCAGCATATTTGGAGGTTCTTTGTCTCATAAGGCAAAGTTTTTTTTTTTCTTTTCTTTCTTTTTTTTTTAGCTGCATATTCTTAGTGTATATATTATGGCTTCCAGTATTGTGTTTGTTCAATTTCTATATGTTGGAACATGTGTGTATCTGTGCCTATTTATGTTGTGTGTACTTTCTATGTCATCATTTTCCTTCAGTTTGTTTGTTTCTTCCTATTCCAAATTGACAATTTTTATTTCATTATAATTCCTAGTAGCCTGTTTATTTTCTAATCAGAAACAGAAAAAGTGTGGACCCAGATGGGAAGGGATGTGGAGAGGAACTCTGAGGAGTCATAGGAGGGAAAATTTTAACTGCAATATATTGTATTAAAAACCCTTTTCCAAAAAGTAAAGTAAAATATTTGTTTAAACTGTTAAAAATTAATGTTCCAAACTTACGTTTAGCAAATTAAACCTGTTTTTGCCCAAAGCTTTTTGGAGGTAACACCTCAAAATGAGCTTTTCTCAGTCCAGTTTTGTCTCTTTTCATGTTCATTGTCCTTCAAACAGGAAAATACTCCAAGGTTTCATTTTATTGTTCTATCTTGAGTGCCTAATAAAGTATTTGGTTAGCAGTGTTTATGCGAAAAATATTGTGCAGTTATGTTTCATTTCATCACATTATCAATTAACAATTGACATATGCTGTAAGATACAATTTGATAAGCTTTGGCATGTGCACTCATCCATATAATCATCACAAAAATCAAGATAATAAATACATCAGCAGCGCCAAAGGTTCTTTGTAGTACTTGTCCATTCTTTTCTCTTCTCAATACTTTCATACATCATTCTGACCCTTAGCATTGTAGATCACACTGTAGTTTGTTGTTTATATAAATCTTCTAAATTTTTCCCTCATACAATATAAATATTAGGTATATCAATGTGGACAATGTATTAATATATTATTTACTTTTATGCTGTTGAGATAATTCAAATATGAAAGCACACTGGTATAGCATGTAATTTTGGTTTTTTAAAAATTTTGTTTGTGAGACAGCAGCAGCCATCACAACTGTCTATAGCTTTATCTCTCGAGAGAAATGCCATACCCACTAGCAGTCATTCTTATTTTCTTTTCAAAGTCTTTGTGAGTTGTTAATATTCTTTCTATCTATATACATTTTTTTACTCTGAACTTTTTATATAGATGCACGCAATATGTGGCTTTTTATGTGTGGTTTCCATTTATTGTTTTCAAGGTTCATCAATACTCTATTCCATGTCTTTGCTTATGGGTGAATAATATTGTTTTACATCTTTTTATGTAGTTATCAGTCGATGGGAGCTAGGGTTATTTTTACCTGCAGGCTATTATGAATAATGCTTTTATGAACATCTCTCTGCAAGTTTTTGTGTATGCATTGAGGAATATGATTGCCTGGTCTTATGAGAACTTTTTTTTTTTTTTGATAAACTGCAAAACTAGTGGGAGTTCAAGTTGTTGCTCCACTTCACATTCCCATCAGCAAGACAGAATATTTCATCCTTTTCACATTCTTTACATTCGTTATCTGTTTTGTTTTTTGTTATACGCACTTTAATAATGTGAAACGACAGCTATGTTTTTACTTGCATCTTTCTATTTCTGATTTTGAGTGTGTTTTATGTTCTCATATATATCTATATATCATTTTTATTTTAGAAATCTGAAATGGTTTCCTTTTTATTTTATTTATTTATGGTTTTTTTTAAGTGTCCACTTCATATCCCAGTTGTAGCCTTCTACCTCATCTCCAAGGCCCACACTCCGCCCCTCTTCCCCTGTCTAGAACCCTTCTCTAGTGCACAGATAGTGCTTCATTCTATTTATAATGCTGCCTTGGGCTACATCTTAGCAGGGATTCTAGGATCCTCCTCTACTATCTGACCATAACCTATTAGGTCTCATCAGGACTGCCGGGAGCCTGTTCCTCTACTGCCTGGTAAAGCCACCTGCCAAGAAGAGGTGATCAAACAACAGGCAACCAAATTCACATCACATTACTACTGAACCTAAATGGAGACAGAGCTACCTAAGGGCTACGTCTGAGGAGGGTTTTCAGTCCTCTCCCTGCATGGTCATTGGTTGATGCATCTGTCTCTGCAGGATCCCCTGGGCCTAGATTTTTGCCTTTGCTGTCTCCTTGTGGAGCTCCTGTCCTCTCAGGTCATTCTGTCTCCCCCTTTACCATAAAATTCCTTGTACTCAGCCCAAAGTTTGGCTATGAGTCTTGGCATCTGCTTTGATACCCTGCTGGGTGGTGTCTTTCAGAAGACATCTGTGGTAGGTTCCTGTCCTGTTCTCTCTTTTCCTCCACTTCCAGTGTCCATCTTGTTTGCCCTTCTGAATGAGGTCCCCTATGTTGTTTAGCTTCTTTAGGTTTGTAGATTTTAGTACGTTTATCCTATATTAAGTGGCTAATATCCACTTATAAGTGAGTATATAACATATGTGTTTTTCTGCTTCTGGGTTTCCTCACTCGGAACGATCTTTTCTAGTTTTCCTGCAAATTTCATGATTTCTTTGTTTTTAATAGCTGAGTAGAATTCCATTGTGGAAATGTACCAATTGTGGTACATTCTGTATCCATTCTTCCACTGAAAGACAGCTAGGTTGTTTCCAGATTCTGCCACATATGAATAAATTTGCTTTAAATATAGTTGAGCAAATATCCTTATTGTATGGTGGAACACATTTCAGATATATGTCCAAGAGTGGTATATCTAGGTCTTGAGGTAGCATTATTCCCAGTTTTCTGAGAAAGTGCCAGATTGATTTCCAAATTGTTGTGCAGGTTTATATTCCCACAACAATGAAAGAGTGACTTCCTTTCTGCACATCCTCTCTAGCATGTAATATCTCTTGAGTTTTTTTTTATTTTATCATAGCCATTCTGAAGGATATAAGATGGAATCTCAGAGATGTTCTGATTTGTATTTCCGTGATGATTAAGAACATTGTTCTTAAGTACTGCTCAGCCATTTGATATTCCTTGTTGAGAATTCTCTATTTAGCTCTGTACCCAAATTTTTATATTAATTAGCTTATTCACTTTGTATATCAGCTGTAGCCCCCTCCCTCATTCCGTCCCAATCCCACTCTCCCTCCCTCATTTCCTTCCATGCCCCTATTCAAGTCTGCTTACAAAGCAAGTGGCTATCTTAACAAGACAAGCAATGTAAACACTGTGAGTTCCCTTTGCCAATGAGTGTGTCTTGTATTTCCACATATAGATAGGGGTCAAGAACAGTAAAAGAGAAAGGAATAAGACACACAAACTGAAATAACATGAAGTCATTGAATTGTTTGATGAAGCTTATTTTAAAATTATATTTATAACTATGATTAATTTGTATTTACATTTTAAAACATAAAATATAATACAAGCTAAACGTTATGGAACGAATATAATTTTAAGTACACTGACAAGTAGAATATATGCAAACAAACAGAACATAACATTGCATTATACTATTTAAAGAATGATCCAATATATTGAACAACAGATTTAGCTTTTCTGTATTTGGTATATAAAATATGTAAAAAGTAGTTAGGCACAGTGGTATACACTTGGAATCATGTGCTGGAAAGCAATGAAACAAGTGAATTTCAATTTTGAGGCCTGCATGAAATACAGAGGAAGTCATTGTCAGAAAACAAATGAAAATCAGAAAATAGAAAAAAAATACCCAAGTTAAGATTCTTAGGTTTTAGCAGAAGGTAAATATCTAAATGGTCCAAACATCTTAACTTATAAAAGTTCTTTAAGTATTTTGAAACTTGAAAAAGCATGGCATAGTAATTCACAAAAAATTCCACCACCAAACGAAGTTAGAGAAGGAGTTGAGCACCTTCAGCTACACAGCAAGTGTGAAGCCAGAATAGTATAAAATACACATAATAGTCAAAATAAAATTGATTCAGTTGCTAAGTTAACAGCAGAACTTTATACAAGGACAAAGTTGCAATCAGGAGATCAAAAAGTAGTCACCAAATTAGCTTGAAAATGAATTAACTGTTCTGTGAGTGCAGTATAGTAATGTGCCAATATCAGACTTTTCTGCTTAGCTTAGATTACATGCCATTCCCAGCATACTTTAACTTGGTTTCAGTTGTATTACCCTGCGCATATTAAATATTGTTTTCAGCTCGTGTGTTGGGAAGATATACCAGTGGAGTCTCACCAACATGAGCACCGAAATGTGACCTGAACAGAAAAGACACCAAGAAGCATGTTAATATGCAAGTGGTTATATTTATTTTAAGATTTGAAGATTACCTAAACATTATATGTCTATTCTCAGGGCACTAGCACGTAGACATGATTACTAAATTTGTGTCAAAATGGTTGGTAGCATAGATAGGGGTTGAAGAAAACATTCGGAGAGCTATTTAGCAAATGAATGGCTTTCAGTGAATTAAAACACATTTTACTTGAAGTAAATAAAACACCCTTGGTTGACATTGGGTAAAGGATGAGTTGTAAGAATATGTTTTCGGTTTTATTACATTTAAAATTTTATTTTATTAGAAAGTCTATCTTTTTCTGTCTAACAGTTATATCTTGAAAAACCATGGCATCTTTCAACCCCATTCATAGTGTCCTAGCTTGCCCAAAGATAATAGGATATACAGTGTGTTCTTTATCTGATGGGCAAACACAGAGTTGCTTTAGCTACTAGAATTAATATGTGTTTCAGACATAGTGAGTTGTATTGTATTTCCTCACCTTACAGATCAAAATATGATGAAGACTTTGGAACACTATATTTATATGGCCATGTTTTGTTTGGGAAAATGATGTAGCGGATGGCCAGAAAGAGGGGCATCTGAGATATTATGCATCTTCTCTTCAACTCTTTTTATTTGGAATCTTTTTTTATTAATTTATTTATTTTTATATCAATCACAGGTTAGGTACTTTGCATCCCAGGCTTAGCCTCCTCCCTCATTCCCTCCCACCCTCCCACTCCCTCCCTCATCTCCCTCCTCCCTGCCCCCTCCAAGTCCACCAACAGGGGAGGAACTCCTCCCCTTCCATCCAAACCCAGCTCATCCTGTCTCCTCAGGGCTGGCTGCAATGCCCTCCCTTTATTTGGAATCGTTAAATAAAGCATCATAATAAAATTCATGGCAGTTGGTGAAGATTGGGCAGAGAATTCACAGGTGTGGCAAACATCTGAATCAACCTCTTCCAGCAGTAAGATGCCAGCACAAGCACTTGGCTGTGCATAGAAGCTGTTTGTCTGCCAAAATCAGTGCTAAAATGAGGGAAATAAGGAGTAGCAATATAAAACTGAGCACTTCTGAACACTCTTTGACAAGAGGAACCCAAGGAGGATAAATCCAAAACTGGAGCCACAGGTTGGAGCAAATGTGATTAAAACGTGGAAGAAAATAGATTTCTTACCTGTTTCTTAAGTAGAGACCCTTATGGTTAGGACTATTTACTCACTTAGTATTTTAAAAAATAATATTCTAGCTTCTTATGGTAACAGCATTTTATGTCCTTTGACTAATATTACAGTGGGGAATAATGCCAAAGATAGGTTGTCTTATATTTGAACATTCCTGCAGCTAGCAACTAAACCAAATATCAGTACACAGGTGTGAAGATGTGTCTTCACAAAACCCATGATGCTGATAAAACATTGGATTCTATGGATTTTTCTAAGAAACTACAAGAATAAATGTATTACAAAATCAACCATATGTTCTGCTATAGGAAGCTAATACTATATAGCATACAAGGTTAAACTAAGCAAAGAAGGAATTGCTAACCAAACCTTTTCAAAGGAGAAATTCTAGTGTGTAGGGCACAATTTCATGAGCTGTGTAGGAAGACTTAATGTATGCATGCTCCCAAAGATGGCTATTCAGGAATATTTCACATATGGGCTAACCTTTGCTGTTTTTATTTAAATCTTGATTACTTTCTAATAAAGTGTCTGTGTGACACAAAAAGACAATTATGTAGTTATATTTTAGACACTCCATAATTTTATGGTACATAGTGCATAAATATACTAAATAACTCTAGCAGCTTACGTTACATTTCTATTGTGTTATAACTTATTGAGATAATAAGTCAGTCTTTATTTTGTTGAGCTTGATCTTCTTGATTTCCACTGACCAGTGAAACTGGGCAAGAAGTAACACGTCATCAGCACTTGGCCCTTTCTCATGCTCTTGTATTCCACAGTATACTGAAACATTTGCTAAGTCATGAACGTATAATAAGAGTTTGTTGTTATAAGCCTCTGAGATTTGGGACTTTAAAAGTAAAGTTCTCTTTTGCAAAGGATTACTGTGCCAGAGGTTAGTAAAATATTCATGAATGTTGATGGCATGACTGTAAGCCATTACCATGAGTTAAAATAGAGTGTAAATTTACGTGTTTGAAGCAACTTAAAGTGTGTGTGTACCTATGGAATTAAAATTTAAAAAAAAAGAAAAAGAGCGGGAATGTGGTTCAGTGGCACAAAGTTTTCCAGAGGACCGGAGTTCAGATCCCAGCATACACATTGGGTAACTCACAGTTGTCTGTAACCCCAGGTCCATAGGATTCAAAGTTCCGTTCTGGGTCTCCAGGCAGTGGCATTCATACGTGCAAACTTACACAGAGACCCACACAGGCACATTATCAAAAATTTAAAAAATAAAAAATAAAAAACAGCTTAAAAGGAAAAAAAATACAGAGCAGAAAAAATCCTTATCCTTTAAGTTTCACAGAATAAATTTTCTAATTAAAATATAACAAGAATGTGGGACATTTAAATTAGAAAAGAACTATGCAACACAAAATGATGACGGAATCACGTTATATAAAATTGGCTAATAAAGTTTACTGGATTGTTAGTCAGAAGTCTAAGGAGCCCCTGCACCCTGAAAGCGTGAACGCTCCACCACAGGCCCCATACAGCCAGGGACAGTCACAAATGGAGAGGAGCCACAGCTGCCATTGCAGTGGCCACCATGGCAACCATGAGAAGCAGAAGTTATGACCCAGCAGCTGCTCTGCAGCCCATGCGGCTGCTGCCCTCAGGACGAAGGACACCAAGCCTGGCTCCACTAGCAGCTGCAAAGTGGAAGTGCCTGGGCATCCTCACATGGTCTGTACCAGCTGGGTGTGGAGAGAAGGTGGAGTCTGCTGTCCGTGATGGAGAAAAGGGTGCCGAGGTAGCAAATGTTACTTGCCCTGGTAGAGTTCCAGTTCAAGGAAGTAAATGTACAGCAGACCTAAACCACTGTAGACACTATCCATGTAGTAGGGTTCCTCCATGCAATTACCAGCAAAACAACAAAAGCAGTGAAGATGGGAAAAGAGCAATGGATCAGAAAGTGCTACTGAAGGCCAGACCTCTGTTGCGAATGATGGCCAACCATCTCTAACATCATCGGGTTTGGTCATCCAACAAGAGGAAATGAATATAAAACTCCAGCAATAAGTAATGAACAAAGATTGGATCTGAAGACCTTAAGTGCTTGCTTTTTATCCGTTGACCAGATACACTAGAACTATCTGCTTTATGTGTGCAGCATAGGGTTTTTAATTATTTTTACTTAAAAGATGTCTCCTTTTGGTAATGACAAGCATGTTTTATTTTAAGGAAAAAAAGGCCTTTTTTTCATCAATACACCTTTAATGGTTTTTATATTGTTTCATATCTAGTCAATTAGAGATTTTTAAGACCTTCATTTTTAATTTGTAATAAAAGTTTACAACTTGATTTTTCAAAAAAAGTCAACAAACTGCAAGCACCTGTTAATAAATGTCTAAAATAATAATAATAATAATAATAATAATAATAATAATAAATTTCATGGCTACATTCCTAAATTCAAAGTCTCTTTATTCACAAAACAATCTATATTTTATTCTCATTGTACGATTAGTACTCAATAAATTTTAAATAATCCTGTATTCATTTTCCCTATGGTCTGTCTCTCCGTGAGAATGTGATTTACAGGAAATAAATTGATCACTTTTATTTGTAGTTGTTTTTCATCCCCTGAAACAGCAACTTGGCAAATTGTTGACACTGAGTCAGAAAATAACTTATTAGAAAACAAATACACCAATGTTTTGACACCCCTGCACCCCCCAAAAGAATACTAAGTACTTTGCTAGAGAATGCACTAGGTTCTTTTAACTAAATAAAAATAATTATATCAGAAATAACTACAAAGAAATGAATTTTGCTGCATCATAATCTGCATAATTTCCAGTGCCTACAGAAGACCTTCTCTTTGTTTTTCCTCCTTGCACACTCTTGATGGTTGCCCTTGCACACCCCTGATGGTTAATTTGTATGTTTGTATATGGTGTGTGTGTGTGTTCATACTTCCTCTCATGGTTGGCTTGATGGATATGCTTTCCCTTATGTAATAAGAAAGATGGCTACTAACAAATTCCGAAAATCATTTCTTAAAACATTTGGGTGAACGGGATGTTTCTTCTTGCACAGTATTTTATATCAGTCCTTAGAAAGAGCTGTATTTATCTCGCCGGCTTACCACTGTAAGAATCACTAAATTAGCTAGGCAGGCAATGTGGTAGGAAGGGCTTGGAAATATTCACACTAGGACTAAAGGAAAAAAATAAATGTGTAAGTGGTGTGTTTAATAACATGAAGATTGAATCTGGGCTGGGGGGTTGGTTCAAGAGCACTTGCTTTCCAAGCAGGGGGAAATGAGTTCAAATTCTCATCACTTATGTAAAAAGCCTGGAAAACTATGCATATCTTTAACTCCTTTAACATACCTTTAACTTGGAGGAAAGAGGTTCTGAACAGTCAAGGCCCTACAAAATGAGGAACTTCTGTTTCAAAGCAATAATGAAAATAGTGAAATGCATTTTGTTATGTTACTCTGGCCTTATGTACAGTTACATGGGGGTGTACACCAACAAACAAAAGTGAATGAAACACGCAGGAGAGAGAGAATAAATTAATGCCCTTGTGGCAAATTACAAGAGAAGAACTTCCAGGTGTAAAGAAGTTGAACAAAAAAGTATGTTCCACATGTACTAGTTCAAAACCAGAGGTTATGAAATCCTCTGCCCTGTATTTCATGGTTAACTGTATTATTTCATGAATATTTTTATCCTCATTGTAATTTGGCATGGCCTTTGACAGTCTCATCAAGTATTGCTAGGGCCTGAAAAATCTACTGACCGATTAAATTTGATTCTTCTTGCTACACTTGTTAGGCTTAGAAACAAAGTAAACTTTCTACAATAAGGAAATGTCTACAATAACAAGTAGTGCATGATCTCAATGCAGGGTTCATTTAATTTCCTGTTAAATATAAAATAATAAGTACTGACGATTGGGGTACAATACATTGATGTGCATCCATAATTTAGAAAATGTCCCTGTGAAGAATCATTATTTTTTTTTTTCAAAATAGATGTTTTCCATAGTTACATTCTACTGAGGAATGAAACTTTCCTCTGTTTCTAAGTTTACTTCTCATTAAACATTTCATTGCTGTTTGAAAATACAGGTCTTTTTACTCTGGAAACAAGGGAAATTGGATTAAGCACTGTTGTCTGGCACTAAGATCATGTAAATGGAGTTACTCTTGGCTCAAATCATTTCCCTGAGGTAACTAACCCGGATTCTGTGGTCATTTGAAAGTTCTACCTGGCTATTTGTAGTAGGTGTGTATACCACAGCCAGTTTTGCTAACCATCTTTGATATTAATTAACTATGCAAAGGCCTGAAGCCTTGCCCATACTCCGAGCTCAGGCATTCCCTGGATCCATAACATGATGTGGCTGGATCATAGTCAGTAAGTGTTGGGAATACAAATACTTTAGAAATATTTGGAAGCATAATTACAATAGCTCTTAAACACATGCTATTATAAACTAGGATCTAAGATCTAGGCTGAGAAGACCCTACAGTCTCTGCATTTTTCCTAGTCTTTTTTAAAGTTATTTTATTTTATTTTATTTTAACTTTATAGAAAGAAACTCTGGATTATGCTCTTCTTGGAGGCTGGGATTGGCAACTCATTCTGCTTCAATGTCATGGAGCTAATAGATAGGAAAATGCTACGTGGAAGTTACATACTGGAGTAAAATGAATACTTAAGACTGACTTAATGGAATAGAAAACAGACACGAACTTGCCTTTTGCCCTTTAAGTCCCATTTCTGGATGAATGCAAGTTTGCTGATAGACTCATTGAATTGGAGGACAGATTTAGAAAAATTATTATTTTCTTGATATATTCATAGAGGCTGTACATGAAACAGCTGATAAATGGGTGCAAAGGAATTCAGTTGGCTGAGAGTCAGGCCTGACTGGTAACTGGCACACTGTACTAAGAGTCAAGAGTAGTCACAACTGCCACCTATCCTAAAGGGAAATGAAGCTGATTTAGTGGTTCCTATACTGGTAATGAATTTAGGAATGTGCTAAAAATAAAAGGACTGAGATTTTTCAACACAGAACTGCCATGCCCAAAATTAGACATTCCTGAATTCTCACAAAATTGCCTTACTGTGGTGATTAATTTGATTGGCTTATAGGTATGGTCTAGTATAAGATTCGGTAGCCAGGTGTGGTTCCACGTATCTTTAAGGCCAGCACTGGGGAGGAACAGGCAGGCATATTGCTTTGAATTCAGGGCCAGCCTGGCCCATATAAGTGTTCCAGTCCAGCAAGGACTACAAAGTGAGAGTCTGCATCAAACAGCAACAACAAACTTACAAATGACTCAGTATAAATAATATGTGCAGGTTCAAATGAAGATTGGTTATTTTGTCCTAAAAGTAAAATCTACACTATTGGGCAAAATTATTTTCAGTAACTATGTTTTAATCCATTTGAAGTAATATTCTTACCTTATTGATGTTATTAATCAGCACACCATACATGTGCATCCATAAGCTCCTTTTTAAAAATTTATTTTATTTTTTTATTAATTACAGTTCATTAACTTTGTATCCCAGCTGCGGCCCCATCCCTCATCTCCTCCTAATCCCACTCTCCCTCCTTCATCTCCTTCAGTATCCCTTCCTAAGTTCACGATAGGGGAGGTACTGTTTCCCTTCCATCTGACTCTAGACTATCAGGTCTCATCAGGACTAGCTGCATTGTCTTCCTCCCATCAAAATACAAACATAAGTCTTACAGAACTTGAAAGGACAATTCTCAATTTCATATGGAAAAACAACAACAGCAACAAAAAATCCACCAGAATTGCTAAAACAATCCAGATCATCTGGAGGTATCTCCATCCTTGATCATAAACTGTACTACAGAGAATAGAAATAAAAACTGCATTGTACTGGCATGGAAACAGAATGGTGGATCAATGGAATCCAACAAAGGACCTAGAAATAAACCCCCACACCTATGGATACTTCCTTTTTGACAAAAGAAGCCAAAATCGTACAGTAGAAAACAGCATCTTCAACAAATGGTGCTCGTCTAACCGGATGTCTACATGCAGAAAAATGCAAATAGATCTATATTTATCACCCTGCACAAAACTAAAGCCCATGTGGATCAAAGACCTCAACATAAAACCATATAAACTCACATAAAAAGTGAGGAAAAGCCTTGAACTCATTGGCACAGGAGACAACTTCCTGAACAGAACACCAACAGCACAGGCTCTAAGAGCAACAATAAATAAATGGGACCTCATGAAACTTAAAAGCTTCTGTAAATCCAAGGTCATTGTCATCCGAACAAAACGACAGCCTACAGACTGGAAAGCATTTTCACCAACCCTCTATTTGACAGAAAGCTAATATCCAGAATATATAAAGAACACAAGAAGTTAAAAAGCAACAAATCAAGTAATCCAAATAAAATATTGGGTACAGAGCTAAACAGTGAATTATCAATAGAGGAATATCAAATGGCACAGAAACAATTAAAGAGAAATGAACTCAGTGGCTTTGCTCTTTGATCACTGCCCCTTGAGGGGGGAGCCTTGCCAGGCCATGAATGAGACAATGAAAATAGTACTGATGAGACCTGATAGGCTAGGGTCAGATGGAAGGGGGGGAATACCTCCCCTGTCAGTGGACTGAGAGAGGGGTATGGAGGGAGATAAGGGAGGTAGGGTACAATTGGGGCAGGATTCAGGGAAGGAGCTACATCTGGGATACAAAGTGAATAAACTGTAATTAATATAAAAAATTAAAATAAAAAAATAAAAAGAAATGCTCTGTGTCCATAATCATCAGGGAAATACAAATCAAAAAAACCCTGAGATTTCACCTTACACCCATCAGATCAATGTGGTATTTTCTCAGAAAATTAGGAATAGTGCTACTTCAAGATCCAGGTATACCACTCCTAGGCATAGATATAAAATATGCTCCAATATACAAAAAGGACATTTGTTCAACCATGTTTGTAGCAGCTCTATTCATAATAGCCAGAATCCAGAAACAAACTAGATGTCCCTCAGCAGAGGAATGGATAGAGAAATTGTGGTACATTCACACAATGGAATACTACTCAGTTATTAAAAAACAAGGAAATCATGAAATTTACAGGCAAATGGTGGGGACTAAAAAAGATCATCCTGAGTGAGGTATCCCAGAAACAGACACACATGGTATATACCCACTTATAAGTGGATATTAGATATATAATATAGGATAAACATACTAAAATCTGTATACCTAAAGAAGCTAACCAAGAAGGAGAACCCGGGGTAAGATGATAAATTCTCACTCAGAAAGGCAAATGGGATGGACATTGGGAAAGGAAGAAAAAAGGGAACAGGACAGGAGCCTACCACAGAGGGCTTCTGAAAGACTCTATGTAGTAGTGTGTTGAAGCAGATGCTGAGACTCATAGCCAAATTTCGGGCAGAGTACAGGGTAGCTTATGAAAGAATGGGAAGATAGAAAGGCTTGCTAGGGTCAGATGGAAGGGGAGGGAGGTCCTCCCCATCAGTGGACTTGGAGAGGGGCAGGGAGAAGATGAGGGAGGGATGGGGAGAGTGGGAGGGAATGAGGGGAGAATGGGAGGGAATGAGGGAGGGGGCTGCAGCTGGGATACAAAGTACATAACCTGTGATTAATATAAAAATAAATAAATTACTTAAGAAAATAAGAAAGGCTTGGAGGGGACAGGAGCTCTACAAGGAGAGCAAAAGAACCAAGAAATCTGGGCCCAAGGGTGTTTTCTGAGACTGATACTCCAACCAAGGACCATGCATGGAGACAGTCTAGAACTCCTGCACATGTGTAGCCCATGGCAGCTCAGTCACTAAGTGGGTCCCCTAGTAAAGAGAACAGGAACTATCTCTGACATGAACTCAGAGACCGGTTCTTTGATCTCCACCCCTTAAGCGGGGGAGCAGCCTTAACAAAAGCTCTTCAAACCCCATAACATATGTTAAAACTTCTTCTTCTTTAGGGAAAACCACAGGAAAAAAAAACGATGTATATTTTGTATCTTTTCCCCCCACTTATTCCATATTAAATTCAGTCAAAAAGTAAGAGCTAAAATCCATTTTCATTACTGTAGTGTCTTCAGGCAATATCTTTTTCTTCATGTGAACCCATTTTCGGGGCTAAGTCATATCTCAAGGAACACATACATGCAGCAGGAAGTTACTTAGAGATTAAGTGAGAATCAGATTTCCAAAGATCTGGCCTACATTTGGGAATGTTTCTCAAGACAAATATACATTACAGTCATGTAGAGAATTTAGAATTGATTACACTAGGTTTTGTTCATAAACCAAGGACTCATATTTACAAAATTGGACTCTACAATTAAAGATGGATCAGCATTAAATGAGTTATTTGAATCGATATAGCATCAAAGAATAATTAAGCATTTTATTAATTTTTTGCTTACCTCTCCTTTCTCCTACATGATATATTTCAGGAAACAGAAATAATTATGCCTTGGAATAAATGTAAGAATACACATACATAAATCATGTGCATGTATGAATCAGTTAATGTATGTATAAATGTGTGTCTATTATCTCCCCCATTCCATGTTACATCTTAGTTCTAATTTTCCTGAACACATCTTCAGATAAGGAGATAAAATTTTACAGTACTGTCAGGACAGTTTAGATTTAATTTATGTATGTGTTAGGCACGGTAAAAGGCATTTTAAACATGCTTTTTACTTAATCTTTAACAGAGTCTGTAGGTGTGGTATTTTATAGATAAGGAAGCTGAGTTCTAGAAAGGTGAAGCATTTTTTGAAGGTTATGCTTTAGTCCCTTTCTGTCTCAAAATCAATACCCAGAGGACTTAGACTCAGGGCAAAATGGCTGTCAGTTTGCTGTGACCTTGGCCCAGCTTTTGTAATTTGGGTACCTGCTCCATTCTTGAAGTGAAAACAATGTATTTCACTTGGTGACATGAGTGCTTGATCCCTTATCAGCAATGCATACAGAGTTTTATAAACCTGATCCTCTTCTTAGAATTTCTCTTTCTTATGCACTTACTGAGAAATATGCAACTTGTTTACTTTTCTTATTGCTTTAGATCTTTTAAAGACTCTTGGTACCAGGACACCAGGGTATCACTTGCTGCATATTCTTTGTTTCAATAAACTTAGGTTATTGTTATTCATATGATTTTGTAGTATCACAGAATTCCCAATAGTCTAACTATCCCAAACTCTATCAAGGATATAGATGGTTTGTTTTTTTTGAAAAATTAAACAAGTGGATTCCATAAAGTATATTGAAACAACAAACAAAGAAATAAGCAAAAGTAATCCCCATTCCTTTCTGTCAACTACTGAGATGATCAATTTAAGTATGTAGAGTGAGTTCTACAATATCTCCTTGGTTTCTTTAGTGTTTTAAGGGTTTTATAATATTATATCTAATTCATAACTAGTTTGGATATTCTATATAAAGCTACTATAAAATTTGCTTTGGGTCCTGTGAGATGACTCAGCGAGTAAAAGTTTCTGACATCAATTCTGACAATCAAGAGTTCAATCTCTGAGTTCCACACGGTAGAATGAGAATAACTACTGAAAATTGCCCTTTGTCCTTCACAATTATGCTAGCTAGGTCATATAGGTGCACACACACACACACACACACACACACTAAATATGTCAAAAATTGCTATGGAAAAATGTTGCTATATCACATTGTGTTTTCCTCTATATTATTAGCAACAATTGTTTCTACTTTTGTGGGTTTCCTTGGAAACTGTAAAAGACCATGTCTTCTTAGATGACTTTGATTTTTAGTTTATTTTTCAGGATTTAATCAGTAAAAACAGAGATTTTTTTTGTAAATAAGCTAATGTATGTGATCTATATAACACATTAATTATGTATGTATTGTTATTAATAATTAATTTTGTGGTTTTTTGGTAAATTAGTAGAGGGTAAGTGTGAGACAGGTCACATGTGTAAAACTGTCTTTAAAATAATGGAGACATAAGTGGGTGTATACAATTAAATATATTTAATGCAACTATTTTACTTATTTAAAATTTTAGAGCATTTTTGTAAACAAAGCCAGTGAGGCCAACTTCTGCTTCAACATGTAAGTTGAAGGGTTTTTAATCAAGACTTCTATGTTGCAGTTCCTCACTGATTCCTTCCTCACATTCTTTCTTGGGGACATTCTCTTCTAGGTACACAGAACATATTCATCAGGATTCATAATAATAAACTTTTCCAGAAAATTTTTTATTGCCTTAACATTTAAGATGAGTTTGGAGTTGTTAATATCAATAACACATAATTACATAGTGACTTCAGATCTATTTATTTGGGCTTAAACCTTGGATTCCTGTTCCTAGACACTATTATGTTAGAGCTCTTCTGATGAGGCAGCCCTGCCTAAGTAGTTGTTCAACTCATTAATAAAACACATACACATAAGGTCACTATGGCAAAAAATGCTAGAGCACAGTCATTTTGTAAAAAAGTTAAACATACTGATTCTGCTATAACATTTTCTCTGGCAACAATTAATAGCCTAATGATTGCTATAAGTCTATCACAAGACATTGCAAGAATTTAGTTGTTTGGTTTGTGGTTCATAAGCACGTAATGAAATTGAGCTTTCTGCTAAAATAATAACCCCCCGCCCAAGTAAAAGAAACCTAAGTTAAAGTATCCACACTAAAAAAAATCACATAATAAAATAAAGAAACAAAATATATTAAATATAAACAAGGAATTATTTGGGAGAAATCATAAATTGTGCTTTGTGGTGAAATAATCTCTTGATCTCACAAGCAGGAGTTAATGTAGTGTATATTGCAAATCAATGAGTTTTTAGTTAATTCAAATGCATATGTATAAAAATAGATCTAACCATGTAAGGTTAAATGTATTCTGCCATGTTTATGTGTATGTCGATGTGGATTTATGCATACATCTCCACAGTAGTCTTTTGTCTTAATTCCACCACCCTTCCAGTTTTATAGTGAGACAATAGCATTGCTGAATTACCACCTCACTTGTTCTGGGAAGAATTCATCTATGGTGACTAAGGGCAACAATCATAATTATGTAAACAGCTTTGAACAACTGATATCTTGGAATTAGAAATCATCCAATCAAAGAGCTTTAATAATTGTAATTAGAAGGAGAAGAGGTATCAGCAGATGTTGAATTGCAAAATTCAAACCAGTCTAATTATTGGCAGCATTGTAGAGCTGCAAGCAAATCATGAAGCTCATTGCAAGAAAGTTGGAAAGCATCTCACAATATATCTGTTAATTACACTTTGCTTTTATGGGATGAATAGTAGGTTGGAAAAGCTAATAATGCAAGTGTGGAAGATAGCAGTTTCTCAAGTTATGGATAATATATCATGATGGGTTTATACTTAATAACTCGTCTAAGCCAGGTATTGGATTATATAACTAGTTATTACCAGGAGGAACTGTTCTGATTGCCAGACAGCGTCTAGTTTATCAAGTAGTTAATGCATATTCATAAATAATACCTTTATTTTTCCTGTCAGTGCTCTTTGAAACTGAATATGAATTCAGATCTTCTTGCATATTTGTAGCACCACCAATTATTAGGTGAATCACATATCTGACAATGATTATTTATAGTCTTACTGTAGTCTCTACAGTACGGTTTTACCTTTAAAGAAATTGTTGCAATCGGTAAACCTAGTGTGGGTGCAACTATAAATAAGGGTTAAAATTATTTGATTTTATATGCTTCATGTATAATATCTCACTTGATATTTATAACTCTGCAATGATTATTTTATTAAACTACATTAATATAAAAATCTAAGCTTGTGAGACTTGAGAGGTGGCTCAATCATTAAGAATGCTGGGTGTTCCTCCAGAGGACATCAGTTCATTTTCCAGGACCCACATAGAAAATTACAACTATCTGCAACTACAATTACAGGGGTCTAGCATCATCTGCTAGCCTCTATAGGCACCACGTACATATGTGGTGACAGACATACATATGGGAAAAACACTTACACACATAAAATAGAAAATATTCTCAGCTTAGAAAAATCTAGTGTTTTTCCTAAAAACAAAAACAAAAACAGAAAAAAAACCCAAGAAACACAACATTTTATATGCAGGCTTTATGATGCTATGGCTTGTTCTTAAAATTACAACATATTACTTTTCCTAGTGAGGCTAAAGGCACGAGCAGCCACATATCTAATGTTAGATTTCTTTAATTCAACTGGAATTCATTTTGTCTCTGGCATATGTGAGGGCACAAAGAAAAATGATGCAATGTTTGAGAGCTATGCTTGTCCTTCAAAGACCATAGACTATTGTATGGGAGATTAGAGGTATCTGAATATAACCACAGTCTGCACTGCCAAATACAGTACACATAAAACAGTGAGATTTCAGAGGATAAGCACTATTATTAAGCATAAGTATAGCTAAAGACTGTAATATTGCTATATACATAATCAAGTGTGCATATACATGTTACATATAAAATGGAGATAGTACATGTTAAGTAATGACTTAGATTTTGGCTTTTGTTTTTCAAAAACGTGTCTATCCCATTGTTTATATTTGACATGTTGTTGTGATGTGGACCATTTGTTCTCCCTCCTAGATATTGGCAGAACTTGCTGCCCTTATTACAGAATATATTGACTGCCTTGATTAAATGATATGTCTGTGAATCTCCTTCTGTTAGTACATGGTGAAGGAAGGCTTTGATAATTTTACATGAGTTAGAAGAACATACATTATTTTGCAATTTTATCTTTTAAACATAGTTTCAGCATAGTTCTTTTTGTTGTTGTTGTTGTAGAGATGAACAAAATACTTGCCCTTCAGTGTTTCCTGGGAATAGAATCCATTTTCTTATGTTCTCACAGCTCATGCTTCTGTGCACTAGGTTGACTATCTTGCTTTATCTGTCATTTGATTTTCACTTATTAGAAATTATTGGAAAATATGTTTTGACCTAATAACTTGACCTTCTTGTGCATATAAATGTTACAGGTATTTAGACCCTTTGCAGTAGGTTAATGAAAATTTCATTCCTATTATTGACTCAAAATGTTATCATTTCACTATGAATTGGATATGATATAATTCCATGTTTGAAGTCCCATGCAGTAAGAATTTACTTTTGCAATGTGTTTTCCCCCTTTGGGGTAAGCCAATGATGGATGACTGTAGAAAGTACTTTGGGCTCATTAGAGGGTAACTGTTGATATGGCATTTGCCTTGAAATATCCTACTTTGAAAAATCTTCCCTCACTTGAGATTTTGGAGTTGGGAAAGAAGTTAATGATACAACTCAGAAAGTACTGCCACTGCTTTCCCATATATAATTTACAAGAGACAGATGGCATTTTTAAGTTTTCTTGTCTTGAAATGTTGTTCAATTTCAAAATGTTATTTATTGTGTGCTGTTATATCTTTGAACTTATCATAGATGACAATTATAGCAGCTGTTTTACATGCTATATTCTCACCTACTTTTCTTAGTTTCTAGTCTTTGCTCAATGTGTATTCTCACAACACATTCAATACATTGGCTTTATTGTTGCGTAGTACCAGTCTATGGCAGGGTGGCTCAAGGCATGGTGAGTCTTCATATCTAAGTAAAATGCTTAAATGAAAATAGTTTAGTAATTCTAACAAGCCAATAAATGACACAGGATTGGCTTTTGTGGTCATTTCTTCTGATTTCAACTTATCCTCACTTACATGATTTAAGACGTTTCTTTATTACTTAATGATGTAGAACACTAATCCTGGGTAAAATTCTTTAATCCAAGGCTTTAATCTTCAAGTTGCTGAATGTGGTTCTAATCTTTGTGGTTGAATACTGAAGAAAAATCTGTAAACATTAACAAATCTCTACTAGAATTCCTTTTCCCGCTATTGGATAAAGGAAATAACACCATTCACTAAAATGTTATGTAGGATTTCATCATCAAATGTATGGCTAAATAAACATGAGGAAGAGGATTACTGATAGCATTTGATGGCCTTGTTTGGGTAATAGAGGAAACACATCAGTGAAGAATGTATATTTGAGGTTCTTCTTGTGGGAGCTATTAACTCTGTATTTATCCAAAATATGTTCAATTCTACAACAAGGACATTTGCTCAGCCATGTTTGTAGCAGCTCTATTTGTAATAGCCAGAAGCTGGAAACCACCTAGATGTTCCTCAACTGAGGAATGGATACTGATATTGTGGTACATTTACACAATGGAATACTACACAGCAATTAAAAACAAGGAAATCTTGAAATTTGCAAGCAAATGGTGGGAACTAGAAACGGTCATTTTGAGAGGGGTAACTAAGAAACAGAAAGAACACATGGTATATACTCACTTATAAGCAGATACTAAACATATAATATAGGATAAACATACTAAAATCTATAGTCCTAAAGAAACCCAACAACCAGCAAGACCCTAGGGAAGATGTACAATCCTCATTCGTAAGGACAAATGCCATAGATATTGGAAGCAGGAGAAGACTGGGAACAGGACAGAAGCCTACCACAGAGAGTCTCTGAAAGACTCTACTGATTGGAGTATCAAAGCAGAGCTGAGAATCATAGTCAAACTTTGGGCATAGTGCAGGCAAGACAAGAAGATCTAGAGGGGACAGAAGCTCCAAAAGGAGACCAACAGAGCCATAAAAATTAAGCCCTGTCCTGTTCTATGTTTGCTCCAGCTTCCAATGTCTATCCTGTTTGCTCTTCTTAATGGGGATTAGGCCTCTTTCCTAGGGTCCTCCTTGTTTATTTTCTTCAGAATTATAGATTTCAGTGTTTTTTTCTATATTATATGGCTAATATCCTCTTATAAGTGACCATATACCATGTGTGTATTTCTGCTTCTGGGTTACCTCACTCAGGATGATCTCTTCTAGCTTCATCCATTGCCTGCTAATTTCATGATTTCCATTTTTTAAATTGCTGAGTAGTATTCCATTGTGTAAATGTACCACACTTCTGTGTCCGTTCTTTCATTGAAGGACATATAGGTTGTTTACAGATTCTAGCAATCTAAAGATTCAATGCAGTTCTCATCAAAATACCAACACAATTCTTTACAGTTCTTTAAAGAACAATTCTCAGTTTCATGTGGAAAAAACAGCAACAACAACAAAACCTCTTACAAACCCAGAATTACAAAACAACCCTGTACAATAAAAGATCTTCTGGAGGTATCCCTATCCGTGATCTCAAGCTGTACTATAGAACAACAGTAATAAAAACAGCTTGTTATTGGCATAGAGCTAGACTGGTGGATCAATGGAATTGAATTGAAGATCTAGAAATAAACCCGCACATCTATGGATACTAGATTTTTGACAAAGAAGCCAAAACCATACAATAGAAAACAATGAGCATCTTCAACACATGGTGCTGTTCTAACTGGATGTCTACATGTAGAAAAATACAAATAGATCCATATTTATTTCCCTGCACAAAACTTCAGTCCATGTATACCAAAAACCTCAACATAAAACCAGACACACTAAATCTGTTAGAAGAAAACTGAGGAAGAGTCTTGAACTCAGTGGCACACGAGGCAAGTTCCTGAACAGAACTCCAAAAGCACAGGCTCTAAGATCAACATTTAATAAGAAGAACCTCATTAAACAATTCTGTATTTGTATTGAAGAGATGATAACATAATAAAGAAGTTGAAACAGGTGATCAACGTGATAGATTTAATTTTCAAAAGATGTGTAATGTATCATGTGACAGTTTAGAAATGGATTTAAAGCAGGGGCATAATTTAGAAACCTGTTGTCTTATTCAGATGATATTTCAAAAGTGTATGATAAATTAATAGAATATATGCTGAAAGTATTATCATGTATCTGGAGGGAGGAAGAAATCATTTCGATTTGAAACAGTACTTTTTATTGCCAATTTAAGAAAGGTGGAAAGGAAGTGCAGGAATATTTCTAGTCCAAGGCTAAAACTGAAGGTTGATATTTTTAAACCTAAGAACACTCCCATTTCTGTTCTTCCTAAACTTGTAATTCATATTTCAAAAAGTGTGAGATTTCTTTAAAATTTACATGAATATCTTTAGTTAATTTAGTGTGATGAATATGATCTCACCGGAACATTTAGTCATTTTTATTTTCTGTGTTTGAGAGGTTTGCCTTCACTGTGTGTATTAGTGTTAAACGTATACAGTGTCCATTGTGGACAGCCTAGAATTGGACTTAAAGTAGGTGTGACTGTTTTGAAATGCCCTGTGTGTTTGGGGGAAGATATCTAGGCCTCTACCAAAACAACAAGTATTCTTAACTGCTGAGACATATCCCCAGCTCATTTTCTCACATAGGTAAATTGCACTACCCTGATTTTCATGTTACTCCCGATGGCTTCTGGTTGGCTTTGGTTATTAGTATTTGTTTCTAACATCCAGGGACTCCTTAATCATTACCTGTTGTGTTTCTTCTGTTGTTACTTGCGCTGTCTATGGTTTGTGCAATGCGAGTAGCACCTTGCAGATACTAATGAAAACGGTGGTTGATCTCACTGAGGTTGATATTACAAGTCTTGTATAGATTTTTTTGCCAAGCACAGTGGCTTAAGGGATGCTTTGTCAAATTCTAAATACATAATATTGCAGAGAAATACTATCACAGAACATTTGTTTATGAAATAGTTTATAAAAGACAATATACATTTATGTACATTCACAGCTCATCGTTTTATTAAAATTCCTATCAGTGTTTTTATTACTGTACTAGAAACTGGTGTGAAAACGGTATGAAGGAAAGCTAGCGTCCTTTGACATTACTGCTGTAGCAAAGCATTTGATGGAAAGCAAAGCCATTGTCATGTTGATATAATGAGAAAAGTCATTTTAAAATTAAGTCTATGAAAAACTTTTCATAAAAGCAAAGACATTATATTTTGAATTATTAAAGAAAACTTACCACACATAGCTCAAGAGCACCTTTCAGGTCACCAACTATAAGTCGCTTTATAGTCTATTTGTGGAATCCTGGCAGCATTAGTTCAGACTGGTCTCTGTAGCTATTGTTACAAACTTCAAGTTAGACTTTTCCATCTAAAAATGTGTGGTTGTGTGTGTGTGTGTGTGTTAGAGAGAGAGAGACAGTGAGACAGAGAGACAGAGAGAGAGAGACAGAGACAGAGAGTCCATGTTTGTATGTGGTCATATGCTTACATGAGCACATGCTGGTGCTTGTGAAGGCCTTAAGAACACATTGAGATGTCATCCTCAGAAGGTTTTCACCTTGCTTTTCAAAGACAGAGTCTCTGAATATACTGAACCTGGACCACTGAGCTTTGGTGAGGATGCCTGGATAGCACACTCGGGAGTTCTACTTGTGTGTGTCCCACTGCACTAGTATTATAGATCATTGATGACACCTTAGGTCATCTTAGTAAGTGTTCTATTGCTGTGAAGAGACACCATGACCTTGGCAACTCTTTTTTTTCCCTCTTTCTTTCTTTCTTTCTTTCTTTCTTTCTTTCTTTCTTTCTTTCTTTCTTTCTTTCTTTCTTTCTTTCTTTCTTTCTTTCTTTCTCTGTTTTGTTTTTTTCTTCTGCTATTTGGTTTAATCATCCCTGTGATACTTCCAGGTAGGCTCATTCTCTTATTACAACAGAAGTGCAGAGAGGTGGAGTGACGCATCCAAGGACATACAGATCAAAAATAATAGATCCAGAGGTTTGCTTCCCTATGTGCTTGGATAACAGGCAACTAGATCTTCTGAGTGCTAGGATGTTGGGTCCTTGTGAATGAAGTTTAAGTTATACTGATAACCCTCTTTCCAGAATCCTTTTGCAGCTTGTGGGTGATAAGACAGCATAAACGTACTATATCAACAGTCAGAGTCAGCTTGAAGACATAAAGTTCAGCTAAGAGTAGTCCTTGATTGATGCATGTGGCAACCCTTTGCCAGCTCAAGGGAAATTATCTTGGAGATCTTTTTAAAAGTAATTTATTTGTTTTTATATTAATCACAGGTTATATATTTTATATCCCAGCCATAGCTCCCTCTCTCATTCCCTCCCACTCTCCCCATCCCTCCCTCATCTTCTCCCTGGCCCCCTCCAAGTCCACTGATAGGGGAGGACCTAACCCCCTTCCATCTGACTATAGCTTATGGCATCTCTTCTGGGCTGGCTGTAATGTTTTCTTCTGGGATCTAGTTAGGCTGCTCCTCCCTCGGGGTGGGGGGTGCAGTTGACAAGGACCTTGGCAACTCTTATAAAGAGTTACAGTTCCTGAGCTTTAGTCCAATATAATCATGGCAGGAAGGATGGCAGTGTACACGCAAACACAGCGCTAGAGAATTCTAAGTCTTGATTCACAGTCAGCAGACGGAGACTGCAACACTAGGCCTATACTGAGCGTATGAGACCTCAAAGCCCACCTCTGCAGTGAACACTTCCTCCAACTACACATTCCTACTCGGACAAGGCTACAATTCCTAATAGTGCCATTCTCTATGGGTCAAGCATACAAACACATGAGCCTATGTGCAACAATTCTATTCAAACCACCACACCAGGTTTTTAAATTACCTGCTTAGATTCAAACTTAGGTCATCATGCCTGTGCAACAAGCTCTTTACTCACTAAGGCATCTCAGTACCCCACCACAAAGCTTATTTTTAGGTGGTTTTGGAGATGGTTCAGCAGGAAAAGTGATTTCCTGAAAGTCTAAGGACTAGAGAATGGATCCTCAAAGTTTACATAAAAGTCAGAGGGACCTTACCAGCTGCCTGTATTCCTAGTATATCCCAGGCAGAAACAGAAAAATCACAGGTCAAGCTGGGTAGCCAGAACAGACAAAAGAGCATATTCCAGGATGAATAAGAACCCTTGTCTGAATATGTAAGGTAGAGAACAGTTATCAGAACTGATATCATAAGTGGACTATTACACATTCCTGTGCTTCTGAAAACACACACAAAACAAACACACACACATACCAACACACATATGAACATGCATATACACACATGTACATCCCACACAGATGCATCTCCAGAAAAAGGTATTTTTAAAAAGCATCTCCACCTGGGTTGATAGACACCCTTAAATCTTCATGTCTAGTAATTGATCTGATGCTTAAATACTTACTGACTCAAAAGCAACAGCATTGACAACAAAATTAATTATATAATAATTATAATCAATCTCAAATTCTTTACATAAATTCTCTTTACATTCATTTTTATTAATGTTTGATTTTTATTTTACATTTTGATTGTTTCTAGGTAGTGGCATTGGAAATAAAACACAACAGGAATTCTTTCAACCTTCCGTGAAAAGCTTGAGAAGATGGACTGCAATGTTTGCTCCCTGAAAAACAAAACTGTCTGTATAAACAAGGCCAGTCTCTTTTGAACTCTCTCTGGAGAGAGGAGCCAAGAGTAATGGAAAGTGATACTTTCTCATTTCACACTTCACTGCCATCTTTATTATTGGCTACCCTCTTTTGAAAACAGAAGAGCCTTACCTCTAGTTAAGTATAACTTCTTTATTTTTATCTCTGGATAGAAAAAAAAGAGAGGTTTGCCACCAGTGACTATCCCAGACTGACCTACCTGAATGAAGGAATTCCAACATGTTTCTAGTTAAATCCATTAAAGAATAATCTATTAAAAATAGAGATTATCTTTCAAGCTCTCATCTGTCCTACTAACTTTTAATATAAGAGTTGAAATAAATGTAGCAGTAGAAATTAAGAGGTGGTACCAGATCGTATCTGTATTGTTTTAGGCAACTGTTCAAAAGTTACCTTGAACTGGGTGAGTGTCTTAAACTAAAAACATTTAATTTATTTACCTGATCTTGATTCAGCATTGGTAAATGGAATCTAACAAAAAAAAATTGTCTGTTTCATTTAGATTTTCAAATTAACTGGCATACATTCTTTTGAATAAGAGCTAATGCTTCTTTGTATTTCCTCAGTGTCTGTCCTTATGGCCCCCCTTTTATTTCTGATTTTGTTTGGATAGTATCTCTCTGTCTTTTAGATCGTTTAGCTAATGGTTTGTCTCTCTTGTTGATTTTCTCAAAGAACCAGCTGTGGTTTGGGTGATTCCATGAACGATTCTCTGAATAAAGTTGATTCATTGTTCTCTTAGTTTCTAATTTATTGATTTTAGCTCTGAGTTTGATTATTTTCAGCTGTCTTCACCTCTTGGGTATCTCTGCTCTCTTTTTTTTTTTTTTTTTTTTTTTTTTTTTACTTCTAGTGCTTTCAGATGTGCAGTTATGTTGTTTGTATGACATGTTTCAGATTTCTTTATGAAGACACTTAGTGCTAAGAACTTTTCTCTTAGCACTGCTTTCATTGTTTCCCATAAGTTTGGGTAAGTTGTGCCTTCATTTTAATTGAATTGGAAATCAATATGGAGCTTTCACAGAAAACTGGGAATGGTGCTATCTCAAGAGCCAATTATACCACTCCTGCATCAAAAAATGTTCAACCATTCAACAAGGACCTTTGCTCAGCTATGTTCATGGCAGGTTTATTTGTAATAGCCAATATCTAGAAACAACCTAAATGCCCCTCAACAGAAGAATGGACACAGAAATTGTGCTACATTTACACAATGGAACACTACTCAGCTATTTAAAACAAGGAAATCATGAAATTTGCAGGCAAATGGATGGAAGTAGAAAAGATCATTGTGAATGAGGTAACCCAGGGGCAGAAGGAACCCAAGGTATATACTCACTTACAAGTGGATGTTAGTCATTTAACATAGGATAAACATAAAATCTATAGAACTAAAGAAGCTAAATGAAAAGGAAGACCTTAGAAAGGTTTCTTAATTCTCATTCAGAAGGAAAAAATAAGATAAACAGTGTAAGTGGTAGAAGAAAAGGGAACAGGACTGAAGCTTACCAAAATATTCTCTAAAAGACCCCAACCAGGAAAGGATTGAAACAGATGCAGAGACTCACAGCCAAATTTTGGACAAAGCACAGGGAGTCTTATGGAAGAATGGGGATATAAAAGGACCTGGAGGGACAGGAAGCACACAAGGAGACCAACAAAGCCAAAAAAGGCCCAGGGGAGAATACAGAGACTTGTGTATCAACCAAGGACCATACATAGAGAGGACATAGTTGTAGCCCTCAGTCTGCATGAGGGCTCCTTAGTAAGAGGAGAAGGGACAATCTCTGTCATGAACTATGTTGCCTACTCCTTGACCAATTTTCCCTAGTGGGCCGACCTAGCCAGCCTACAGAAGAAGAGGATCCAAGTAGTCCAAATAGGACCTGTTAGGCTACCATCAGATATTAGTGGAGGAGGACTTCCCCTATCAATGGACTAAGGAAGAAGAATTGGGTAGGAAGATGAAAGGAGGGTAGGACAGGGAGTAGATGAGGGAGGGGCTGCACTTGGGCTATGAAAAAAATTAAAATATAACAATAATAAAAAAAATATTAAAAAGATAAACAATATAATGTAAAATGAATAAATAAAAATGAAATTATGGATGCAAAAAAAAATACAACAACCCCAAAACATTTATTTCTAGCTACTTTGAAATGTGAAAGTCTGAGGTCATGGCATCTTCACAGCCACTGCCCCTGTGAAGCTATTATACAAGGTTCTACCTAACCAGCCTCTTCTGGTTGGCTGGCTCTTCTCATGATAGGAAGACACAAAGCTGCCTCTGTACTCTCTTCTTATAAGAGCATTAAGATATTGTCTGAGATCCAGCTTTGACTCTGTTACCTCTCAAAACACTCATCACTAAACACCTTAAAACTGGGTATTTGATTTTGACAGGTGTTTGGAACCAATGCAACCATTTTGTCTACAACACTCTCATTCAACATTGTTAGTTGAATATCGAATAACCACAGATTACTTGTGTTGTTTGGCTTCTAAGATTCAACTTTTACAAAAATGTCTTATATTGAGAGCCTGAGGCAAGAATATCAGCGGTAAATGTCAGCATGCTTATAGTGAGTTTGAAGCAAGTGGAAGGTAGATGGAACCCTGTTTCATAAAAGAAAATAATAAAACCAAACAAAAAGTATCCCATAGCATCCAAATCAGTCTTGTGTATTTTATTTGACCCATAGAATGAAGCAGAAAGTTATTCTGCTTCTAATGAATTTCTCCTCACAAATTATTCTTATGTAGCCAAGGCTGTTCTTCTGCTTTCTATCACTCTGCTTCAGCTAAGTGTTGGGATTACAGATTTGTGCCATCCCTACAAGGTTTCTAACCTGAAATTTTAGGAACATTTTCCCCCTTGAGATTATGCTGCAGTGTAGTAAATCCAGGTAGAACAGTTAGGGTTCAGTGGTTCACTCACAGCCTGCACTAACCCAAAGACCAACACAGTTGAACTTGTTGACCATTTTATTCCAAGGGAACCACTAGAAAAAGGGTTGCAAAGCTCACTCAAGAACAAACTACAACCAAACCAAAGTTTTGACTTAAAGTAAAGTGAGCATCAGTTTAAGTAGTAAGCTAATACATACTTGGTTGTGCTTCAGTGAGTCTTGAATACAAGTAAGCCTTAGTTTCTTAATCCTTTTTTTTTAAAGGAACAGAAAAGACAATGTAGTGTTTTCAGGCAGGTATTGCATATGATCATGCCTCCTAATGTGAACACCTAAAAACACTCCTTCTCTGGTCTGAGGATGGGAAATACATAAAGCAAATTCAAAGAGGGAAGAGCCTGTATCCCTGCACCACCCTCTGAAGGGGAGCAGCCTTGCCAGGCCACAGGGGAAGATGATGCAGCCAGTCCTGATGAGACCTGATAGGCTAGGCTCAGATGGAAGGGGAGGAGGACCTCCTCTATCAGTGGGTTAGGGGAGGGGCATAAAGGGAAGATGATGGGATTGGAAGGAGAGAAGGAAGCTGGCCACAGCCAGGATGCAAACTGAATAAATTGTAATAAATAATAAATAATAATAATTTTTAAAAAGAAAAAAATTGGGAATGAGGCTTAACTGGGAACAAATATCTAAAGAGTGGCATAGAAAAACATATAACAGCCTATAGATTTCTTGCCTAGTGGAATGGATTAATCTGAGTCTGAAATAATGGATATTGCCATTAATAAGTGACTAAACTAGCACATTCCATATGAGAATTTGTTAGCCACTTGTCAGTGGAGATGTCCATGCACTGATATTCTGGAAAAATCTAGATTTGCACATCACAGACTGTGATATTTTAGAATAAGAATTTCTGTCTAGGACTAACTTTCCCCAGTTATTGGTGTTGGTAAAAATAACAAAACCTGACCCATAAAATAATAAGGAAGAAGTGAGAAAAAATGTGAAATACTTCACACCCAAATCAAAATGGAAATATATATTTAAGGCATCCAGGGTACCTCACTGATCCAACACTTTACGGTGATTTGTAACACTTAACAATTTGGAGAAAAGAAAGAGGACTTTTCTGTTTTAAATAGGATCTGGAACTATAGCCCAGGCTCATCTGGAACTGATAAGGAAGCTAAGATGGCACTGAAATCCTCCTGCCTTACCTTATTGAATTAATGATATTAGTTGACAGAATTATCACTGTGGCTAAATATTCAAATTTGGTAACAAGTGACTTTCCATGGCCTGTACTCTTGTGCAGAGATTATCAGTATGTTTCTTTTGATTGAGCCTTGTCATACAATAATGAATGCAAGTACCATTCATAAGCCTGTGTGGAATAAAGGGAATAAAGTGGAAAGAAAGAGAGAGAGAGAGAGAGAGAGAGAGAGAGAGAGAGAGAGAGAGAGAGAGAGAGAGAGAGAGAAAGAGAAAGAAAAAAGAAAGAATTAAAGAAAGAGAAGGAAGAAGAAGGTGTAAGGTAATCTCTATCTTGGGTTTCCAGACACAGTGAGACCTAACTATATTTGTATGGGAGTGATGAGGTCAGACCCCTGATGGGCACACTTTCCTTGTGAGGCATACATCTCAGAACCTCCAAAATTTTCAAGTCAACATTTAAAATGGCCCCAAATATGCAATAGTTGGGAGGTGGCAAAGTTATTTTGAGAAACTTGTCACCCTTAAGATGAATAGAGGTCCATTTTCAACCAATTTTATATAAATAAAATTGTATATGGTTCCCTTGGAAAAGTTTTTGTTTTTTTCTTTCCGCATCCTCTTTCAGACATTTTTTTCTTGGCCTGATATCATGTGGTCTGTGTATCTTTCATTCATTTTTCACGTTTCATTCCATCTTCCCTTGTATACATTAAATGCATTAGAGGTAATCTCAGAGGCACCAAAATTCATAGGTATTGCATTAAGGAAAGAAAATTCAGTATTTTCCTCAGAGTAATTTGACCAAAAGAATTCTCCACTTCTCTCCCTGTATCTTCTGTCCTATTTGTGTGTGTGTGTGTGTGTGTGTGTGAGTGTGACATCCTTAAAGAAGTTGTTTTGCTCTGTATTTACTGTAGCACAGAAAGCATCACTTAGGCAGTGAATGAGGGCCACCTGAGAAAAAGGGTTAACAGAGCTTTTCAAGGGATTAAGTTATGAATCCAACTAATCCCAAAACACTCCGTATTGCAAAAGTATTTTATTGATAATATAAGAAATTATCAAGCAATATCCCTATGTTTTTCAAGATTTATGGCTTATATTTGTCACATAAACCACTATTTATGTAGATTTTGTTTTCAGCCAATTCTTATCAAAACATATATACATGTAAACAAATTGCATTTTGAGTCAAGGGAATGAAAGAGTACATTATTTAAGTTTCACAGCTATTAATTAACTTGAGTAGTAAAAGCAGATTATGTGTCAAGTCCAAGGCAAGTAAGAGGCTGGCACTTGGTTCTCTTAGAGTCAGGTTAAGCAAGCAGGCTGAGTAGGCAGAAGGAGATCAGGTGATGTCTCACGTGACCTCAAGGTGTATTGCTAACTTAGCTGTGCAGTGCAGCAAAGTTCCAGTTTCTAAGGAAGTAAGACACTTTCATAAAATTGCATCACTACAGTCCCTGTATTTATTATTTCCAAATCCTGTTTTTGTTAATACAAAAGGAAAACCACAGAGAGAGCTTCTGTGTTAGTCACTTGACAGTGGCTCAATAAATGGAATTTAGGAAACTGAACTTTCCAAGTTGGTGTAATCGACATCAAACCAAAACTGGATAATTATTTATTGTGATGGCCTCCAAGAAGGTTTTAGGTCTGTATACTATATTGTCTCTTACAAAAGGTGCCCAACAATTTTAAGAAAACTAGCCTCTATCTTGATAGCCCCTGAAAAAGACATGGGAATAAAATTGAGCCAAACCAGAATTTGCTACATAATAGTAATTTTACATGTTCGACTAAAGTAGAAAAATACTTCTCTTTTTAATTCTATTGCATTGCCATGCTCTTAATTAAATCAAAACATGGAAATCAAACTAAGTTTAGTCATAAAATCATTTTCCAAAGAGAGGACGTAAGGAGGGGCCTCTCACAGTAAGTGAACCATGGCTAGCTTAGACTGTTAAACTCACAAACTTCTAGGATTCCTGCAACACAGTGGATCTGAAGTTCTTTTTTTAGTTAATTTTTTTGTTTTTATGTTATTTACTGTTTATTTACTTTGTATCACATTTATTGCCCCCTCCCTCATTTCCTCCCAACCCCACCCTCCCTCTTTGATCTCCTCCCTGCCCCTTTCCCACTCCCCTGATCTGAAGCTCTTATTCAGTGACATTTTAATGTGTTAGAAAATGATTTTTCTCCCCATTAATTCAATCAGAAAGTAATTGACATCCCACCATGACATCTAGTAATATGTAGTTAATGCTGAGAGAAAGGCAGCTATGGGACTAACTAAAATGTGACATGAACGTCAATCAATAAGATCCATATTGTGATCCTTGAGTCCTTGATTGAGCTTTAGGGCTTTTGTTTGTTCACTAACCACAGGAAGTACATCCACCATGAAATCAACTATGTTCCACCTTATTAAATAACACTGAGACAGTTATGGATACTGCATGTTACATTAACTCTACTTGTGATTAAAATCTCACAATGAATTTACTTTAAAGAATTTTTTATAATCTCAAATCTGAATTTATTCAGATTATCATTTGATATAGTGATTTTAAAGTTATTATTTTCTTCATATCATAAATGTAAAAAGGATTCTAACATGTATCAGAATGATTTTGAAATGTTAGAACTTTGTACTACCTAATTTATCCAGGAATTTATTTGAAAAACAGTTTTAATATTAAACTATTTTAAAGTTATTTTTTTTTAGTTTTTAAAAAAATTTAATTTTTTACTTATTATAATTTATTCACTTTTTATACCAGTTGTAGCCCCCTTCCTCATTACCTCCTATCCTACCCTCCCTCCCTTTTCTTCTCCCATGACTCTTCCCCAGTCCACTGATAGGGGAGGTCCTCCTCCTCTTCCATCTGACCCTAACCTCTCAGGTCTCATTAGGTCTGGGTGCATTGTCTTCCTCTGTGACCTTCTTAGGCTGCCCCCAACTCAGGGGGAGGTTATCAAAGAGCCAGACTCTGAGTTCATGTCACAAACAGCATCTGTTCCCCTTCCTAGGGAGCCCAATTGGAGACTGAGATGCCATGGGCTACATCTGAGCAGGGGTTCTTGGTTATCTCCATGCATGGTCCTTGGTTGGAGTATCAGTCTCAGAAAAGACCCCTGTGCCCAGAATTTTTGGTTTTGTTGCTCTCCATGTGGAGTTCCTGTCACCCAGGGGTCTTTCTATTTACCCTTTCTTTCATAAGATTCCCTGCACTCTGCCCAAAGTTTGGCTATGAGTCTCAGCATCTGCTTTAATACCCTGCTGGATAGACTCTTTCAGACACCCTCTGTGGTAGGCTCCTGTCTTGTTCCTTGTTTTCTATGTCTTCTGATATCTATCCCATTTGCCTTTCTGAATGAGGATTGATCACCTTACCCAGGGTCTTTCATCTTACTTAACTTCTTTAGGAGTACAGATTTTAATATAATTATCCTATATTTTATGTCCAATACCTACATATAAGTGAGTATATACCATGTGCATCTTGCTGCTTCTGTGATACCTCACTCAGGATGACCTTTTCTAGATCCCACCATTTGCATGCAAATGTCAAGATCCTTGTTTTTAATTGCTGAGTAGTATTCCATTGTGTAAAAGTACCACAATTTCTGTATCCATTCCTCAACTGAGGGAAATCTGGGTTGTTTTCAGCTTCTAGCTATTATGAGTAAAGCTGCTACGAACATGGTCCTTGTATACTTTAATAACTTTTGGATATATATCTAGGAGTCGTATAGCTGGATCTTGAAGTAGTAGTATTTCTACTTGTCTGAGAAAGTGCTAGAAATATTTCCAAGTGATTGTATAAGTTTACATAACCACCAACAATGGAGGAGTGTTCTCCTTTCTCCTCATCCTCTCCAGCATGAGTTGTCCCTTGAATTTTTGATCTTAGACATTTTAATGGGTGTAAGGTGAAATCTCAGGCTCATTTTAATTTGTATTTCCTTGATGACTAAGGATGCTGAGTATTTCTTTATGTGTTTCTCTGCTACTTGATATTCTATTGGGAATTCTCTGTTTAACTCTGTACCCCATTTTTTAAAATTGTATTACTTGATTTATTGCTGTTTAACTTTTTAACTTTTTATCTTTTAATTTGTTTTTATTTTATATTAATCACAGGTTATGTACTTTGTATCCCAGGCCCCTCCTTCATTCTCTTCCTATCCCCCCATCTCTCCCTCATTTTCTCCCTACCCCTTTCCAAGTCCACTGATAGTGGAGGACCTCCTCCCCTTCCATCTGACTCTAGCTTATCAGGTCTTTTCAAGACTGACTACAATGTCCTCTTCTGTGGCCTAGGAAGACTGCACCTCCCTCAAGTTTGGTGGGGGGTAGGGAGGAGGGTTGAAGAACCAGCCATTCAGTTCATGTCTGAAATAGTCCCTGTTCCCCTTACTAGGGCACCCACTTGGATACTAAGCTACCATTTGCTACATTCAAGCAGGGGTTCTAGGTTATATCCATACATGGTCCTTGGTTGGAGAAACAGTTTCATAAAAGACCCCTGTGCCCAAAATATTTGGTCCTTGTGGAGCTCCTTTTCCTCCCCAAGTTTTATGAACTTCCACTTCTTTCATATGATTCCCTGCCCTCTGCCAAAGGTTTGGTTATGTTTCTTAGTATCAGCTTTGATATACTGTTAGGTAGAGTCTTTCCAAGGCCCTCTGTGGTAGGCTCTTGTCCTGCTACTTGTTTTCTCCTACATCAAATGTCCATCCCATTTGTCTTTCTAAGTGAGGATAGATCATCTTACCCCAGGTCTTCTTTCTTGTTTATATTCTTTAGGTGTATAGATTTCAGTATATTTATCCTATCTTATAGGTCTATATAAGTGAGTATATACCATGAGTGTCTTTCTGCTTTTGGGATACCTCATTCATGATGATTGTTTCCACTTCCTACCATTTGCCTGCAAATTTCATGATTTCCTCATTTTTAATTGCTGAGGAGTATTCCATTGTGTAAAAGTACCACAATTTCTGTATCCATTCCTCAACTGAGGGACATCTGGGTTGTTTCCAAGTTCTGGCTATTATGAATAAAGCAGCAATGAACATGGTTGAGAAAATGTCATTGTTTTGTACTTGAGCATCTTTTGGATATATGCCTAGGAGTGGGAAAGCTGGATCTTGAAGAATCACTATTCCTAGTTATCTAAGAAAGCACCACACTGATTTCAGAGTGGTTGTACAAATTTGCATTCCCACCAGCAATGGGGGAGGGGTCCCCTTTCTCCACAGCCTCTCCAGCATATGTTGTCACTTGAAATTCTGATTTTAGCCATTCTGATGGGTGTAAGGTGAAATCTTAGGGTCTTTTTGATTTCTATCTCCCTGGTGGCTAAGGACATTGACCATTTCTTTAAGTGTTTTTCTGCCGTTCTACAATCCTCTACAGAGAGTTGTCTGCTTAGCTCTGTACCCCATTATTTAATTGGATTACTTGATTTGTTGCTTTTTAACTTCTTGAGTTCTTTATATATACTGGATATTAGCCTTCTGTCAGATATATTGTTGGTGAAGATCTTTTCCCAGTCTGTGGGCTGTCATTTTGTTTTGATGACAGTGTCTTTTGCTTTACAGAAGTTTTTCAGTTTCATGAGGTCCCATTTATTGTTGCTCTTAGAACCTGTGCAGTTGGTGTTCTGTTCAGAAAGTATTTTCCTGTGCCTATGAGTTCTAGGGTCTTCCTCACTTTTTCTTCTAACCGATTTAATGTACCTGGTATTATGTTGAGGTCTTTGATCCACTTGCACTTTAGTTTTTTGCAGGGTGGTAAACATGGATCTATTTTCATTTTTTTTGCATATAGACTTCCAGATGGACCAGCACCAATTGTTGAAGATGCTGTCTTTTTTTCCATCGAGTAGATTTGGCTTCTTTATCAAAAATAAAATTTCAGACCTGGGAGAAATGGCTGACACACATCTATTAGCATTGATTTGACTGCACAGCGTCCCGCGGAGCTGCCAGCCACCACCCTGGACCAGGGTGTATAGGATCCTTTCCAGACTGAGGCGCCCCCAGATACCATCCCAGACTGGAGTGCACAGTCCCTGGCTCAGAAGGAGGCGCCAAGTCTCCAGACCAGAGGGGAGTCCTTAGCAGCATGCCCAGGTTTGAGTGTGGAGCCTACAGAGCAAAGAGGCTTCTCCAGCTGCCATATCAAACCGGGGCACTCAGCCTCTGGCAGAGAGGGAGGTGCCAAGCCTCAGGACCAGAGTAGCAAACAGCTGGCTGTGCTCACAGCTTTGAGCACAGAGCACAGAGCCGGCCAAACAGAGCCCACAAGAGAGTATAACTGAGGCAACAACACACACTCTCAAACCACTCGAACTCCCTGATCTTCTTGAAGAAAACTCCAGACACCAGAGATTGACAGTACCAGTCTGAAGTTCAGCCACAAGGAACAAAGACTTCCTTGATTATATATAAAAAAATGGCCAAAGTTCATGTAAGAACTTGATGGCTGACTCTTCGACCCTCCCCAATACATGCCAGGGAGTAAAGCCTGGCTAGATCCCGGGGAGGACATTGCAGCCAGCCCTGAGGAGACAAGATGATCTGGGGTCAGATGGAAGGGGAGGAGATCCTCCCCAGTTGGTGGACTTGGAGGGGGCAGGAAGGAGATAAGGGAGGGTTGGGGAGGGTGGGAGGGAATGAGGGAGGGGGCTACGCATGGGATGCAAAACACCTAACCTGTGATTGATATAAAAATTTAAAAAATGAAAAAAGACTGATAATGATTAAGACATTCTTCCTGTTGTCATACATTTTCATACTTATCAACACTTTCTGTTTGTATAATAGCATATTTATCATAATGGCCAATATGAATATTACTACCAGAAATATGAGTCTATAAGAGAAATGCAAACTCCTCTCTTTCTGTCTCCTTCCCTGTAAGTCCAAATCTCCCTTGCTAACCACATCCTATACTAATGAATTCTACTATCCACAATCTATAATTACATTTTTCCCTGAGTTTGTAGGAAGCATTTGCCGGGGGTCATGATCGACAAAACTATCAATTCTGGTCATGCAAACTACTCACTATTTAAAAGCCTTCTTTTAAGGTCAATAATTGCAGACACTTTGTCAGTAATGGTACAGATCAATCATAGAAATATGAAAACCAATATACATCAACGCTTAAAGCCTTCTTAGAAATACAGAGAGAGAAAGTAATTTCAACTCTAGGAAAGGAAACAAATTAGAATGAAGGTATTTTCACACCATCTTTAGATTAAAATACAGAGGGTAGTTATCATCAAAGAAACAGAAAAAACTGGACCTTAGATTGTTTTCTAAATGCAGTCAAATCAAAACAACTGACATTAAGGCCAATATACATTTAAATATGTGCTGAGCATGGGTTTCTGATCTTTGAACACTGTGATTCCTTTAGTGCCTTCCCATGGGATCGTTGTTGAACTTGAGTTGATTACACCATTCCTGTGCAAAATTCTAACCTGCAGTTAGAATGGGATATCTGAACATTTTCAAAGGAAGCTATAAATTAGAAATGTAGGTGAATGAATTACTTACATGGCAAAGAGTGGAATTCTGGGAGTGGTTTCTGTAGAGCAGAAGAGGTTACAATGACTAGAGAGGTGACTATCACTGAAAAGATGTTCTGGAACACCCAGAAAGTACTTTAAACTATGGTTCACAGAATCTCTTGTAATAGATGCTTAGTGAAAACTTCAGAATCTGTTGAGAGCATGAAGATCTTTGAAGCCCATAGAATGCTGGGGACATCAAAAATATTGAGCACACAGAGACTTCTTCTCAATGGATGATATAAAATACATGTTTTTCATCACCATTCATGGAAGGTACCTAGATTCCGTGCTCAAATGTGGCGAATTGGTAGCTCAGTCTCCATGTGGATCACTAAGTAAGTGGAGCTAGGTTTGCCTCTATCTTGAACTCAGTTGACTGCTCTCTGATCACTTGACCTCTGGCCACACCACAGAGGAAGAGGATCTAGCCAGTCCTGATGAGACTTAACAAGCTATGGGCAGATGGCAATAGTGGAGAACTCCATATTTCAGTGGACTGGGGGAAGCGGCTGAGGGGAAAGGGGAGAGAGTGTGGAACTGGGGGAGTTGAGGGAGGGGCCTTAAATCTGGATATATAAGAAATAAATTGTGAAGAAAAAAATAAAATAAAAAATACCTGCTTTCCAATCCAGAAGGCTGGGAGTAGATTCTGTTAGCAACCTTGTGACCTTTTTGCTATTTGTAGAGGCAGACCTCATCTGTCTTTTGTTACAGAGGCTGACCTCACCAAAATTCCCAGGAATTATTTATCCCATACTCTTCCCTCCCTAGACTATTACCCATTCTTAGGGTAGATGTCACATGTATTTTATAGCTGGCTGACCTTCATGTTACCAGACAGAAACCACATTAGATGCTAGGCCTTTTAGCTAAATCACCCACCCTCATTGTCAAACATACTTTGTAAAGGACTTACTATGTAATCACATCTTAAGATTTATTATGCACCTGGAATTGCAATGACTGTTACCTGAAAACCTTTCCCAAATTGTACTGTGTTTTAGATACTGACAAAGAGCTACCTGACATTAGAATCCCTGCAGTCTCTTTCAGGTTGACGGAGAAAATCTGAACATGGCTTTCTTTTACCTGTCTTCATGGTTCACTACCTCAGTGATACCTGCAGCCTTCCACTCAACACTCAACTAGCTTAAAAAATCATGTGGAAAATGTACGAAGCATTAAAAAAATCTGAATAAATATTCCTGTAAAAAATACGCAGGCTGGAAACTAAAAACCATTCTCATTTCCTGTGTGAAGAAATAAATCCAAAATTATACCTATGTTGTGTCTTTACATCTTTAGAATTACAGGGAAGTTGACAGGGGATTCTATTACACTTGAGCTATCAATAAATTAGCATTTAACTTAAAACATAAGAAAGTAACGGCTTCTTCGTGTCAGGACTTCCATCATGTTGATTCACTCAGCTCAAATTAACAGTGGACTTTTACAATTAAACTGACTCACCAAGAATTTCTCAAATAATTTGTGAACAAATTACCGAACACAGAATGAGGCTTGTTAACACCTAGTTTCCACAGAGAACAAGTTATCCTGTAATGCAGAAGGACATTGTTGAGAAATGGAAATCCCTTTAAGAAGCAGAAAAATGCTTTTGTGGTTATTTTGAATTGTACTTAATGCTTATGTTACAGCTGTTTTCTTTGTTGTTTTTTTTTTATTTTTTTCTACATGTAGGAGGCTCTTCAACTAAGTGTTTCCATTTTCTTAACCTGTGTTTATGCTTTTGTTATTAAATTTCCTTCTTTTAAGAAATAGCTCAAATAAAATATCTCTATTGTATATTATGAACTTGGGATACCCACATCCTCTAAATTATGGATGATTGTTCATATAAAATGAAGAACCCTTTAGTCTTTTTTAACACTTTGATATGCAGGCTTTGTGATAAATACTAGACAACCCAATATGTGAGATCTAGAAGCAGAATGATTTGTTCAAGTTAAAGACAAGTTTGCTCTACATAAAAACTTACTTGCTAGACAGGGCTTATATTTGTGAATCAGATGTGTAATTCCTGATGTAAAAGGCCATAACCAGTCTGTTTCAATGCTAGTACTATGCATTTTTATTACTGTTGTCCTATAGTACAGCTTGAAAACAGAGATGGAGATAACTTCAGAAGAATTTTTATTATAAAGGATAGTTTGATTTACTCTGGGTTTTTTGTTTTCCATATGAATTTGAGAATTGTTCTTTCAATATCTGTAAGAACTGTATTGGTATTTTCAGGGAAACAGCTGTAGATTGCTTTTTGGTAGAATGGTCATTTTTACTCTGTTAATCATACCAATCCATGAGCATGGAGGACCTTTCCATCTTCTGATTTCGTCTACAATTTAGTAAACCATCAACAAACTAATAAAAGAACTTCTGGTGGTAGCAACTTCCCTGATCTCAAGCATTAATGCAGAGCAATAGTATTGGAAATGACATTGAAACAGACTGGTGGATTAATGGAATAGAATCAAAGATCCAGAAAAAAAAAATTCACGCATGTATGGATACTTGATTTTTGAGAAAGAAGCCAAAGCCATACAATGGAAAAAAAAAAGATAACATCTTCAACAAATGGTGCTGGTCTAACTGTATATCTAAATGTAGAAAAAGTAAATAGATCCATATTTCACCCTGCATAAAAGTAAATTCTAAGTGAATCAAAGACCTCAACATAAAACCTGTAAATCTGTTAGAAGAAACACTGGAGAAGAGCCTTGAACTCATTCGCATAGGAGACAACTTCCTGAACAGAACACCAACAGCACAGGCTCTAAGAGCAACAATTAGTAAATGGGACCTCATGAAACTGAAAAGCTTCTGTAAAGCAATGGACAATTTTAATAGAACAAAACTACAGCCTACAGACTGGTAAAAGATCCTCACCAACCCTACATCTGACAGAGGGCTAATATCCAGAATATAAAATGACTCAAGAAATTAAACACCTTCAAACCAAGTAATCCAATTAAAAATGGGGTGCAGAGCTAAACAAAGAATTTTCAACAGAGGAATATCCAATGGCAGAGACACACTTAAATACCCTTGGACTGAGTCCTGGGGGCCCTGCAGAGATTGATAGCTCAACCAAGGACAATACATGGAGAGGACCAAAAACCCAGCTCAGATAGACTAGGGTTAAAGAGAAGGGGAGGGAGACCTCCCCTATCAATGGGCTAGGGGAGGAGCATGGGAGGAGAAGAGGAATGGAGAGGGGGATTAGGAAGAAACAAGGGAGGGAGACACAGCAGGGATACAAATTGAATAGATTATAATAAAATAATATCTATAATAAAATAGATATTAATAAAAAGTTAAAAAAAGTTATGCACAATGTCCTTCATCATCAGGGAAATGCAAATCAAAATGACTCTGAGATTCCACCTTACACCCATGAGAATGGTTAAGATCAAAAACTCAGTGAACAACACATGCTGGAGAGGTTGTAGAGAAAGAACGCTCTTCCACTGCTGGTGGGAATGTAAACGTATACAACCACTTTGGAAATCAATCTGGCGCTTTCTCACAAAATTAGAAACAGTGCTACCTCAAGACCCAGCTACAACACTACTGAGTATATATCTGAAAGATGCTCAACCATACAACAAGGACATATGCTCAACTATGTTCATAGCAGCTTTATTCGTAATAGCTAGAATCTGGAAACAACCCATATGTCCCTCAGTTGAGGAATGGATACAGAAGTTGTGGTACATTTACACAATGGAATACTACTCAGCTATTAAAAAAAAGGAAATCATGAAATTTGCAGGCAAATGATGGGAACTAGAAAAGTTCATCCTGAGTGAGGTAACCACAAAGCAAAAGGACACACATGATATATATCCACTTACAAGTGGATGTTATCTTTATAATATAGGATAAACATAGTAAAATCTACAGACCTATAGAAGCTAAACAACAAGGAGAACCCTAGGGAAGAGTTTTAATCCTCACTCAAAAGGGCAAACAAGATATTCCTTGGGACTGGGAGAAGATAAGGAACATGACAGGGGATCTCTGAAAGACTCTATCCATCAAGGTATTGAAATAGATCCTGAGACTCATTGCCAAAATTTAGGCAGACAGAAGGGGATCTTATGGGAAAAGGAGGAGATATAAAGACCTGGAGGGGACAGTAGTTCCACAAGGAGACCAATAGAGGCAAAAAATCTGGACCCAGTGTGTCCTGCAGAGACTGAAGAATCAACCAAGGACCATGCATGGAGAAGACCCAGTCCCCCTGCTGAGATGTAGGTCATAGGCTGCTGAGTCTCTATCTGGGTTCCCTAGTAAGGAGATCAGGGGCAGTCAAAGGAATGATCTCCATTACCTGCTCTTTGATCACTTCCCCCTGGTGGGGTGACCCAACCAGCCCATGGAGGAAGAGGATCCAGACAGTACTGATGAGACTTGAATGGCTACTGTCAGATAGTGAAGGAGGAGAACGTCACCTATCAGTGGACTATGGGAGAAACATAGGGGGGGAGAAAGAGGGAAGGTTTTACCAGGAGGATATGAGGGAGGGGACTACAGGCGTGATTCAAAGTGAATAAATTATAATAAATAATAATAATAATAAATTAAAAAATTAAAAGGCCACGACCATGCAAAACCAAGGCAGTGTAACTCTTCTCAAAATTATTAATCATATACTAATGATCTCTAGTAAAGTGCATTTTGTGAAATTCCAGACAAAGAACTCTAACAAATGATCTATATTCAAAGAAATCAAAGTCACAAACTTTGCAATGAATTCTAAGAGAACACAGGTAGCTAAATGAAATAAAGTCAACACAACATATGAATCCGTTAAAGATATAAAAACAGTGAAAAAAATCCAAACTGATATACTGGAAGGGTTACTTCCAGTCCTGTTAAAAGCTGCTATAATAAACCCTTTTGGCTAATTAACTTATGTAAAGTAATAGTTAAGCTAACAGACTCATGTTCATATCAGAGACTACTCTAGTTTATCACAGAAACATGCATTCTAAGTTGAACAGATAATAAATATCTAGAAACAAGCACCGGTTGTCTGTTTAGATTTATGATAGAGAGATAGATAGAAAGATAGATGGATATAGAGATAATAGATGATAGGTAGATATTTAGAATTATAAGCTCTGCCATGACAGGGTAAGCAAGTCCATCATATTTCTTGCTTCCCAAATATGTCTGCCGGATATAGTGGACCAGAAGGCTACTGCTGCTGCTTCTATGTTACAGAGAGAGAATAGGTAAACCAGGCAGTAAACTGTCACTATCTTCTCTTAGTTTTTTTTTTTTTTTTTTTAATCTGCTTGTCTGTGCTTCCTATGTAGCTCAGCATCCAACTGGGTACCTTAGTAAGGGGAACAGAGACTATTTCGGTCATGAAGTCAAAGGCTGGCTCGTCGACCATCCTCCCTTCCCCTCCACCCCTCCCCTCCACCCCCGAGGGAAGATGCAGACTAGCTAGATCCCAGAAGAGGACATTGCAGCCAGCCATGAAGAGACATGATAAGCTAGGGTTATATGGAAGGGGGGAGGTCCTCCCCTATCAGTGGACTTTGAGGGGAGTAGGGAGAAGATGAGGGAGGGATGGGGAGAGTGGGAGGGTATGAGGGAAGAGGCTACGGCTGGGATACAAAGTACATAACCTGTGATTAATAAAAAAATAAATTACTTAAAAATAAATTAATTGCTTTACAGAAGCTTTTCAGCTTCATGAGGTCCCACTTATTGATTGTTGATCTTAGAGCCTGTGCTGTTGGTGTTCTATTCAGGAAGAAGTCTCCTGTGCCTATGAGTTCTAGGGTCTTTCCCACTTTTTCTTCTAGACGGTTTA
>CM053748.1:32167533-32185044 GCA_028658305.1 Pachyuromys duprasi
AGGGAATGAGGGAGGGGGCTACGCTTGGGATGCAAAGTACCTAACCTGTGATTGATACAACAATAAATAAATTAATTTTAAAAAGTCAAGAGCCTTCCTATATATCAATCATATACATACAGAAGAGAGTAGTCAGATAAATAATAATCATGTTTACAATTTTCTAAAACAAAACAAAACAAATTCTCCCAAAGCTTGTAGTAACTCTACTACGAAAGATATGGGAAATAGTAAGGTAGGGAGAGGACAGGAGCTCCACAAGGAGAGCAACATAACCAAAAAATCTGAGCACAGGGGACTTTCCTGAGACTGATACTCCAACCAAGTACCATACATGGAGAAAAACCTAAAAACCTTGCACAGATGTAGCTCATGGCAGTTCAGTATACAAGTGAGTCCCATAATAATGGGAACAGGGACTGCCTCTGACATGAACTGATTGGCCTGCTCTTTGATCACCTCACCCTGATGGGGGAGCAGCCTTACCAGGCCACAGAGGAAGACAATGCAACCACTCCTGATGAGAGCTGATAGACTAGGATCAGAAGGAAGGAAAGGAAGACTTCCTCTATCCAAGGACTTGGGGAGGGGCATATGTGGAGAAGGGGGAAGGAAAGTGGGATTGTTAGGGGAGGAGGGAGGGGTTTATGGAGGATACAAAGTGAATAAAGTGTAATTAATAAAAAAAATCAAAAATTAAAAATAATAAAAAATAAAATAGGCAAGATATTGCTGCAATAAAAATCAAATATTTTTACTTGTCCAAGTTTTTCCAGTTTAAGACTCTCAACAACTTGTATTGGTGTACCTACTTAGGGGATAAGACCTTCAGGATATGATCAATATTTATTTGTGGGCAAAGAAATTCACCAAACCTTGAAGTTGATTTCTCAATCCTGTCCAACATGGTTCCCTGATCATCTAGAAATATCTTACTAGCCATTTCCACTCTTCCCATCCATGAAAATATCAGGAGACTTTCAGAATATTTGCAGATGGATTTCACCTTTGTGCACTCATACAGGAACTCATTTAATATCAATGGAGAAAAGCCTTTAACTCATTGATATTAAAGCAGTATCCACAGGGCCTCACAGGTCTATACCAGGTCTTCTGTGAAAATAGTATAGCATTTAGTTTAGTATTTTTATGAACTCTTGAGTGTGTGAATGAGTAGGTCTCTGATTAGTGTGCCTTCTCTTTGATTTTTTTCCTTTCTGTTCATTTACCTTGTCCTACTTTTATTTGTTATGTTTTGTTGTTATGTCTCAGAGACCTGTTATTTTCTAATGACAAATATTTAGAGGGTTGATCAGTATGAGAGGAGAGGTAGGGAGAAATCTGGATGAGTAGAGAAAGGGGTAACTTTATTTAGAATATATTGTATGAGAAAATAATATATTTTCAATAAAAGGAAAAATATTAACTACATAGAAAGAAAGGACAGAAAAGAAAAGAAAGAAAGAAACCACAGGAGCACTTCTTGAACTTGTAATTACCCACATTGGTCTTTGTCTGTACAGGAAGACAATAACCCAATAAGCTTTTCTTTCCCAAACAGCACAAAGATTTAATGAAACTGTTAAAATAAAATATTACTCACATGTGGTAGGATATACATAATTATCAGAAAGAGTACACAATCCAGACTAACAAGACTCCCAATATTCATGATTAGTATTCTGTTCAGCAGCACTTATGAGGTCTCACATTATGACCATAATGGGCATATCTCATCAACTTGGGATCCTATACATTAGGTTATACATTTAGACCTAGATAGTTCAATATTATAATCTTTCTCCAAGGAGAACACATCGATTTTCGTTTGAGACAAGTAAATGTAATGTTTGACACTTACATAAAATATAATCTAAAATATAACAAAAACAAAACTAAAGTAAACAAAATAAGGCAACTTCCTCACATGACAAGCTACTCTAGCCCTAAGCTTAGCTGCCGCTCATCTTATCCAGCCTTAAACCCTATGCCCCACCTCTCTCCAGCTTCATCACTTTGCTCCTAAGATTACAGTCACCACAAGAAATACTCTGATTCTTTGGCTTTGGTTACTGCTCAACTCATTTCTCATTTAAAGTTTTTTGGTTGTTGTTCAGAGTGACACTGGCCTCAAACTTGTTCATTTCAATGAAAGGCTTAATAAATATAAATTACCTTTTCTCATATTTGATTACTTGGAAAATATGAGTCATTTCTGGCTTGTTATCTATCTAACTATCTATCTGTCTATCTATCTATCTATCTATCTATCTATCTATCTATCTATCTATCTATCTATCTATCTATCTTGTTCTTCTACTGTGTTCTCTGCTGGACATTCCTCATTTTAGGCCTCCAAATGCTTGAATGTGAAAATGAATAAGTTATTAATGTGTCCTTATGGTGGAAAGTCACATAAAAGCTGCTTGGGCAATCCTAGTATCTCATTTTTAAGTTGAAATGAATATACATATATATGCATTCTTATAGAAGCATTTACTTAATAATTAGTGACTATCTTCTTATGACATTTAAAGTAAACTGCCATTAATTTTTGGCCATTGCTGCATGATACTAGTGAGTACAGTGAAAATAATTAAGTGTTTGTATTGTATCTGTGATTTATTCTTCTGACAACACAACAATTCCTACTAACTCAGGAAAGCTAAAAGAAGACAGAATTGTTTTAAGCTTTAGTATGCTGAAAAACATTACTGGCTTCCTAGATAGATGAAAGTTACTTAATCAATAGACAATAGTAATAATGATAATAATAAATTCATTGATAATAAAAATTGATAACAGTTTGAATCTTTATATTTTTCATGTGCTTTAAAGTTCACTTAAATCTCAAAGTTACCTAATTGAGAATTGTTTTAATCTCCATTTTGTTAATGAGAAAAATACCAGAAACACATATGAAGTTATAATTATAAATATGTTTATTAAATTCACACAGCTAAGAACATGATTGAACTATGAATAAATATCTCCAACTTTCAGATTTCAGAGATTCTATGAGATATTTATTCCAAATTATCATATTGGTAATATACTTCTGAGTTCAAATATAACTAAAATATAAATTATATTTTATAGAAGTATTTATCTATTAATTATTCTAATTTTTCAATAGTTCAAGTGCTAAAATCCATAACACATGACTAATATTTTTTATAAAACAGCTGTTACAGGTAAATAGTGGCAGAAGATGGAGAATTGACTGGCTGACCTAAATCATTTCTACGTCCAATTACCATGGATTTTTAAACGTTTGGGGAAAGAATTTTTGTTTGCACTGACTTTGACAGAATCACTCTCTGGGCACTCATCTTAAAGACAGTCTTCATCATTCTTGGAGACTGAGGGACTGAAGTCATTTGACATATGGCTGGCGTGTTCTGAATCCTCATGCCTGTCAAGTTTTTGAAAGGCATAAAGGAAGTTTTCAAATATTCAAACCTGGGCCCAAGGGAGACTCTGAGTCTGACAAGTTAAGAGGAAATAAATTGTGTCAAGTGTTTACTATTCAAATCCTTCCTAAAAAAAATGGAGTGTCACGTTTTCTGCGGGGGTGGAGACTTCAGTTTGGTTTTTCTAAACAGTAGGAGAGAGTTTCACACACACAGGGCTAAAAGCACCAAAGACAACAGAGATCACTGATAGGAATGGGACTCAGAGCGAGAAGCCAGCCAGGAAGAGCCAGGAAAATAGGTAGGAAAAAGGAAGAGGAGAAAAGAGGAGGAAAAATACGTGCAGAGAGAAGTATAGAGTTTCCTTAGCAATTACCAATAAAAATGTTTTTAGTTTAAAATTTACATTTTCAAAATCACAAATAATCTAAAGGATATCATACAGGAAATTTTCTCTCCAGGTTTTCTTATGTATACATTTGTGCATATGTTTGAGTATAGATTTTCATAAATTATTTCTATGTTATTCTTTTTTATTTTTAATTGTGTGTATGTGTCTATGTGAGCGTATGTATTTGAGTGTAGATGACAACAGAAACCAGGACCACTGGACCTGGAGTTTACACACAGTTGTGAGACAGCTGAGGGTACGGACCTCTGAAGGACAAGTGTGCACTTAGTCTTTCCAGTCTCACTTGTTACTCTTTTCAGAGGTAGGATGGAATCTAAACATGAATGCACATAGTAACTTATTTAATCAACCACACAGGACTAAATATTCCATTCCAACCCTAAGATGGTTCTTTGATCTTAAGCACAGTGTTGTAGATGCTTTATTTTGGCCTCAGTTAAGAAATGTTTCTACATTCCTACCAGCAGTGGAGGAGGGTTCCCCTTTCCCCACATCCTCTCCAGCCTATGCTGCCACTTGAGTTATTCATCTTAGCCATTCTGATGGGTGTAAGGTGAAATCTCAGGGTCGTTTTGATTTGCATTTCCCTGATGACTAAGGGTGTTAACCATTTCTTTAAGTGTTTTTCTGCCATTCTACAATCCTCTACGGAGAGTTGTCTGCTTAGCTCCGTACCCCATTTTTTAATTGGATTACTTGATTTGTTGCTTTTTAACTTCTTGAGTTCTTTATATATAGACTTCTGTCAGATATAATGTTGGTGAAGATCCTTTCCCAATTTGTAGGCTATCGTTTGTTTTGATGACAGTGTGCTTTGCTTTACAGAAAGAAGCTTTTCAGTTTCATGAGGTCCCATTTATTCATTGATACTCTTAGAGCCTGTGCTGTTGGTGTTCTGTTCAGGAAGTTGTCTCCCTGTGCCAATGAGTTCCAGGCTCTTCCCCACTCTTTCTCCTAACTCATTTAGTGTACCTGGTTGTAGGCCATGGCAGCTCAGTGTCCAAGAGGGTTTCCCAGGGACTGTCTCTGACAGGAACTAATTGGCCTGCTCTTAGATTACCTCCCCATGAAGGGGGAGCAGCCTTGCCAGGCCACAGAAGAAGACTCCTGATGAGACCTCATAGACTAGGATCAGAGGGAAGGGGAGGAGGATCTCCCTTGTCAGTGTATTGGGAGAGGGTCACAGGTGGGGAAGAGGGAAGATGGGATTGGGAGAGGAGGAGGGAGGGAGGTACAGGGAGGATATAAAATGAATAAACTCTTATTAATAAAAAATTTAAAAATTTACATATTCTACACTATAAAAAATTAAATAACAACTGATTTAAATGAAAAAAAATGTTTCTAGATGTGATTTCAGGTTATAGGCAACTATACACGTGGAGGAAGTGTAGGAGGAAACTCTGCCAGATGGTGAATCATCTAGCAAAGAGAACACTGAAAAAAATGTTCCAACACATGCCTGAGGACATTTTCCAGAATATGTAAAGGGAAGTCAATCTTTAAACAGCTAAAAGGGTTTGTGGAACTAGTCAGCTTTAGATTACTGCAACAGGTTAAAAAAAAATGAAGAAAAGGGAAGCTCTTTGAAACTGCAGGAATGTGGGATCGAGAAAAATATTTAAGGCCTCTGAGGGTCATCTACCAGATACTGGGCTTACCGGCATTGGAAGGTACTCCAGAACTAGTGATGTGAAATGAGTAAGAAGCAGGGGTAACTTATGGTGAGGTGCTGAGAAATGTCAGAGTCCTACCCTCGCCAGTTTGTCTCTTAACAAAAGGTCTGTATATGTATTAAAGACCTGCAGAAACAGATACAAATAGTAAATGAGTTAACAGGTCTTAGCAATAAATAGAAATGAGGAAAATATTTACAGATATTTAAAAGATTATCCATAAGAGTTTTCTAATTTAGGCTTTTCCCCCCTGGATTTCTGTGTTCCTTAGTCTCACCCACGTCGAGTCTTTTATTTATGTGGTTTGCCATTTTATTTTTAGCTCATAGATGGTGCAAGTGTTATCCTTTATCTCGTGAGATTACTGCCATACACAGGTTTCTGTAGTAGAGGTTCTAATTTTAATTAGAGCAATAGAAATCTTAAAAGTTTGATGTCAGTTTTTGTTACGATCTCAGGAATGTGCTTATGTTTATACATCTTATCCACATGAAGCATCCAGATTTCTGTTCTTACCTGCAATCTAGAAAAAATGGTTGTGGAAGAGGTTTATATGTCTCATTGTGGCAAGCGACACAGCTTACAATTTCAGGAATTTGGGACAAGGGATTGATGCAGGGAGGAAAAGGAGATCAATACAATGACGTTCAGTTTGCACTGCTGAGTGTGACTGAAAGCTTCAGCTTTGTTTTGTTTTACTTATTTTCTATCTATCTATCTATCTATCTATCTATCTATCTGTCTGTCTGTCTGTCTGTCTGTCTGTCTGTCTGTCTGTCTGTCTGTCTATCTATCTATCTAATCACTTTACAGCCTGATTCTAGCTCTGTCTTCTTCTTACAGTCCCACCCTCAAGCTCCCTGACCCCTCTCCTTCATCTTTCATAGGGGGAGGACTCCAAGTGGTACCAACCCACCGTGGTACCTCAATTTGCAGCAAGACTAAGTGTATCCTCTTCTGCTGAGGTCAGACAAGGCATCCCACTAGGGGAGGAGGATCCAAAGACAGACAACAGATTCAGAGACAGCCCCTGCTCCCATTGTTAAAGGATCCATATCATAACCAAGCTGCACATCCCCTATATATGTGTAAAGAGTTTAGTTCCATACCATGCATGCTTCCTGGATGGAGGTTCAGGCTTTGTGAGCTTCCATGGGCCCAGGTTAGTTTACTCCACAGGCCTTCTTGTACTGTCCTTGTCCCTTCTGACTCCTTCAAAACTTCCTCCCACTCTTCCACAAAACTCCCCAGCTTGGCCTATTCTTTGGCTGTGGGTCTCTGTCTCCATCAGCTGCTTGATGCAGCCTTTCAAAAATATATTACAGGAGGCTCATATCTGCCAGCATAGCACAGTATCATTAATAGTCAGAGGTTGGCTCTCTCTCATGTGGTGGGTCTCAAGTTGGACTAGTCATTGGTTTGCCATTCCCTTAATCTCTGTTTCTTTCTTTCTTTCTTTCTTTCTTTCTTTCTTTCTTTCTTTCTTTCTTTCTTTCTTTCTTTCTTTCTTTCTTTCTTTCTTTCTTTTTCTTTCTTTCTTTTTAATTTCCATCCTTCATATTTTTTGTAGGCAAGACAAATTTTGGATCAAAGGTTTTATGGACAGGTTGGCTTTCTTTTCCCTCAACTGGACTTCACACCTGACTATGGTAGGTGGCTACTTCAGGCTCCATATCCCCTGCTGCAAGGATTCTCAGATATGGTCACCCTAAGAGACTTCCAGGAGCCTCCCCTGTCCCAGAGATGTCACCCACAGATTTCTGTTCTCTCTCCAGATCTCTCTACACACTCTTGTCCTTAGCCATCAGGGAAATGCAAATCAAAAGTACACAGAGATTCCATCTTACCCCTGTCAAAAAAGCTAAGATCAAAATCATTGGAAAAGGGAGAAACCAGGGAATAGGCTAGGACCCTACAACAGAGGGCCTCTGAAAGACTCTATCCAGAAAAGTATTAAGGCAGATGCTGAGAATCATAGCCAAACTTTGGGCAGAGTGCAGGGAATCTTATGAAAGAAAGAAAAGATAAAAGACCTGGAGGGAAGTGGAGATCCACAAGGAGAGCTAAAGAACCAAAAAATCTCAGCCCAGGGGTCTTTTATAAGACTGATACTCCAATGAAGGACCATTCATGAAGATAGCATAGAACTCCCACACAGATGTAGCCCATGGCAGCTCATTGTCCAAGTGGTTTACTCTAGTAAGGGCAACAGGGACTGTATCTAACATGAACTCAGTGGTGGGCTCTTTTATCACCTCACCTTTATGGGGGGGCAGCCTAACCAGGCCACAGAGGAAGATATTGCAACCACTCCTGATGATATTGGATAGGCTAGGGTCAGATTGAAGGGGAAGAGGACCTCCCCTATTAGTGGACTGGGGGAAGGGCATGGGAGGAGAAGAGAGAGGCAGGGTGGGATTGGAAGGGGAAGTTGGAGGGGGCTGCAGCTGGGTTACAAAATGAATAAATTATAATTAAAAATAAATTAGTTCAGAAGAAGGAGAAAACAGGGAACAGGACAGGAACAGACTACAGAGGGCCTCTGAAAGGCTCTACCCTGCAGGGTATCAATGCAGGTGCTGAGACTTACAGCCAATCTTTGGGCAGAGTTCAGGGAATCTTATGAAAGAAGTGGGATATAGTAAGATCTGGAGAAGACAGGAGCTCCAAAAGGAGAGCAATTGAGCCGAAATATCTGGACACAGGGGTCTTTTCTGAGACTGTTACTCCAACCAAACACCATTCATGGGGATAACCTAGAACCCCTGTTCAGATGTAGCCCATGGCAGTGCAGTGTCCAAGTGGCTTCCATAGTAATGGGAACAGGGACTGTTCCATACAACCCTCTTAGCTCTTTTTAAAATTCATGATCCCCTTCTTTTTACATTGAGTGTTGTTAGTGCAAACACACACACACACACATGAAACCTTAAATACATTTTGCTCAAGCTGCATGTTACTTCTAAGTATGTTTTGAATGCTGACCACTTGATATTGGAAAAAGAATCAGTGTGCTTCTCCCTGAAGAAGACCATTTCATTTGCTCTCAGGATCCCTAATTTGCCTATAGGTCTTGGTTCAGTGTTGAGGTTTTGAGTGTTTTCCCTCATCTATTTTAGAATGTCTGTTGTCTTTTGTTCAACTTATGTTTAGAAAGTCATGTTGATCAGAATTTATTGGAATAGCTGTTGATGTTACTAGGAGATAAAATCTCACAGCAAACTTTCTGATCTCCTGGCATTTATGATCTTTTCACTCTTCTTTTATAATGTTTCCTGGGCCTTATTTTTAAAAGTTGTTTCTGGGTTCTACCTATTGACCTCCTGCTAAATATATAGCTCACAAGTATTTTTCTCCCTCTCTGTAATCTTTCTCTTCATTCTGTTGATTTTTTTTCCCCTTTGATGTGTAGCCTTTGACTGTGATTTAAGCCCATCTGCTAAATTTTGTCTTTGTTTCCTGTGATGTTGAAGTCCCTCGTGGGAAAGCATTGCTTATGACAGTGTATTGAGTGTTCCCTTCCACTTACTGTATTTTCAGTTTCATATTTTACTTTTAGGACTTTGATCTCATTTTGATATATATAGAATGAGATGCAGGAGTCCAATTTCCTACTATCATTTGTTGACAGACTGCTGTTTCTCTAATGTGTTCTTTTGATAGCTTGTTGAGAATCATTTGTCTTATATTGTGTGAATTTATTTCCGGAATCTCCGTCTTATTTGTTCACATGGCTCTCTTAATGTCAATACCATCCTTTTTGCCTTTTGTTTACTATTATGCTACATTATGTCCTGATTTCAAGTGTTACAAGACTACCTGCTTCATTCCTTTTGCTCTAGCTTTTTTTTTCTATGCAGAGTCTTGCACTTCCATGACGACATCATTATGAATATAAGTTATAATTGTGTTTTAATGGTGTGGTATATTTCACTTTAGATATATTTTTATTATTGTAATTGTGTGGGTGGTTCTGTGCCTTTGAGTGGGTATGTGCAGATCAAGGTAGATACCACCAGAAACTAGTAGCATTGGGGCCAGCTAAATCTCCTCTCCTCCTCCTGCTGGAAGCACAAGTCAGTTGTGTGAGTTGCCCAAATTGGATGCGGGGAACCAAACTCGGGTTCTTTGTAAGAACAGTAAGCATGTAAATTCTGAGCCATCTCTCCAGTACCAGAAGTACTAATTCTCTTATGTCTCAGGTTTTAAGTTCCATAATCAAGATATTGTGCATTATCTCATGAAGTCCTATAAGGCTGTCATGATCCAGGTGTGAGATAATCAGCTACTTTTCTGTCTATTTATCATCTGTTTGTCATCTATCATCATCATAATGACTCCCAGAGAAGGAATAACTCAGAAACACACTTAGACATGTATGAATTTTTAAGCTGTAAATACAATATCATAGTATTTTGGTGTATTTTTATTAATTCATTTGATTTCAGAGAGGAAATAGCAAACATTTCAGCTCTCCAATCTTTTATTGGCATATCTTATTTCATAATTGTAGGCATTATCTTACCTAACTTTTCAAAGCTTAACTTCAGGTTTAATTTTAATTTTATTATTATTATTATTATTATTATTATTATTTATTACAATTTATTCACTTTGTATCCTGGTTGTGGCCCCTCCCTCATATCCTCTCAATCCCACCCTCCCTCCCTCCTCTCCCCTCCTGCCCTCCCCAAGTCCACTGATATGGGAATGACTGCTACTGTCAGTTTTTTAAAGATTTAGTGTAAACTTAAATAGGGACCCGTGTGTTTGCATGAATGCCAGTGACTGCTGAGGTCAGAGTTAGTATATCTCCTCAGAGCTGGAGTTAGCAGCAGTTGTGAACTGGTAAACAAACTTCTGTTTTCTGTTAAACGCTCATATCTAGCAAAGAATACTAGCGAGAAAAAGGAAAGGTGTAGCAGTGTTACTTTGCCAACCACTAAAATACAAAATAGTAGTCCTAATTTATTCAGAAATAAGAACCATTAAATAATGTTCTATTTGCCTGTGCCTGGCCCAAGTCTTGATTGTTTCTATTTGATATGCACTGTAGGCTCATCAGAGCTTTTCATAGTATCTTCTTATTTAGCCACATAGATGTCTTTGTGATGGAGCTCCATGGAGGTCTTCTATTGGAAGTCTGGAACAGAGCAATTGTGATTGGATAAAATGTATATTAGTAGGCATGGTTTTGTTCCTGAAATATTGAAAGTGCAACTATATCACTAGCCAACAAAGCTTTCAATTACTTCCTTGAAACAATGACTCCCATATAAGTAGTTATTATTCTGATTTTTATTGCATCACTTAGGACCATTAAAAAATTTTGCAAATTTTTTGCTTATGCATTCCCTTGTGGCAGTTTCATTGGAAACTAAGCATATGTGTAAGGTGCAGGTGTATTAGTCTCATTTTTGCGTTAATGAGTCCTTGTTTTGCATTGCTTCTGTTGTTCCTTCTACTAATAACAGATATTTGAGTTATTTCCAATTTGCATTCTTGTGAGAGTAAAGTTGTAATAAGTATTTGATGTGTTTTCTTATGTATGATTATATTATTGGTGTATGTGGTGAGTATTGTCTGAGTTTGAGTTCTCTAAAAATCTTGGAAGAGAATATATATATATATATATATATATATATATATATATATATATGGAATTAAAAATGCTAGTGAAAACAAAAAAAGGAAAAGGAATGCAACATCAAACACTTTGGTAGACTGGTAATCATTCTTACTATAGAACATTGGCATGCAGGTAAGAAAACAGCTCTAGGCATCCCAATCCATGGCCAAGGCTTCATGGCATCAGCTACCTACACCTGTCAGTTATTATTGATAGATAATCTCTGGATCCAGAATTTCCAAGCCACCAATCTTTACATTCTACAGCTGATTAAAAAAGGATGTCTATGGCACATAAGATGAGCAAAAGATCTCAAGTAGGAAATTGTCATTTCTGAGTGAGATAAGTCAGCTTCTAAGGGAAATGGATAGAACACCAAACATTTCTAGGACATGTGTAAAGATAGAATTACATGTACTACTCTATCAGGCAATGTTGCAAACCAGTACACATTGCTGAGCAGCTCTCCAAAATGGTATCCCCCAAATATACTCTAACTCACAGAAAATGGATTCTTAAATTTCATGCTGTTATTTTTTACATTTTATTAGAGTTTTGCTTTCTGGACTCAATAATGCAGTATGCTACTGAAGTTTAGTGTTTCCTTAAATACTGAACTTTAGTATTTTTCATGTGTGTATTAGTAATTTTATTATTCTATTATGATATATATGAACAAAAATTTTGCTCAAATTGGGTTGTATGTCTATAATCCTCAGACTGTGCGATTTCAAGTTTATGCATATCTGCATTGGGAGACGATACATCTGGAATATTTTGGACACCATTTTTCTATATGATATATACAATACTGAGATATTTACCCAATCTATTCTCTGTAGTCTAACTCCAGTAATAATCTCTTTGTTTGAGTCAGTTTCTCATACCTAAAGCTTTACCATGAACTTTCTGTGTAGCAGAAGAGGACTTCAACTCCTGATCCTCCTGCCTGTATTTCTCAAGTGCTGGGATTAAATGTGTGCATTGCCATATCCAGCTTAGTATTATGTTTTATTTCATATAATTTTAAAATATAATATTATTGTTTAATGATGATTTCATTTTGAACCCCAAGACATATTTGACATAAAATACTATTTGAAGATTTAGTAATTTTCCTTTCATATATGGTGTATACAATTGATATAAAATAACATTATAGGGTCCTGGGATCATTTTAAAACACTAAATGATTGTACATATTGACAACCTTTGCTGTCTTAGGACTTGAGATAATCTTGACTTCGTAGCCATATCAACAAAACAGTAGAACACTACAGTGATAACTAGGTCTATAGAAAGTATAGGGGACTCACAACAGTACATACTAAAGGACAAGGGAGAGTCACAGAACCCTTACTAGTGATATCAGTTCTTATTTCTGTAAACTCAATTCCTCATTCTTGAGAAATGCTGGAGTGATCAGGAAGTGGAGGGTTAATTGAAATGCAGATGACATCACAAGCCAGAGATTTTGGATGGCACCAAGGAATCAAAGCTTCAAGATACAAAAGGGCTAGTGCCCATATGAAGTCATAACTGTGGCAGCATGCACAGATCCTGCATGGTCTACATCAGATGTGGTCTTTGAGCTGAAAAGTGAAGTGGACACATATCCCCATCACTTACCCAGAACCTATATCCTATTGACAACAACTTACAAATGAAAAAAAAAATGGTTTTCACAAAGGGATTCCTGCTAGAAAAACAAGGCACTCCTTCTGCTTCTGCTTCTGCTTCTTCTTGTTCTTCATGTATTACATCCTGACCACATTTTCTCCTATCTCCCCTACCTCCAGTCTCTCTCTACCACTTCTCTCCTGCAGATCCACCCTGTCTTCAATTCCCCTGAGATAAAACAGCCGTGCCAGGACAATAAACCAAACATGGCATAACAAGAAACAGTAAGACTAGGCACTTATAATCAAGGCTAGAAAAGGCAAGCCAGTAGGAGGAGAAGGGTCCCACAAGTAGGCAAAAAAGTCAGAGGCAGAAGCAGCTGGCATTGTTGGGAGTCCCACAAGAACACCAAGCCACCTTCTCCTCCTCTACAGGGTTCCCTGGGCTCCAGCTAATGTTTTTCTGTGGTACCCTGCATCTGCTCCCATCTGTTGCTAGATAAAGTCTGATCTCTGAGATAAGGAGTATGGCAGGCCCTGGTCCCAGAACACTCTGCAGACAGGGCAAACTGCAAGACAATGGTTTTGTGGCTGAGTTGGAGTCCCAATCCCTCCACTTGAGTCTTTGCCTGGTTACATAAGATGGTTGTTCAGGCTCCCTGTCTCCCATTGCTAAAAGTCTTAATGAGGGTTCCCCTTGTGGATTCCATGGAATTTTCATTGCACTGAGTATCTGCCTTGCCTCCAAAATGCCCCCTCCCAATTCCATTTCTTTTGGAGGATACAAGATCTCCCTGGGAAAGAGCAACAGACTAGATTTTGCATGTGGACTACGGGCAGGTGGGATTGGGAACAGGAATGGTGGGGGGTGGGAGAAAATAGTGAGAGAAGCAAAGCATAAACCAGAAAGCAGTAGATGGCGCACAGAAAACAAACTCAATGGCATCTTTAGAAATTCCTTGGTTCATTTTTTTATTCCATAAAAATTTATTACATATATTTATATTTACCAAGGAGAGTAAATATAGAGAGCATAGAACAATATTTGAGAACTGGTTCTCTCCTTCTACCATGTGAGTCCCAGGAGTTGAGCTCAGGATGTCAGGGTTAGTGGCAAATGCCCTTACCCATTAAATATCACTTACTCTGTACATTCAATACATTCGTCAATAATTCTCATTCATCCTCAAATTGCACTTTTAGATATTAGTTTTACTTGAACTAAGGAGAATATTGAGTCAGTGCTTTTCCTTTTTTTAAATCTTTTATTCTTCTCTCATACATTAAGTCTCCAATACAGTTTCCTCTTCCTCCACTCCTCCCAGTAGTCCCTTCCCCCATCTCCCCTTGTCCCCAATCACTCCTGCTTTTTTTCCTTCCTCCCTACAAAAGAGAACGCCTTTCAGAGATACCAACCAGACATGGCCTGTTGGAAGGACTCTGCTGTTTGTGGTTGCTGTCCTCTAAGTCTGGATAGCCATTCTGAGCCCAGCTTGAATGTGCAAGACTCACTCTCCCCAGCAAGGATTCCTAATCTCCGCCTGACTTCATCTGGAGAGTTTCTTTAGACATAGATGTTCCTAAATACATTTGATACAGCCTTTGACACAGCTCCCTGATAGCTCTGCCCTTCATGCACTTATAGAATAACTAGGTACTGTGTTACCATTCATATGATAGGAGTGTGCTATTTAATGCAAATCAATCATCCTTGAAGTTCCTAGCCCCAAACAATGATGTACACCTATCCTGGAAGCTCCCAATCCAGTCCTGGGGAGGTAGGTACCCTTTTTTTTCTCTGTAATTAAGGTTGAGCTAGCTCCCTGAAGTGGTTCCCGGAGAGCTTGATCTCTGTTGTGCTCACAGGCTTCCAAGCTCTGCATCTTGACTTCTGTTCCTCCTGGCTTAGTGGGCTGGTGGCCAACAGGACCCATGGAGGAGGAGAACAACAGTGGCCTAATAAGGTACAATATGACTGGGAACAAATCCTCATTTTATGGCTGGATATGGCAACCCAGTAGGAGGGAAAGGATCCCACATGCAAGCAAAGAGTCAGAGATAACCCCAACTCCTATTAGTGGGTTCCCACTAAAACACCAAGCTACACAAACATACAGTATATGAATAAGACCTAGCTCAGACTTATACAGGGTCCATGTTTGTTAATTTAGTTTCCATGAGCTTCTGATTCTGACTGTGGGCTGTGCTCTCTTGCTGTACAGCCTCTCTGGGTCCTACAATCCTTCCTTTCCCTGTTCTGCAGGATTCTCCTGGTTCTATCTAGTGTTTGGCTGTGGGTCTCTGTATCTTCTCTCATTAGCTTCTGGATGATATCCCCTTAATGACGATTGGTCTAGGAACCAATCTATGAGTATAGCAGAATATTATTAAGAACCCTTACATTTACTTCCCCCCCACCCCCAGTCTTATTTGGTTCTATCCTAGGGCCTGCCTCTGGCTCCTGGTCACTCAGGCAATGTCAGGCATGGGTGCTCTCTTATGGAGTGGCCCTCAAGTTGGACCAGTCATAGGCTAGCTACTTCTACAAGTATTGTGACACTGTTGCCTCAGTACATCTTGCAGGCAGGTCAGTTTGTAAGACAATGGTTTTGTGGCTGAGTTGAAATCTGCATCCCACTGCTATGAGTCTTACCTGGTTATAGAAGACAGCCAGTTCAGGCTCCATTACTAGGAGGCTTTGCTAAAGTAACTTTTGTAGCCTCCAGCGTGTTTTTACCACACTAGATTTCTACATTATCCCCACAAAGTCTCACAATTTCACTCATCTCCTCCAATGCTGTCTCCCTCCTTCTCTCCCATCCACTGCCTAATCCTTTCCATTCTAAATCTCTCTCTCTCTATGTAACTCAAGAAACTGCATATACACAAACTAAACAATTCAATTAAAATGGTACAGATCTAAACAGATAATTTTCTATAGAGGAATATAAAATGGATGAGAAATATTCAATATCCTGAGCCATCATGGAAATGCAAATCAAAACTATTTTTTAGATTCCATCGTACACCTGTTCAGAATGGCTAACCCCAAAACATAATGGACAGCTTATGCTGTCAAGGATATGGAGCAAGGGGAACACTCCTCCATTGCATGTGGGAATTCAAACTAGTACAGACACTATGGAAACTAAAGGTGGTTCCTTAGAAAACTGGGGTTCAATCTATCTCAAGGTCCAGCTGTACCACTTTTGGGTATATAACCAAAGGATGCTCCATGTTCATTGAAGATTTTTTCATGATGGTCAGGATATGGAAATAATCTAGCTGTCCCTCAACTGAAGAATGCATAAAGAAAATGCACTACATTTACACAAATAAGTATTTTCAACTGTTAAAAATGACATAATGAAATTTGTAGGCAAAATGGATGTAACTAGAAAAGATCATCATGAGTGAGGTAACCCAGACTCAGAAGAACATGGTATGTACTCACTTGTAAGTGGACAGTAAATGCTAATGACAATCATGCTTCAGTGTGTACATCTAGACAGGCTAAGAAAAAAGATGGTTCAAGAGACAGAAGGGATGAATGGGTCTCACTGGGAAGGCAAGACATAATTGATTTTGTAGGTGAACTAAGGGCAAGACAAGTAGGAACAGTTCTTCCTCTCATTAAAAAAAATACCTTAGAGATCTTTTGCATATATACTATGGCTTCCCGTGTAAAGGTTTATGGGATTCCTGTGTGTGCAAAAGTGTGTTTCTCTGTTTCTATATGCATTTTTTATGCCTTTTCTTTGGCTCTTTTTCCTGTTTGGTTGTTTTGTCATATTTTGGTGTGTGTGTGTGTGTGTGTGTGTGTGTGTGTGTGTTATCTTATTTTATTATTATTCTTAGATAACCATTGCTTTTTAGCAAGAGGCAGAAAGAGTTTGGATCAGGGTGGGGCTAGGATGAATAGAAGGAAGGGAAACCATAATCAGTATGCATTTTATGAATAAAACCTATTTTCTCCAGGAATGCAGACAGTGGTGGGCAGGAAAATAGAGAGCAGAGTAACAGATGAAATTTACTGATAAAGGGGTGTGGCAGGAAAGGGCTTAGTGATGGGATCCTACCTTGCTTTCTCTAATGGCAGCAGACTTCAGGAAAGCAGAGAGAGCTGTGGGCCAGAAAGTAGAACCTAGAGGACAGGTGCAGTTTACTGCTTTTGGTTATTCCCCAAATTCCCCAAGGGTATCTATCATGCAAGGGCTTGGGAGAGGAGGGTGAGACATGTCAGAGGAGTGGGTTAGTGGCTGGGGTAAGAGTATGGGGTGTGCTCCTTGGTGGTCCCAGGTGTGGAGCAGGCCTCTGGGAAGGCAAGCAGAGTTGTGAGACAGAAAAGGGAGTACACGGGACAGGATGTTAGTCCTTGCTGCTGGATGTTGGGGAGGAGGGTTCTCAGCTGGTTGTCCCTGGTGACCAGCAGGCTTCCTGGAATCCAGGCAGATCTGCGGACTGAAAAAATGGAGCTCACAGGACCAGGTGTAATTTATTGCTTTTGGGTGTGCACCAAGAGGACCTAGAAGGCAAGAGCTTGTGTGGGAGGGCTGTCCTACTTAGCCTTCTCTGGTGCCAGCCAATTTCTGGGAATACAGGAAGAATTGCAGGAAAATGCAGCACAGGGGGCAGGCCATAAAGCTATTTTCAATGAAAGTAAAAGGACTCCCCAAGTCTCAACAACCTCCCCCAGATCTATCATTACTCTCGCCCTCTGTCAGAGGCTTGATCTCGAGTCTTAATATCCGCTCTGATACAT
>CM053748.1:32185544-32204066 GCA_028658305.1 Pachyuromys duprasi
GTTGTCACTAGAGTTTTTGATCTTAGCTATTCTGGAGGGTGTAGGCCACAGGAGACTTCTTCCTGAATAGACCACCAACAGCACAGGCTCTAAGATCTACAATCAATAAGTGGGACCTCATGAAACTGAAAAGCTTCTGTAAAGCAAAGGACACTGTCACCTGAACGAAAAGACAGCCAACGGATTGGGAAAGGATCATTACCAATCCCACTTCTGACAGAGGGCTAATATCCAGTATATATAAAGAACTCAAGAAGTTAAAAAGCAAGAAACCAAATAATCCAATTAAAAAATAGGGTATGGAGCTAAAAAAAAAACCAAAAACAAAAACAAAAAAACTGACTGTAGAGGATTACAGAATGGCAGAAAAACACTTAAAGAAATGCTCAACATCCTTAGCCATCAGAGAGATGCAAATCAAAACGACTCTGAGATTTCAGCCAACTTTTTAATTTCCCCTTAGTTACTATCTTCCTATTGTAGCCCACAGCAAGTATAAGCAGAGGCCATTGTGTAAGTAACCTTTCTAGATGGCCATGTTGTTTGTGCAAATCAAACACCTTCTCTCTGACAGTCAGGGACTTTTTGTTCTTCATTGACTTCTGTTCAATATATACAATGAAAAACGGTCAATAGAGCCTCCTCTTGCCCCATCAATCAGAGTAGAGTCACGTTCTCTCTAACCTCTTGCTCCCAATCAAGCTAAACTTTACTACACTGGGAAAGGTTTGAGCTTCTGCATTTATTTTTTTAGGGTCTCTATTATGTGCATGTTTATTCACATTAAGCATATATGGTATTTATGTTTGTATTCATTATATAGAGAATGCATCCTCTCCATTCTAGAGCATCAGAAACACATTTGTACTAGCTGTTTTAGAACTAGTTTCCTATTTTATCGTCTTTGTCATTTCCAAGTTTATTTACATTATTTGATTTTTTTCATTTCTCTTTATAGGCTACATTTTTTGCATGCCTGATAATTTTATTTGTATCTCAGGACATTACAGTTTTTTTTTTACATTGTTGAATACTGAATTCTGTTGTATTCATTTAAAAACATTGCCTTCACTCGCCCTACTCAGCCTTAAGAGCAAGCTTCATTATCAGTCATACTAATTGTATATGACTTGACTACATGTTAGATAAAGGTCCAGTGTTTATTATTATCATTATCATCATCATCATTATTATTAATTTTATCAGCAGCAATAGTATTTTATATCTATGAATCTATGGGAATTTTGCTTACATGTATGTCTGTGCACTATATGCATGCCTGGTCCCCATGGAAGCCAGAAGAGGACATCAGATGCCCTAGAACAGGATTTATTGATAGTTGCTATAAGCCACCATTGGGCGTTGGAAACTGAACCTTGATCCTCTGGAGGAGGAGCCAGTTCTCTTAATTGTTGACTCATTTCTCTGACCATAAAGGAGCTTTCTGTATTTTAGAAGTCTTTCATTACAAGAGTAAGCTGCATATTACTTGCTAGAATGCTGCTTCCCAGTTTCTCCCAGAATTCTTTTGCTTCTTTACTCTTGACCCTAGTGGTTGACAGTGAGGATGCATATTAATCCCCTACATCATGGAGAATGAAAAAGAATTCCACTTTGTTTTATTGAAATAAACTTGCTTCAGATAATGTTCATAATCAATTATCTCCACCTTTATTACTGGACTGTTGAGACAAAAACAACTAGTCGAAAGTGACAATGTTTTAAGAAAATCCATTTGATCACTACTATTTAGAGCTGTCTTGCCAGGCCACAGAGAATAAGGACATGCTCAGTCCTGAATCAGCTTAATATGCTGGGGTAGGCTGTTAGGGGTATTCTCCTTTTCTGAGGCAAATAGAAGGGGGGATATGAGAAAGACAGAGGGATGGTGAGATTGGGAAGAGAGGAGGGCAGAGGCTACAATGAAAATGTAAAGTGAATTAATAAATAAATGAAATTTTAAAATATTACTGGACTTTGAAAAAAATCTGAAAAGATGAATGAATTACATTTCTTTGAACGTATGGATATTTTAAGGCTAGTGTGTTTAAAGGTTAGTGTACAGGCTAAACTTTAGAAAAAAAACAATTATCTTACATAAGATATTGACATTACTTGGGAATCCACTTGGACATTGAGCTGCCATGGGCTACTTCTGTGCAGGGGTTCTAGGTTATCTCTATGAGAGGTCCTTGATTAAAGTATCAGTAACAGGGACTGTCTCTGACATGACCTCAGAGGCCGGCTCTTTGATCACCTCCCCCCTCAGGAGGTGCAGCCTTACCAGGCCACAAAGGAAAACAATGCAGCCAGTCCTGATGAGACCTAATAGACTAGTTTCAGATGGAAGGGGAAGAGAACCTTCCAGATCAGTGGACTGGGCAAGGGGCATGGGTGGAGAAGAGGGAGGGAGAGTAAGATTGGGAGGGGGCAAGGGAGGGGGCAACAGGTAAGATACAAAGTGAATAAACTGTAATTAATAAAATAATTTAAAAAGAAAAATAAATGTATAAATAAAGAACTGCCACTAAAAAAAGATTGACATTTTTATCAATAATTATTTATTCACTTCATATCCTGCTCACAGGCCCTCTCAGTTTCCTTCCTCCCAGACCCTACCTCATGCTCCCTCCATCAATTTCCTACTCTTCTTCTCAGAGAAGCAGAGGCCTCCAAAGGGTTCTAACCAACCCTGGCACATCAAATCACAGTAGGACTAAGTACATCTTCACCCATTGAAGCATGACAGGACATCCCAGCTAGGGAAAGGGGATCCATAGGCAGGCAACAGTGTCAGAGACAGACATACTCCCACTTCTAGGGAACTCACAGGATGACCAAGCTGCACATCTGCTACATATGTGTCTAGGTCCAACACATGGTTGGTGATTCAGTCTCTGTGTGCTTCCATGGGCCCATGTTAGTTTACTCTGCAAGTCTTCTTGTGGTGTATTTGAACTTTCCATCTCTCTCTATCCTTTCTGCCATTCTTACACAAAATTTACTGAGCTAGGCCTATTGTTTGACTGTGGATATCTGCACCTAGATGAAGCCTCTCAGAAAACAGTTATTCTAGTCTCTTGCAAGCATAGCAGATTTGTATTAATGGTTTCAAGGGTTGGCTCTCTCACATAAGGTGGGTCTCAATTTGAGCCAGTCATTAGTTTTAAACTTCTTCAATCTCTGCTCCATCTTTATCCCTATACACCTGTATGCAAGATGAATTTTGGGTTGTAGGTTTTGTGGGAGGGTTGGTGTCCTACTTCCTCCACTGGGAGTTCTGCCTAGCTACAAGAGGTGACTGCTTTGGGCTCCATAGCTCTTGCTGCTAAGAGTCTCAATTAAGGTCAGCCCCATAGACTCCAGGGAGCCTCCCCAGTCCTGGGCCTCTGGGTCTAGGCCAGAGGTGTTCCCCCACCAATTTTTGTTCGCTCTCCCAGCCCTCCCCAAGAGCCCTGAAGTCCCCACCTCTGACCTCCATCCCTGTTCCACTCCGTACTCCCTCTCCCATGCTGTTCCCTTTCACCATCCATTTCTGATGTCTATTTAACATTCTGCATTGACATTAAAGCATACCCTTTTGGGTACTCTTTGCTACTTACCTTTTTTGGGGTCTATGGACCATACCATGGTTTTCATGTACTTTACAGCTAATATCCACTTATGAGTGACTAGATAGCATGTGTGCTTTTTGGGGTCTGAGTTACCTCACTTAGAATGATGTTTACTAGTCCCATCTATTTGCTTGCAAATTTCATGGTGCCCTTGTTTTTAATAGCGGAGTAGTATTCCAAAGTGTAAATGTACCAGACTTTTTCTTTCTTTTGTTTGTTTGTTTTTGTTTTTTTTTTCGGTCTGGACTTCTGTTGAGGGACATCTAGGGTTGTTTTTTTTTTGAAATTATTAGTTATTATGAATAAAGCACCTATGAATATAGCCCCTATGGTACGGTGAAATATTTTTTGGGTGTATGCCCAGGAGTAGTATAGCTGGGACTTATATTTTAGTTGCTCTGTATCTCCCTCAAATTCACAATGTCTTTTGTTAATGATACATCTCTCTCTTCAAATGCCAATGCCTTGGAACTTTAAGAGTTACATCAATGCATAATGGCTTACATATTACAAGGATGATTTTACTAAGTATAATGGCTAAACTGCCTGGAACCCAGCATTATTATTTTCGTCAGACACCATTAAGTATAACTCTTAGGCAGTGTTCTTTAATGCAAATTTGAAGAAAAGTGATACATTAATAAGAAAGTGGAAAAGCCCATGGCCAAAGAATAGATACCAATCAAAGGAGTCATTCTGAGCCACATCCCTTGTGACGCAGTTCAAGAACAATCCTCCTAGAACTACGAAGGGCTATACTGAAGGAGCAAAGAGAATATGATTAGACATAATTTTGACAGGAAAGAGACAATTTCCCTGTCTTTTGCCTTACTTACATATTTCAGTGTGGGTAGAGAAGAATAAAACACAAAGTAGATATAATGTTATAATAATGGACACAGAATGAAAACATTATATCATAATTGGAAATTATGAACACTGCATTGAAAAAATTCTGTTATAAATTATGGCCAAATATTAACAATTGCTTACTGACCATGGTAAAGGAATGGGCAGCTTCATGATGTCTTGTGTGTGTCTAGTACCTCTCTCTACATAATTCAAAGCATAATCATATATATCTGTTGTAAAAAAAAATTCTTAGGGCTAATAAAGCACTGTGTAAATTATGGGTAAAATACAACAATTTGTGGTGTTGAAGATGCAGTAGAAACAAGGGGACATAAAGGGAAAATTACTCATGAAGAAAGGGATAAAGAAGTTGAGAATGACAGTCTAATTGAGGACATTAATTAGGGAACATGGCCAGGGAAAAGAATCTACAGTTGGTGAGGAGGAGTTAGAAGAAAGAAAACTAAAAAAAAAAAAAAAAAAAAAAATCATTATTTTGCATATGTAAATAGTTGAACTGGCAAGATCATTCGATGTATTCAATTAAGGTAATTGGCTCAATTTTCAATGAAGTATTTTGACAAGACTGACTTTGTAATTAAATTTAATATATTGATAGGGTAATATCCTTTTCATACATAATTGGGCCATGTAAGTAGTGATTTAGCAATCCAGGGTACACTATATGGTTTTCAGAGCTGAAAGGTTATGTCTAAGAACAAAAGGAAGAGATGTTGTCTCTTAAGAATAAATTAAAGGGCCTGTGTATGTAGCTCAGAGTCAAAGTTCTGGACTAATGTGCCAAAGCCATAGGTTTTCTACTCAAAACATCAATACATTAAACCAAATTAAGTTAATTTGTTGGAAATATATAATTAAGAAATACGTTAACAGGATAAACAATAATGAACATCTATGTGATAGATACTCAAGTTGCAAATGCCTGTAAAAGAACATGAGCAAAGAAAGAGTTAAAGTGGAAAGCATAGAAGACTAGCTCTCAGTAATGTGGGGTCTGTATGAACTGTGTGATATCAACTTCAGAGCCTTCAATTTCCTACTGTGTAAAATGAGGGAGTGGATTCAGCTAACTTTATAAGTTGTTTTTAGCCCTGTCAATGTGTGTGGAGAAAAGGTTTTTACATGATGGAAAGATCAATGGAAAGGAGCATATTCCTTGTAAAATCAAGACTAATTAGAGGTGATTCAATAGTGCAAAAGATGTGTAGCTCATTAATGAACCCAAGACTGGAAACCATGCTGTCTATTATCTATTTTCTTTTTCATCTTTGTGAAAAGTGTTTAATTATCTTCTTGGGTACTCATATGAGGATGATTTATATTAAGATGCCGGTGTCACAGTTAATGGACCTAATGAAGTACAACCAGACTCCAGATTTGCTTTTCATGTGGATAATTGATTTCATGAAATGTTTAAGCATATGAATGACAAATGGTTAGAAATCATTTCTTCACCACAATTTTTAAATATTTGCCATATCTACAGTTTGAAAAGCCTCAATGGTGATTTCTCAACTATCAGATTTGTAAAACTTTGCTATCTCTTCGCCTACATACAACTTCACATACTTTCCCAAGGCAATGGACAAAATTTGATTGATAGCATCATATGTTTCAAGAAGAGCTACATAAGGTGCTTCACTTTCTTTTCATAATTAACAGATTACCAGAAGAACATATGTTTATGTGTTACTCACAATTGGAATGTGTTAAAGAAAATGAATTTGTTTCTGCTTGCAATTACTACTGAGCGAATTTGGGCAGAATCTGCCCTACAATGTTGAGCATGAAAAAATTAAAAAGTGAATCTATTTCAAATTAAATGTTTGGCAACCTTTAATTCATAATTAACTTTAATTTCAAGGAAGATTAATTTACCTGGCACCAATCATGCAATTATAGGTCTCTGTGTGAGTGCTATTCTTCAGCATTCTGTACAAGTGGAGCTTACCATACATGGTAACTATATTTGGATCCAGTGAATGCAATTCCCATATAAAAAGTAGAAGCTGAAATTATCAAGCACAAAGTATTTAGCAATTATATTTTCTGGGACTGAACAAGGTAGACACAGTGCAAACAGCTGGTTTAGTCTAACCCCTATTTGAATCTTGTTTTACCACATTATTATAGAATTTCCTTTGATTACTAAAAAATAAGTTTACACTATTGATTGAACTGAGTAATATATTGATTTAATGTTCAGTTATTTAGTATGGGAGTACACATTCAAAAGTACTTTTCTTTTTTCCCCCAAACACACCACATTTCTTCTGTTTTGGTTGTTCTTTCCCTCTCAGACGGTATTTATTAATCTCTCCAGCTCCTTGACTCAGCCTCAACCTTTAAGATCTATATTCTGTCAGAAAAAAAAAAAAATTCCAAAGGGTGAAGTCTGTCATCTACCAATTTCAAGTTTCTTTTTTTTAAAAAGCTTTGTTTTTTATTGATTTATTATTTATTGCAACTTATTCCCTTTGGACCCTGGCTGGAGTTCCCTCTGCCATCTCCTCCCAGTCCTATGTTCCCTTCCTCGTCTCTCCCTATGTCCCTCCATTAGTCCACTGAGAGGGAAGTTTAAACACACCATATTCATATCCTCATATGCACTGCTTAAAACTCTCTCACTTTACTATGATCTTACCGTCAGAATTTTCATGAGGCCTTACTAATTCTGCTACTAGATAATACTAGATATTCACTGTGGGCTCTAATCAGCACAACTTCTGATTGAGTGGTTCCTGTTGTTATGAGCCATATAGCTAGTATGACTACTGAAAAGCACACATTGTAATTCAATTTTCTATTTTCCCCTTGATTATTATAAGGCTACTATGAAAAAATATTTCATGATATTAAAAATGTTATTGACTATAAAATGTTTTAAAATTAAAACACAGATTAGAAATCATTCTAAAAGGCTCCAAATAAGTTTTTCTTTGCTTGAAAGTTTTTATATTTATTGTACATTTCCAAAGATTCACTTTCCTTTTCATTTTGTCAACATTTCAATTAAATGTGTAAAAAGATCACTTTTTTTTTTTTACAGGACAAGAATAACATAAGTCCATACCTTTCACCACAGCCATTAAATTGATTGTACTTGTTATCAAGCAAAATCTACACGCTTAACCTTATAAATACTCCTTTTGTCAAAAAGGAGGGAGGGGCCACAACGGGGATACAAAGCGAATAAATTAAAATAAATAAGAAAATTAATTTTAAATACATTTTAATATTAGTTACAGTTTATTAACTTTGTATCCCAGCCATATCCTACTCACCCATTCCCTCCCAATCCCACCCTCCCTCCTCTCCTCCCTGCCCTTTCCAAGTCCACTAATAGGGGAGGACCTCCTCCCTTTTCATCTGACCCTGGTTTATCAGGTATCTTCAGGGCTGGCTGTAAAGTCCTCCTCTGTGGCCTGGCAGGGTTGCTCCTCCCTAGGGGTGGAGGGTGAGTGTTGAGATCAAAGAGTCAGCCATTGAGCTCATGTCCGAAATAGTCCCTGTTCCCTTTACTAGGGTACCCACCTGGATACTGAGCTACCATTTGCTACAGTCAAGCAGGGGTTCTAGGTTATATCCGTACATGGTCCTTGGTTGGAGAAACAGTCTCATAAAAGACCCCTGTGCCCTGATATATTTGGTTCTTGTGGAGCTCCTGTCCTCTCCAGGTCATATTAACTCTCCCTTCTTTCATATGATTTCCTGCACTCTGCCCAAGGTTTGGTTATGAGTCTCAGCAATTTTAAGAAAATATATACCCAATTAACATTAATAAAGGAAAGTCTTTTATGTTTGGAAAAAGAAACTGATACTTGGTTCATGGGTTTTGATATTAACTTCTTGACTGGGCTTCATATCTTATGTGACCTAGCTTAGGGTCTCTCTCTCATGTGTATGTGTCTTTGCACTGATTGAACAATTCAATTCAAGATAGCTTTTGGTTCTATTATCTCTACTTTTATAGTACATAATACCAAGGTCATAAAACTTTTGATAGTAATTAAGAGTTCCTTTTATTTTTAATTTTTATCTAAGGACATTGTGACTTCACTCTTTCATTAGTTCTTTTTCTTTTTCTTTATTTTTTAAATATAAGTTTGTTTTCCTTCTTTTTTATTAACGTTTTGCTGATTCTTTGTGAGTTTCACATCATGCACCTCAATCACACTCATCTTCCAATTCCTCTACCTTTGCAACTTCTCCCAATGTAAAAGAAATTAAAATAGGATAAAATCCAAAAATCTCTTGTCATGAAAGCTGTAGTGTGTCACAGTGTGTCATACTGTGTATTCTTGTCCACACATCTTTACTTTCATTTATGCATTGCAATGCGTAGTTGGTCTTTACCAATGCCTCTGGTTTCTGCTACACTATAATACTATATCCTGCTACACTATAATACTATATCCTGTTGTTGCCCTGTGTAGGATCAGCCCTTTCACGTGCCCTTTCACGTGCTCCAGGAGATCATAGATGCAATAGATGTTGGGTTGGGACAACTCAAAGCCCCCATCTGAGCATGGGAGGTAGCAGTAGCTAAATTTCTCAGTCTTCCAGTTCTCCTGTGCCTGTACCACCAAACTGAGCTCTTCAGCATAGCCCTGGATAGCTCACACATTGTCACAGCTGGCAGGGTGTAAGGCCAGCTCTGTGGCTCTCACATCCTCTGGACCTGTAGCCACGAGGATCAGCACTATTGTGTTGCCCAGGGGAGTTGCAGTGCCATTCTCCTGAGTTCTGTAGCTGGTGAGGAGTAGAGTCAGCTCTACCACTCTAATTACTTCAGGGCCACCTCTGTCACCCCGAGGTGAAAGGGACCAGGTCATCTTTCCCTGGCCATGCCACCTCATAACAAATGAGGATCAAGACCAGCTAAGCACAATCAAGCCAGTGATATCTGAATGGCCTTTGGTGTAGCATGGGTCTGGAACATCAGTGCAGACCCTGGCTAACAAAGGGCCAGACACAGCACTTAGCAACAGCATGGGCCCACATATCCCCATGGCCTCAGGTGGCAGGACAGGCCATTTAGATCAGCATGTTCTCCCATGGAATCATGGCACTCAGATATCCACATGGTTTCTCAAGGCACCTTAGACCATGAATATCAGCTTAGCTTTTCATGGTAACTTGAGCCATAGATATTAATACAAACTCTGGCTGCAGCAGGGCCATGGACCCAGGCCTGGCCCTTGGTGGAAGCCAGAGCCAGTACCTCCCCTTGGCCTCCTTATATCTCCCTTTTCCCCATGACCATTGAGTCTCCAGTTCCTCCTTTCTTCACAGAATACCATCCTCCCTGGCTTTCCTTTTTTTTTTCTATCTCTCCATCTCTCAAACCTCTGCATCTTTCAAATCTCTCCATCACATATCTGTCCATCATCATGGTGCCCCTTCCAGGTGCTTAGGTTTCTTTCTTGCAGCCTCAGCAGGCCAGTGGAATGGGGTTGACACTTGGGTGTCTTTCTTTGGGCTGCCTCAACTGGCCCTGTTTAGTTCTTAAAAACACTAAGTACTAACAAGTTTTTCTTTCAAGGAATTATAATGATATTCCAAATCTGCTCTTTCATACATGTAGAATAGTTGGGACACTATCATTGTATTGAATTTTTTGCAGTGAATATCTCTCCAAAATGTTTACATCATTTCTTGGCTTTGCCCAGATGCTTTTCATGTGCTTTGACTGTTAACCTTCTATTCTCAATTTACGTTATTAAAATATAGTCTGGTTGAAAATTTTCCTCTCCATTACTTCATTTTTCGAACATACATCAAACCATCATACTTTCTACTAGCTGAGAAGAAAGCATAAATTATTTAATTATGCTCTGTATATTTATCTAAATCTAAAAATTGTAGATCCATAGACTTTTTTTGTTTAAATACTGGAACACATATCTCCTGAAAGCTTACCTCTTGGTCTCTTACATCTGGGTCATTTCATATTCTCAAATGTAGAAATTCTCCATTTTGGTCAAATCTGTGAGCCACATGATGCTCATCCAAAGGAGTTAATTTTCTTACTTAGTATCTTTCTGTTTTTTTCTTCAAAAGACAAAGCACTTAACTCAGTTATCCTTAAAGTTGTATGAATGTTAGAATCATCCAGGGCCTTTAGAGACAACTGTTTTTGACAGACTTCACGAACAACCATTGGCAAAAGAATAGCCTCTTCCATAAATGATACCCTGAATATGAGCTATTCATAAGCAGATGTTTAGAATTTTGTCCTTTCTCTACCCATATATAATCAGAGTGAATCAGTGACCTAGATGCACAATCTGAAGCTACTAGTGTTGGAAGAAACAAAGAATACAATATTAGAATAGGCAATAATTTTTCTATATGATACTAGAAGCATAACAACATAATAAAAGTAGATAATAAGAAAATAGGATTATAACCCTTGAAACTCTTGCATACATAAAATGCATGACTGTAGTTCTGAGTAATTTGCTCAAATCTTTCTCAGCATGTCCCTTAACTTTGGCTTCTTGTTAACTCTCTTAATTTGTCTTTTAATATGTCTCTGCCACTCAATTCCAACATTATATGCATACAGTGCACACACATACAAACACACTCGGAATTTACTGTGGATATTTAATCCTATGGTTTTCATAATTAAGTCTGAGAAGCCCTTTCACCCACTGTCTACAGTCTGGAGAATTGAGAACACTGATGAGACCCCTCACAGATTCTAATGCCTTGAACAGAGTGAGAGTTAAGTGTGAATAGGCCTGTTTTAAGTACCAGTCTCCTTGAAACATGACCTACAGCAGAAAAGGTCAGAGAATATCCCAGGATTAATAGAAATAAATGCCCTTCTTCAACATTTCTCTCTTTATATCCAAGGCATATGCTTTCTTAATTATTTCGTAATAACATAAATACCATATATTGGGTCTTATAAATTGCAGGCATTTATTTGATAATTGTGGAGGTTGAAGGACCAATATTAAGGCATTACTAATTTCAAATCTGGCCAGATTTCACATGGTGGTAATGTATAGCCATCTCTTCACTGTGATTTTTGCAGAAGAATGAACAAGGTGGTCGTCTTACTCTCTTTAAAAATGTAACAGTCCCACTCATAGGGGCTCTGTCTCAGACCTACTCGCCTACCCAAGGTGTCATCTATTATCACAGTTATGACACAAGTATTTGAAAACCATGTTTAGTGCATTTAAATATATTTCTAAATAATAAAATCTTTGTAGGATACATTATCAGCCACAGCACTGAAAGAGATATTAAACTGAAAGGAGAAAAGGGAAAGGGTCCCTGTGAATATCAGGGCTGTGACCTGGTTGCAGATACTAGTTTAAAACATTCTGTGATGCTTAATGTGTAAAATACTGTGCAATGATTCAGTTAGCAACAAGGCTTTCATCTGGAGTTTTAATATTGAAAAACATCTGTGTACTACTGGTGCAACTGTTTATTCTTCTACAAGCCTACTGTCTTAACAACAGCAAATATACTTTTAACCCTATGAGTTCTAAATGTCACAAATCTACAGAAATTTGTATTGTCCAAGATTGGTGGTATTGACAGATCTGGTTTCATCTACAGACCTTTTGTAGTACTACGTATTTAGGGGGGATTTCAACTTCTAGCAGCCACCTATCTTTCATCTATGACCTTTCCCATGTGTTTAATTATATCCCTCTGGTCACTATGTCTACCATCGTATTTTCTCCCTGACTTCTGCATTGCTTTATTAGAATTGCTGTGATGATGCTGAGCCTACCAGTACAGTCCAGGAGAACTTCATCAGGTTATGATTGGGAGATGTATCTTGGGTTAATTATAGATATTTTGGTCCTGAATATTCTTGCCACTGACAACAAAGAGAAGAGGGTCCTGCTCAGTATTTTAGAAAACAGAAAAACAAAAAGTCAAAAGAAGTTACCCATAGTGTTTGTTTGTTCACATGCAGATAATTTGCTAGGCAAGTCAGAGGCAGAGCCAAATATAAGTAAATTCGGGTAGAATTCAGGATGATTTCTCTTTTCATTGTTTACAACTGATGCAGAGTCTTTTTTTTTAATACCCTGAGTATTTTCACACTTCAGTTCACTAAACAAAGAAGGATTTAAAGTGGTAATTTCACAGTCAGACTGCATCCAAAGCTCATTGCATTGGATATTAAGAGGTCACGAATAATGTCACTTTTTAATGATGTTTGAGTGTGATTTTTTTTGGGGGGGGGTTATAAGCTCATCTGCTGTGACGTTATTATACAAAGCAATAAAAGTTTTATTCTCCTGAAAGGCAGCATCTAAGACAACAGTCTCTAAATATTGATTTTTGGTCTCAGGTACTATGGTGATTTCACTTACTGGAGACGAATGCGGAAAATATGTGAAAATGGAAAAGTTACTCATAAAACTAATACATTCAGTTTTATGACTCTCCCTTTCACTTAGTTCTTTCCAAAACAATATAAAAATAATTGCATCTATTTCATTGAAATACAAGAAAATTTACTAAATTTACTGATTGTATTCATCAAAGGATATATTATAAAGAATGTAAGCTACACCTCAATGAATTTTTTTAAAGTTTTGCCATGAAGCACTCTCTGAGTGAGACAGAGTTTTTTTTTTTTCTTTTTTAATGTTTATGCTGACATAAATGGGGAACAACAAAATTAAGAGGTAAAAAGGCACACACGTTGATTGTTAGATAATTGACACATTTGAAAGTTAGGTTAAAATGAGTACTTATAAAAAGCTGAACATTAAATACGAAGTTTTCTTACTAAAGGAAGAGTCGACTGGCTGACAAGATGGCTCAAGAGGTAAAGGCTTATTACCCTGCTTGATAATTTGAGTTCAACCCCCTGTAATCCACATTATAGATGAGAATCAGCTCCCTGCAGTTTTCCCCTGACTTCCATACAAATGCAGAGGCATGAGTGCACGTTACTAAATAAATAATAAAGCAAACAAATAAATAAATTGGCTACAAATTCGGAGGAGATTTTACTTAAAAAATAAGTAGAACTGAAAATAAAGGGAATAAGATAGATGTAAAAACAACTTAACAAGGAAAGGGTTTCGTTTAGCTCAGAGTTTGAGGGGACAGCTCAGCATGGTGAGTGAGGCGTGGTAACAGAAGCAAGAGGTGGACAATCACATTGTATCAATGTCAGGAGGCAGACAAAGGTGATTGGTGGCTCTCAGCTTACCTCCTGATTTATTACATGATACCTAATTTAGGACCCATTGGTAAGCTCAATATTAAAACTAACTCACTGGCAGGAACAAAGATTTGTCTCCTAAGAGATTTGAGTCTTGTCAGTTTGGCAATAGTAGTCATCACCCATTGTAAGCTTAAAGTCAAAATGTTCACCACTATTCACTTAGACAAGGTATCTCATGAATCCCTTTCAATTTTTTTCTTTTCTCAGCAGTTAGGGGAATAAGATAGTGTGAGGTGCTTACTGTGTTTACATAGGCATAGAACTTTTCTAAGCTAATTACATGAAATCACAATAGTATAGAAATGAGTATACTTTAGCCTCTATCTTAGTAAGGAGTACAGAAGATTTTCAGCACCGTAGCTTCTACTCTGTAGAAAACAATGAGAAGAATGTACCTCAAAAGGTAATTTTTAATGGAAAAAAAAATAAAAGCTGGTGTGTGCAAGGGGTGCTGTTATTGATATAATTTACAACGCGTTCAGAAAGATGCTTATTATTTGGGAAATGAGAAGAGTGAGGCCAGTAGGGGAAAAGGGAAACTTAAGTTACAGCTAGAAATAATTGATAGTAAATAACTTAAAAGGAATAAAATTAAAGTATTTTTCTTTTCCCATTTATTTATTTAATCACTTCATGTTCCAATCTAAGCCCTTCCCTCCTCTTTTCCTAGTTCCTCCCTCACAACCCCTCACCCCATTCCCTCCTCTCCTTTCTCTCAAAGGGGAGGCCAGCAAGGGGCCTTAAGTTTCAGCAAGACTAAGCTTATCCTGTCTCCCTGAGGCCAGAGAAGGCATCCCAGCTAGGGGAAAGGGATCCAAAGGCAGGCAACAGAGTCGGAGACAGTGCCTACTCCCATTATTTGGGGACCCAAACGTTGGTTATGTTGCACATCTGCTGCATATGAATAGGGGTTCTAGGTCCATCCCTTGAATGCTTTTTGTATGGTGGTTCAGTCATTGTGAGCCCCATGGGCCCATATTAGTCTACTTTGTACCTCTTCTCATGGTGTCCTTGACCCCACTATCATGTTCAATACTTCTTCCTACTCTTCCACAAAACTCACCAAGCTGGGCTTGTTGTTTGGCTGTGAGTGTCTGCATCTGTTTCCATCAGCTGCTGGATGAAGCTTCTCAGAAGACATCAAGCATAGCAGAGTGTCATTAATTGTGATAGGGTTGTCTCTCTCCCATGGGTTGGGTCTCCATTTAGGCCAGTCTTTTGTTTGTCATTTCCTCAAACTCTGCTCCATCTTTATCCCTTAACAGGCATGGTAAGAGGACCAACTACAAAACAAAATTCTATTTAGAACCCACAGAAATTGTAAATATTGCTATATTCCCTTTCATTCCCTTATTAGCATGAATTAGACTTTAAATAATAACAATAACTAAAAACATATTTTCAATAAACTTTATAACCATGTACGTAGGATGCAAATTATTGTAATTATTATGGTTCAAATAAATTATTATTTTTCATTGTTCTAAACCTACACACAACTATTAGAAATCATAATAGAGATCTACTCTAATCATTATTAATATACATTAATATGGCAGATATTTAAAAATCAGTATCAAATCATATCTTCTTCAAACAAAAATGACCCATATATTAAATTACTTATCAAAGCAATCTCATAGAAAATCACTCATACATACAGTTATTGATCAAGGAATATTTTTAACATGACATCATGAAACCTCTCATTTACTCTCTTCTACTTTTTAAGTTGAAAGATCCTGTTTTATAGATGTTAAAAGTGAGACTCAGAAAATGCAAGTGACTCCTTTCCCCAAGGTTACTTCATCAGCTGTTTTCATAACTGTTTGTAGAGCTTTTATCTTAATCTCCCTGTGCCCTTTTCCTTTGTTGAACTGAGTCTCTTTCACATTATCTTTTTATTTCATAAGAGAGTTTTTTTTAATACAACACAATGACTTACTTAGTAACTACAGACTTAATATGCATTTAAGAATGCATTAAGCACATTAATGTCATTATTAGGAGGAAAGTTTTTACTGCAACTCATACTTTCCTTTCTCCCCTTTGTAATATAATCCTAGTTCTTAATGGGACAACCTCTGGTTCAGTCAGCAACTTGCAACCAGTGAAAGTTTCACGAGTGTCTCTAAGACAGCCTGAAGGTCAAAAGACTAGATCATCTCTACATCATTCAATTCTCTGCAAGTCAAGAATGTCAATCACTGGGAAAGATCAGCTAACCCATCTTGGCACAGAACTCTGACTGATTTAATGTTCAGAGCATCTGTTGTCAACAGAGGAAAATTGAGGGAGAAGAGATTCAATTTGTTAACTTCCGTTCTCAGGCAGTCAAGGCACATGCTAGAATAAATACACTGTTTATTCTCTGGACTGGTGGCATTTTCCTGTTTACTTTTATCTCCTATTTTATTTAGCTCAACAAATCTAACTTTTTTCTTTATCTCTCTCTTTGAAGCTGAGAACTCTGGGGTTTTGCAAAAGCTACTCAGGTGAGGTTTGCAAAGGACAGAAAAGTTGGCAGTGTGGTGACAAGGTGACGTGAAAAATTGTTTCAGCACACAGCAGTTTAGAAAACAACTTTAAGAAGTTTTACCCTTAAGAAACCTTAGTATATTTCCTTGTTGCTACAGGAGCCAGATTTGCATTCTTTTGTGTCTTCACAATGGGTGGTGGCAAAGACTGAATTTAGAGTACAGATTTTGAGCATTACCTTTGTTTTATATTGTATATCAAAATGATTTACTGCCAGAATATGAGGTTGTTATTAAAATAAAAACCATAATACAAATTATAATGTCAATTAGGATTATATGTAGAAAACGCTGCCAAAAAACTCAAAAAATATGTTTTATTCTTGCTAGAACAAAATACAAAGCTAGCAGATGAGGAATTGGAAGTGTCCCTCTTGTTTCGTCATTTGAGAGCTCTAACTTATAGTTAAAGGAAGTAAGGGAAAGGAAATAATGTTTATGATATAGCAAAGGGTTGACTGAAGGTTATAAATCAATAATTTTGAGAAATTACTATTTTCTGAAAATGAGGCACATGACATGTGGACTAGAAGAGAACTAGAAGTGACAGAGAAGACATGGAATATAAATTTATTTGAAAACCTGACTTGCTCATATGGGGATGGTTGATTAGAGAGAGATGAGTATGTATATTTTTGTATATTATAACACTTGAGATGGCAATGGCCATGCAACATCTGCAGGGAAAGGTATATCAGAGTTTCACTAATGGGACTCCATAGTGGCAAAGACCTTGGAGACCCCTTCCTACTTGTGGGCCTGTGGTTAATTTTGATGGCCTCTATGCTTATTACCTAGTTTGCCTGTGCCACAAGCACTCCTTGCTTTCACTAAGCTGTTTATACTTATAAGATTACAGTTTCACTTTCTCAGTCATGGCCAAGGCTGGGGACCATGCAAGCTGAAAGCCCTGAGGATGATTCTATGTTTTCCTCAATATTCTTTCAAGGTAAAACCCTCCTTTCCTCTCTCTGTCTCTATTGATCCTCCAGATGTGACTATTATTCCTGGGTATTTTGGAACACATAATCATGTCCCTAGAGAAACGGAGACACCGAGTAAACTTGTGGCAGTTGTAGAGAGCAATGGATCCTGCTGGCATAATGGCTCTGAGGAAACTGTGTCTGCTCAACAGAGACTTAAAAATGGGGAAGCTATGTCTGATCAGCAGAGACTAAAATATGGGGAGGTTATGTTTGACCATCAGAGTCTAAAAAATTGGGGAAGCTGTGCCTGCTGGACAGAAACTTAAAATAATGGTTCTCCAAAAGACAGTATCAGAAATTGATAGGTACATATCAGGAAAGGTTGCTTGGTACAATCGGCACATCTCTGTCTACAATATAAAAAGTACTGTGACAGAGGGATGCTATTTGATGAACAGACCTGTACCCGCAAATGATTAACCTGTTCTCTCTTTTTGCGTAACTATGCAACCATATTTCCTACCAGATGGGTATGTGCTCATGTCCACAGGACTCTCCTGGCTAGACTTTTATTTTTGGCTTGCTGAAATTGTGCTTTGTACTGCAAAATACGGTTGGGGATGATTGACCCAGTAGAAAAGGTAATGAGGAATAGAAACTATTGCTGCGGGCTTCTTGTAATGAGGGGGCTTATGTAGTGCTGATGTTATGATTTCTTTAAATAAAATAACCACCAATGTCACTGCTCAGAAGAGCAAGTCAAGCTATTCACTTGCTTGAAAGTCAACAAAGGGTAGTGTCTTTACTACCTCTTCACTTTATGCTGAGGGCCTTTCACTGTTTCAGGTTCTGAACCCTTGAAGCTTGAGCCTTACTTGGGATGAAATCAAAGCAATTTTCAAAACAAAATGACAAAGTGTTTTTAAACTTCTGACAGTGTTTGTAATTGATAAATAGATAAGCACATAGTATTTTTATATGTATTTTAGTTCAGTATTTAAGTGACACACATATGGCTATCTTCCTTATTTCTATATAGTTATTTATGCATAATTGTTGCACTAACTTCAGATGGGGAGAGAACCAATGTCTATTTATTTCAGAGAAGGTATACACGAGAGATCAACATAAGAATCCCATCTAAGACCAATTTGACTAACCAATGAATTTTATTAAGATTATATAAGTGATTATGTGCAAGAGCACAGATGCAAAATTTTCTAACAGCACCATGGATGAGCTCAAAAGAGCTGGATAAAAACAAAGTCCCACTATGTCATTGCATCCTCTTCCTTCCTACTTCCCCATTTTTTATTCAGCTTCTGTTTGAGTCCCTTTACTTTCTTTTTTTT
>CM053748.1:32204566-32222134 GCA_028658305.1 Pachyuromys duprasi
TTGACCCTCCCCCATACAAGCTGGGGAGTGACAGACTGGCTAGATCCCAGGGGAGGACATTGCAGCCAGCCCTGAGGAGACAGGATAAGCTGGGGTTGGATGGAAGGGAAGGAGGTCCTCCCCTGTTGGTAGACTTGGAGAGGGAGGGGAGGAGGGAGATGAGGGAGGGAATGGGAGGGTAGCTATGTGTGTTGAGCAGTATCACTCATTCTCAAAACTATATGTTAGCAGTCATGCCAGATATTTTAATTGATTACTCTGTTGGAATTGTCATTTTAAGTCATATTGTTTAAAGAAAGCAATAGGATAAGAATTAAGCTATTCTTGAAAAGTACTTAAGAATTTTAAGGGAGATTGGCCTGAAATTCTCTTTCTTTGTTGCATCTTTGTGAGGTTTAGGTACCAAGGTGACTGTGGCTTCAAAGAATGAGTTTGGTAATGTTTATTTTGTTTCTATTTTGTGGAATAGTTTGAAGAGAACTGAAGTTAGCTCTTCTTTGAAGGTCTCGTAGAATTCTGCCCTGAAACCATCTGGTCCTGGGCTTTTTTTGGATGGGAGATTTTTGATGACAACTTCTATTTCCTTAGGGGATATAGGAACATTTAATTGATTTATCTGGTTTTGTTTCAGCTTTGGTAAGTGGAATTGATCAAGAAAATTGTCCATTTCATTTAGATATTCAGATTTTGTGGCATATAGATGTTTGAAGTAAGTCCTAATGATTGGATTTCCTCAGTGTCTGTTTTTTATGTCCCCCTTTTAAGTTCTAATTTTGTTGATTTGGATGGTGTCTCTCTGCCTTTTAGATATTTTGGCTAAGGGTTTGTCTATTTTGTTGATTTTCTCAAAGAACCAGCTCTTGGTTTCATTGATTCTTTAAATTGTTTTCTTTGTTTCTAATTTATTGATTTCAGCCCTGAGTTTGATTATTTCCAGCCATGTACTCTTTTTTGGTGAGTCTGCTTCTTTTTTTCTTTTTTCTTTTTTTTTCCCCTAGGGCTTTTAGGTGAGCCATTAAGTTGCTTGAATGAGAAGTCTTGATTTCTTCTTGAAGGCAGTTGTTGTTACGAACTTTCCTCATAGCACTGCTTTCTTTGTGTCCCATAAGTTTGGGTATGTTGTGTCTTCATTTTCATTGAATTCTAGGAAGACTTTAATTTCTTTCTTTATTTCTTCCCTGATGAAGCTGTCATACAGTAGCAAGTTGTTCAGTGTCCATGTGCCATGTGTATGTAGGCTTTTTGCTATTTTTGTTGTTGTTGAGGTCCAGCATTATTCCATGGTGATCAGATAGGATACAGGGATTATTTCAAACTTCTTATGTCTGTTGAGGCTTGCTTTGTGACCAGCCATATGGTCTATTTTGGAGAATGTTCCATGAGGTGCTGAGAAGAAGGTACATTCTTTTGTGTTTGGGTGTAAGGTTCTGTAAATATCTGTTAGGTCCATTTGATTCACGACCTCTTTTAGAGACATTGTTTCTTTGTTTCAGACAACTAGGAATAGCACTTCCTCAAAATCCATTTATACCACTCTTAGGCATATGTCCAAAAGAGGCTCAAGTACACAATAAGGACATTTGCTCAACCACATTTGTAGCAGCTTTATTTGTAATAGCTGGAAGCTGGAAAAAACCCAGATGGCCCTCAACTGAGGAATGGATACAGAAATTGTGGTACATCTACACAATGGAATATTACTCAGCAATAAAATCAACGATATTGTGAAATGTGCAGGTAAATGGTGGCAAGTGGAAAGGATCATACTAAATGAGCTTTCCCAGAAGCAGAAAGACACACACGGTATATATTCACTCATATAGACATATAAAATAGGATAAACCTACTAAAATCTGTATACCTAAAGAAACTAATCAAGAGGGAGGACTCTGGATAAAATGCTCAATCCCCAGCCTGAAAGTCAAAGCCTATGGACATCAGAAGAAGAAGAAAACAGGAAACAAGCTAAGAGCCTGTCACAGAGGGCCCCTGAAAGACTCTGCCCTGCAGAATATCAAAGCAGATGCTGAGACTTATGGCCAACTCTTGGGCAGAGTACATGGAATCTTACAGAAGATGTGGGAAATAGTAAGATAGGGAGAGAACAGGAGCTGCACAAGGAGAGCAACAGATCCAAAAAGTCAGAGCATAGGGGTCTTTCCTGAGACTGATACTCCAACCAAGTACTGTACATGGAGAAAACCTGGAACCCCTTCACAGTTCAGTATCCAAGTGGGTTCCATAATAACAGGAACAGGGACTGCCCCTGACATGAACTCATTGGCCTGCTCTTTGATCACCTTTCTCTGATGGGGGTGCAGCCTTACCAGGCCATAGAGGAAGACAATGCAATCACTCCTGATGAGAGCTGTAGACCAGGATCAGAAGGAAGGAAAGGAAGACCTCCCTTATCAGTGGACTTGATTAGGAGCATGTGTGGAGAAGGAGGAGGAAAGGTGGGATTGGGAGGAGAAAAGGGAGGGGTTTATGTGGGGCTACAAAATGAATAAAGTGTAATTAATACAAATTGAAATAAAAAATAAAAAAATAATTCAATATTTGGAATTTCAAGTTGTTCCTCTGTGCAAGGGTGCCTGAATATTGATATTTCTTATTCCGTATTATTTTTCTAGAGATACAACATTTATTAATCAACTCATAGAGACTGATTGATGTTCAATGGTGAAGTCAGTTTTATAAATTTTTATAGATGTTATTATTTTTCTTCAGTAGGACAAGTATTTACTGTACAGTTCAACTCATGCCTTCTTGATATCTGTCCCCAAAGATGTAAAGTTCTCATGTATAAAGGTGTTTAATTTCATGGGCTTGAGACATAGGATAGCATTTAAGAGAACTTATTCCAAGTTCATGATTCAGGGAGTTCAAATCCCATGACCTAGTTAACAAACTAGACATTCTATACACTCCCATAATTCCAGCTTTCCTTGAATGTTTGCCATATTCTCTTCTGCCTCTTTTTCTTACTCTCCCTTCTTCCCTCCCCCCTCTTCACAGACACAAATAAACATTTTTTTTTAATAAAATTCAAGAAAAGATCTTTCATTGAACTCTGGAAGTTTTCACGTGGGACATATGTGTGAAACATTTTATGCCTATGTCTTTGATATGACTTTTGCTGGAAACTTGAAATGTGTTTTCAATTTGAGCTTTAAGTTACAGCATGCATATACTTATTTATGTATGGATATTCCTAATGGATATGTTTTTTTCACATTAACTGCCCTTCTAGAAGTGAATTATCCACTTGCAATGCTTAAAATATTGTTCGTCATATTTTGATATTAATTCCTTGGGTGTTTTTACAACTTAGAAAATATTGTAATCTCAGTTAAATTAGTCAGTGTTTGAACATGCACCTAGCATGTGCAAAGACTAAGTTCTAATCTTTGAATTTCAGAAAAAATTAAATATCTATCATCTATATACAAAGTTAATCACAATTATAAATTAATGATAGTGATAATGTAAATAATATTCAGCATAGAGAGATTAATCAAGAAGCAGGGTGATTTTTCAATTCACTGGAATAGAACACAATGGTTGTAGAGTAACCATAATGTCTTTGTATAAACATGAAAATATTTATAAAAAACAGGTATACCTTATCTGAATAATAATTCTACAATGATAATTATATAAGAAGAATATGTGCTTATGCATGTTAAATAAAATTCAGTCCTAATTTCAAAGGTTAATGATTTTTGTTTATTAAAAATTTGAAAGGCAATATCAGAAATCATTATCTAAAGATAGACGTTGAAAGCACTTTATCAAAGAAATGTAGGGCTATGCTAAGTTGCTCTAATATTTTTTGAGAATGATAATTGAAAAAGAGAATATATTATGAAATAAAATGCAAGTATGTACATATGTGTGTGTGTGTGATATTGGAAGCATATTAGAAAGTTATATGAAGGTGCTGACATTTTGCTGTCATTTTTTGTGTGTGTGACTTTGTTTCCTGGCTTGTTTAAATGGTATTTATATCTTAGGAAATTATTTTCTTCTGCTAATTAGCTTTTTAGTCAAAGAGAATTTGAAACTCTTTCTCATTTCAAACCTTTCGACTTCTACATCTCATTAATGATATATTAATGTGACCATGTAAAGTTATTCAGCTAAATATGTTGTGCACACTTCAAATAATTCTTGGAAGACATAAACCCACATACTAAGAGTGCTGAAACTGTTGTTAGCATGATCTTATTTTCATCACTTGGGGACAATAACAGCCTCAAATTCCTCAGGACATTGTAGGGAATAAATGAAGTGAAAACCCCTTATTATACATACTACTTAAAAGATAATAGCCCATGTTATAAGTTTCTGTCTCAGATATGACAGATAATCAAAATAGAAACAGATAAGATTTTCTGAAACATGATGCTTATTTTTGTACTAGGAAGTCAGGAACACACACCTTAAGTTTCACTGAACAGTTCTGCCAAATTCGTTTAATACAATTAATATTAATATGGTGACTTCATGTGAAAGTCATTATTAAAAACCTTTTGGATATGTTGCCTTTCTGGCAACTGCAGCACAAATGATAGCAGCAGATGGCATGGGAAGGGTTAGACACCTGATATCTTCATTTATCAACTAGGCTATTGGGTAAATACTTGGACAGTGTCCCTTTATGTTTAAGAGTAATAAAAAATACTATATTGACTTTCATCACTTCTGTGATAGATATAAAGCCATAAACAGCATTTTGCAGTTACTATGAGCACATGAACAATTGACTAACTACATTTATTTTGGCACCTAGGCTTACGAACCTGACCAACTATGTTAGATAATTGTGGCAGAGACTGAGGATGGCATAAGTAATGGCTCAGAGATGCCTCTCTTTGCCCTCAGAGCTGAAAGCCTCCAGATTAAATTCAGAACATCACTGTGCTTTCATTACAATGGGGACTGCTCTTGCCAAAAGGGAATTGTCCTTAATTAATGAGAAAGTACTCTCTTCAAGTGCTACACAATGAGGTCATTGCAATGCAACTTTCTCAGGTAGAGCCTTTCAGCCTTGTAACACTGAACTTTTTGCATCTGAATTGGAGAGATAATTTAGTATAATTGTGAAGATGATAGAATTTGGAGTCAGGAAAACCTTACTATAAAATATGACTCTCAGCTTGTTTTTCAACAGTCTTGAACATACTGCTGCACTGTCTTGTTATATATTTCTTCTCTGCAAAAAAGAAAAATAACGTAAAACAGTCCCAACATCATGGAATGATTGTAAATATATATGATGGGTACAGTGAAGGCATTGACTCCATGTTATGATTTAGTGGAACTTAACAAATGTTTGCTATCTCATCCTGGCATTTTACATTTCATACATTTTTCATTTGCTAATAAAAATATTGGCATACTCAAAAGACACCAATTTTTTTAAGAGTAAAACAGAATATATATATGTATATATATATATATTTCATTGTACATCATGGTTTAATATAAAACACATGCTAGTTCTTGTTCAGTCAGACCTTTACACTGTATTTTCATATATAAACAAAGTACCAAAAATAAACAAAGTACCAATATCAAATTAATCATTTCGTTCTTCTTTCTCATGGAACATTGAGAAAGGAATCTGATTGTAAATGGATTTTATGCACATAGTACAGGATAGATGTACTACAATGCACAGACCCCAAGTAGATAAGTCTGATGAACGCCTTAGGCTTCATGTTGACCCATGAATTAGGGTTGAAGGATATCTGTAACATGGACTTTGTTGCCTTATTTTTGATAACTTCCCCCTGATGGGACTGACCTTCCAGACCAAATGGAAGGAAGATGAATTCAGTCCTCATGTGAGTAGATGAGCTGGGGTGTATGTATGTGTGGGTGTCTTTCCTATGATGAGGAATAAGGAAGAGGAGATGCATGGGGGAGAGAAGGTGAGACTAGGAGTAGAGGGGGTGAAACCTATGACAGAGATGTATATTGAAATTTAAAAAAACCAAGACTCCTAAATACTATGCTTGATAATGACATGTTTTATGGAGGAAAGAATAGATCATGAGAAAATAAAGACTGCCCCTCTTAATCATTAACCAAGGAAAACACCTTCCCATCATTTTGAATTGGAAGCAATAGAAACTGGAATCTGTTTATATAAGTTTTACATAGTTTATCTCTAAAATTATCTCCATTTGAACAGTATTACATCCTGAACTTTTACTTTGGGTAAATATTTTAAATGATTGGGGTGAATTATAAGAGCCCAGCTTGTGAGGTATTGCATCTAAAAACATCAAATACAACAGCAGAAACAAAAACAAAAGCTTAGCTATGGGAATAGCCTATCAAATTTTGATTGGACTTAAGGCCCAGTTTATGAGATGGAACCCATACATGATACTGCTGAAGTGGCTGAGACCCTGTGACTGGATAGATCATTGGTCTAGGGGGAAATTACAACTGTTCTGCTAGAGGAACATAGCAGTTAAATGAGTAAGGAAGACATACTGCTATGTACATAGATCAGTGCTTCACTCAGCTCTTTTTAGAGCAGCTTCCCTCTGCAGTAGATGGAATTAGCACAGAGACACACACACTGGACAATGTGCATAGTGTTAGTCTTGGATCATTTAGTCCTAAACAGGATATCCTTATCAACACATCCTCCCAAGACTCTGTAATCTATGCAGGAGGTGGAAAGATTGTAGGAATGAGAGTTGATGGATGAAAAGAAAGCAGTATTGGATGGATGTACATGTGAACTCGCAGAGATTGTGGCAGCACACAGAACATCTACACAGGTTGAAGTTAGATGAGGTCCCAGAACTGAGACAACAGTGTTGTAGGGTGGGAGTGGGGATAGATGTTCAAGTGATAAATTGACACAGGCTTCTACCTCCAACCAAGGGGCTATTTGCAATTGATCTGCCTCTCTGAAAAGGGAAAATGCAGTTTCTTCAATGAATGTCACTGGGTTTGTCAACCACACTCCAGGGCAATCCCCATGCTCAGGACTAGTTGGTTAACCCAAAATAGTTCCATATTTGTTGTTTTGTTTGTGAGCTTTTGTTTCATTTTGTTTGGACTGTTTTGCCTTATATATTTTGCTTATGTATTTGGACTTTTGTTAGTTTTTTTTGTTTTGTTTTGTTTTGTTTTGTTTGTTTGTTTGTTTTTTTAAGAAAGTGAGCATTATGTTGTGTGGAAAGGGAGATAGGTTCTGTGAGGAGATACAAAAGGGAAAATACATGATAAAACATATCATTTAAAATAATTAAATAATCTCCAAATCACCAAAATCAGAAATGAAAAGGGGGACAGAACAACAGACACTGAGGAAATCCAAACAATCATTAGGGCTTACTACAAAACCTATCACACAAAATTTGAAAAATCTAAATGGAATGGAAAGTTTTTGACAGATTCCATTTAGCAAAACTAAATCAAGATCAGATAAATACATTAAATAGTCCTAAATTATCCCCAAAGAATTATAAACAGTCAGCAAAAGTCCCTTCAAAAAATAAAAATAAAAGCCCAGAACCAGATGGTTTTAGTGCAGAATTCTACCATACTCTCAAAGAGGACCTAACTCCAATTCTCTTCAAACTGTTCCAAAAAGTAGAACCAAAAGGAACATTACCAAACCCATTCTATGAAGCCACAGTCACCTTGCTACCTAAACATCATGAAGACCCAACAAAAAAAAGAAAACTTCAGACCTATCTCCCTTATGAACATTGATGCAAAAATACTCAGTAAAATATTTGCAAACCAAATCCAAGAACACATAAAAGATATCATCCAACATGATCAAGTAGGCTTCATCCCAAGAATGCAGGGGTGGTTCAATATACAAAAATTGATCAATGTAATCCATCATATAAACAAACTGAAGAAGGAAAAATCACTTGATCATCTCCTCAGATGCCAAAAAAGCATTTGACAAAATCCAACACCCACTCATGTTTAAAGTCTATGAGAGATCCGGAATACAAAGCACATAGCTAAATATTAAAAAGGCAATATACAGCAAGAATATAGACCTCAAACCAAAGGGAGAGAAACGTAAATCAATTGCAGTGAAATCAGAGACAAGGCAAGGCTGCCCACTCTCTCTGTATCTCTTCAATATAGTATTGAAGTCCTAGCTACAGGAATAAGACAACTAAAGTAGGTCAGTGGGATACAAAAGGAAAAGAAGTAGTCAGAGTATCATTATTTGCAGATGATATGCTAGTATACATAAGTGACCACAGCAACTCAACCAGAGAACTCCTTCAGCTGATAAACACCTTCAGCAAAGGGGGAGGATACAAAATTAACTTCAAAATATATCAGTACCCCTCTTGTATAAAAAAGGCAAAAGGTCTAAGAAAGAAATTAGGGAAACAACACCCTTCACAATAACCACTAATAACATAAAGTACCTTGCTGTGACTCTAACCAAGCAAGTGAAAGACCTGTTTGAAACAAACAAACAAACAAACAAACAAAAAAAAAAACAAAAATTCAAGTGTCTAAAGAAAGAAATTGAAGAAAATATCAGACGATAGAAACATCTCCCATCTTAAAGGTCTAGTACCTGCTTATAAGTGAGTATACACTGTATATCTCTTTCTCCTGGGATACATAACTCAGAATGATCTTTTCTAGATCACACCATTTGTCTAAAAATTTCATGATTTCCTTGTTTTTAATTACTGAGTAGTATTCCATTGTGTAAAAGTACCACAATTGCTAACATACTGAAATCTGCACACCTAGAAGATAAACAAGAAAGAGGACCCTGGGTAAGATGATCAATCCTCATTTAGAAAGACAAATGGGATGGACATTGGATGTAGGAGAAAACAAGGAACAGGAAAGGAGCCTACCACTGAGGGACTCTTAAACCCTCTACCTAGCAGTACATCAAAGCAGAAACTGAGACTCATATGCAAACTTTCCGCAGAGTACAGGGAATCATATGAAAGAAAGGGAGTTAGTATGAACTGGGGAGGACAGGAGCTCTACAAGGACCAAATATATCTAGGCACAGGGGTCTTTTGTGAGACTGTATCTCCAACCAAGGACCATTCTTGGTATGGATATAATCTAGAACCCATACTCAGATGTAGCCCATGGTAGCTCAGTCTCCAAGTGGGTACCCTAGTAAGGGGAACAGGAATTATTACTGAAATGAACTCAATGGCTGGCTCTTTGACCTCCCTACCCTACCTGATGGAGGAGCAGCCCTGCTAGGCTACAGAGGAGGGCCAGGCCTAAAGATACCTGATAAGCTAGGGTCAGATGAAAGGGGAGGAGATCCTCCCCTATCAGTGGATTTGGAAAGGAGTAGGGAGAAGATGAGGGAGGTAGGCTCTATTTGGAAGGGAATGAGGAAGCAGGATACAGCTGGGATACAAAGTTAATAAACTGTAACTAATGTTAAAAAAATAAAAATTAAAAAAAGAAACATCTCCCCACCTCATGGATCAGTTGGACTAACATAGTGAAAATATCCATCCTTCCAAAGGCAATCCACTGATTCAATGCAATTCTTATCAAAATACCAAAACAGTTATTTAGAGAAGTTGAAAGAACAATTCTAATTTTCATATGGAAAAAAAATCCTTTATAACAACAACAGATCACCTGGCGGTATCTCCATCCCTGACCTCAATCTGTATTACAGAGCAATAGTAATAAAAATTGCCTGGTACTGAAAAAAAAAAAAAAACAGAATGGTGACTCAATGGAATTGAATCGAAGTCCCAGAAATAAACCCACAGACCTACAGATACTTGATTTTTTCAAAGAGGCCAAATCTATACATTGGAAAACAGACAGCATCTTCAACAAATGGTCCTGGTCTAACTGGATGACTACATGTAGAAAATGCAAATAGATCCATACTTATCACCCTGCACAAAATTAACTCCTAGTGGCTCAAAGATCTCAACATGAAACCAGACACATTAAATTAGTTAAAAGAAAAAGTGGAGAAGAGCCTTGACCTCATGGGGACAATAGAAAACTTACTGAACAGCACTAAGATCAACAATCAATGAATGGGACCTCACGAAACTGAAAAGGTTCTGTAAAGCAAGGGACACAGCCTACATACTGGGAAAGGATCTTCACCAACCCTTTATATGACATAGGGCTAATATCCAGAATAAATAAAGAACACAAGTAGTTAAAAACCAACAAATCAAGTAATCCAATTAAAAATAGGGTACAGACCTAAACAGAGAATTTTCAACACAGAACTATTGAATGGCAGAGAAACACTTAAAGAACTGCTCAATGTCCTTAGTCACCAGGGAAATGCAAATCAAAATGACCCTGAGATTTCTACTTACATCCATCAGAATGGCTAAGGTCAAAAACACAAGTGGAGATGATGTGGAGATAGGGGAACCATCCTCCATTGCTGGTGGGAATGTAAACTTGTACAACCACTTTGGAAATCAATCTGGCACTTTCTCAGACAATTAGGAATAGTGCTACTTCAAGATCCATCTACACCACTCCTAGGCATGTATCCAAAAGTGCATATATCCAAAAGTATACAACAAGGGCATTTGCCCAACCATATTCATAGAAGCTTTATTCTTAATAGCCAGAATCTGGAAACCATTCCTCAACTGAGGAATAGATACAGAAATTATGGCACATTTATAAAATTGAATACCAGTCATCAATTTAAAACCAAGACATCATGAAGTTTTCAGGAAATTGGTGGGAACTAGAGATCATCCTGAGTGAGGTATTCCAGAAGCAGAAAGACACACACGGTATATACTCACTTATAAGTAGATATTAGACATATAATACAGGATAACCATACTAAAATCTGAACACCTAAAGAAGCTAAGCGGGAAGGAGGACCCTGGTTTAGATGATCAATCCTTACTCAGGAAGTGAAATGGAGATAGACAATGGAAAAGGGAGAAAACCGAGAACAGTACAGGAGCCTACTCTGAAAGACTCTAACATGCAGGTCATTGAAGCAGATGCTGAGACTCATAGTCAAACTTTGGACAGTATCCAAGTGGGTTTCCCTAGTAAGGGTAACAGGGTCTGTGTCAGACAAGAACTCAATGACTGGCTCTTTGATCACCTTCCCCAGATTGGGGAGCTTCCTTACCACAGAGGAAGACATTGCAGCCAGTCCTGATATGACCTGAAAGGCTAGGGTCAGATGGAAGAGGAGGATGGTCTCCCCTCTCAGTGGACTGGGGGAAGGGCATGGGAGGAGAAAAGGAAAGGGAAGGTGGGATTGGGAACGAATGAGTGAGGGGGCTACAGCTGTGATATAAAGTGAATAATTTAACATTAATTAAAAAAGAATAAACCTAATAATTAAAACATTCATGTAATATTTCCTAATACAATTCTTAAAATATTTTAAATAATCAAGGTTTTTATGATTTGAGAAAAATAACCAATCCTGCATAGAAATATTGGCAAATTTGGAAAAAAACAGAGCTCTCATATCTGACATGGTAATATTTTTTTACTCTTTATTACTATTATTATTTCTTACAATTTATTCACTTTTTACCCTGGCTGTGACCCTTTCTTCTTCTCTCAATCCCATCCCCACTCCTTCTTCCCCTATTCCCCTCCACTAGTCCACTGATAGGGTGGTCCTCCTCCCCTTCTATCTGGCCCTCGTCTATCAGGTCCCAACAGGACTGGCAGTATTGTTTTCCTCTGTGGCCTGACAAGGCTGCACCCCCGTGGGGAAAGTGATCAGAGAGTTGGCCACTAAATTCGTGCCAGAGACAGCTCCTTATCCCCTTACTAGGAAACCCACTTCGAGAATGACTTTATGGGCTACATCTAGAAATGGTTCTAAGTCTTCTTCATGCATGGTCCTTGGTTGGTGCATCAATCTTTGCAGGGCCCTCTGAGCCGAAATTTTTTTGGCTCTGTTGGTCTTCTTGTGGAGCTCCTCTACCCTCCATGTCTCTCTATCTTGCCACTCTTCCACGAAATTCCTTGCACTCTGATCAAAGTTTGGCCATGGGTCTCAACACCTTCTTTGGTACACTGCCGGGTAGTCTTTCACAGGCCATATTTACACCCAAACGAGAACCACACACACACACACACACACACACACACACACAGGAAACTCAAACACATTCAGTATTCAAGAGTAGAAAAATGACAAGACAATAAAAAAATCAAGTATGCATTCAGAAAATTCAATGCATTTTTTATAAAGGAATGCATGTGTGAGAAAGATTTCATTTGAAATAAGGTTTTTTATTCTTCAGGTTTAAAAAATGCCTAGTTTGTAGCGTTTCTTAAATTATTATTCCTGAACAGTAAGCTTGCAGGAAGTTATAAATCTGAGATTTAAAAAAATTAGGTTAAATTTGTTGGAAAGTTATAACTGTATGTATTTGTGTCTCTGTGTGTGTGTGTGTGTGTGCGCGCGCGCGCGCGGGCGCGCGCACTTGAGGATGCTGTGGAGACCTTTTCAAAGCAAAAGTCTTTTAAGAGCAAACCTGACCCCTGGTACTGAATCCCTTGAGTGTAGATATCAGAGTGACATATAGCTTGTGACTTGATTGCCCGTATCTCCAGGAAATACAGAATTAAAGAAAGGCTATGAGCCATGACACAGCAATAAGTCACTAAAGCCTGAGGCTTCAATATGTAAATCGTAAACTCTTTAATATATCCAGGTAATAAAATTGGGGTTATTTAAACAGCAATCGTTTGCTGTGACTATGTCCAGACAGGTGAAGGACACTAAAGTTTATTTGGATTTGAAGCATATGCTTTATTCTCTTTGATTGATTGAAATTCTCAAGGATTCACTTTACAATGGGTTTTCCAAGTTTTCTTGAAGATTTCATTCACTGAAGATTTTTCTATGTAACTTGTCAACAATAAATTATAACTTGAAAACAGAGACACTGGCTTATTCCAGCAGTCCTTATGAAAATACAGAGCTCAAAGGCAAAGGAGAATTGTGAAATAAAAAAAAAAGAAAAGAAAAAACAGGTGGCAATTGTCTATAATGCCATTTCCAAGATGCTAGTCTTAGTACCTTCCTTGCTTTGAAAAGAAAACTGAGACATGGACAAAACAATTGTGTTGCAAAACTTAATGAGACCATTGAGTATACCTGAAATTTGTGTGAATAAAAGAGTTACATCAGAAATTTACTATGTACTTTTTAATTTTTTTCTACAGTAGACTGTTAAACTCAGCTATAATTTTTTATAGACATGAATGTATAGATATACAAATTTTATTTGAAACAACTCACTTTTACTATCCAATTAAAGCTGATACTCTGAATTTTCTGGATCTCCTTCCTTCCTTCTTTTCCTTCTTTCTTTCTGTCCTTTCCTCTTTCCTTTTATTTTCTTCATATAACTTTTAATTTGAAATTAAAGGACTAAGAAAACACTACCACAGATACAAAGATATGGTTTTCTAGAATAGAGTAAGTTTATTTGGGTACAAGTTCAAATGAGGATGTGCCATGTAGAGTCATGTTAAAGAGAATTTACCATAGGTGAGTCCACCATAGGAACTGGTCAACCAGAATGGAGTGCTAGTTTTGATGCTGCAGAAAATATGGAAGCTTTTTGTCATGCCTTGAATTAATTACAACATTTATTTAGAAACACCAGAAACCTTGCTGAGCTCTTTTGAATAATCGGAGCTAATGAGGTATTCAGAGAGTTTAAGGAAGTGTCTGTTTACTATGGGAGTAATTTCCCATTTTAATAAAAATTAGGAATACATTGGTAAATCAAGTTTTTCTGTTTTGACATTGGTATTATTTGAATTAGCGCCTACCAGGCATGAGTATGTATGTGTGCATGTCTTTCCTTGTGGATATAGATGAAAATGAGCTGTTATAATGAATAGTATATAAAACTATAAGACATGAAAGACAACTCAACAAAGAGAAACAGTTGGTATATAAGCATGAAAAAGTGAATCTGAATTCATAGCACCCCTTGAAAAAATTGGGCATTGTCTTGCTTGTCAATAATCTCAGAATTGTAGGTCAAAATCAAGAGGAAGCAGGAAAAATCCTGGCATTGCTCCAAAAATTTTAGGTTCAGGTTCAATGAGAAACTTTTTCTCAAGGGAACAAGACAGAGGACAATAAAGGAAGATATCAGACTCTCTGACTTTTGCAGGTACATTCATTCTTGTGTGCACACACATGAATACACTATACACACTTTTACACATGCAAATAAATGAATACAAGTTCTTAGTCCCCCTCAATTGGCCTCTTTTTATACGTCAAGGATGAATATTTGGGATATGAGGTTTCTCTTGTTAGCAGAAGTCAGGTATGGCAGAAAATTGAGCAATGATTTCTAAAGAATAGAGACTCATATATAACACAGTGATTGCATTTATGCTTCTGAAACAGCATAAATATGAAAGGTTAGTTGATATCAATGAACATTTTAATATTCTCAAATTGTGTGTTGGGAACAACGTGAAATACAATAGGCTGCCGCTCAGCTTGGCCTGGAACTGACTGTTAGTCTAGGATGTCACTGAACCCACTGCAGCCCTCTGGGCATATCCTCATGAGTTTGGGAATTAGATATAAGCCACTCTATTCAGCTTCAATACTCATGTTGATTTTCAGTTTAGAATTTTCTTTTTTAATATTTTAATTTTTATTAATTACAGTTTATTCACTTTGTATCCCCCCATAAACCCCTTCCTCCTCCCCTCCCAATCCCACTTTTCCTCCCCTTTCTCTGAGAATACCCTTCCCCATGTCCACTGATAGGGGAGGTCTTCCTTTCCTTCCTTCTGATCGTAATCTATCAGCTCTCATCAACACTTTCTCATGTTAAGAATGAGCGTGCACTTTGTGTGCTAGAATCTACTTTGATATTTTCCTCCATTTATTTATTTAATCATTTTACATCCCGATCTCAGCCCCTTCCTTCCTCTCCTTCCAGTCTCACCCACACATCTCCGTCCTCCCATTCCCCACTTTCCTTCCTCCCAAAGAGGCAGAGGCACCCAAATGGTACCAATTGCTATCTCCAGGCATTGTAGGATTAAGCACAAGTTCTCCCACCTGCGAGTGACAAGGCAGCCCAGCTAAAGGAAAGATATCCAGTAGCAGGTAACAGATTCAGAGACAGTCCATGCTCCTATTACTAGGGCACCCACAAGATGACCAAGATGGACATTTGCTACATAGGTGTAAGGGGTCTAGGTTCAGAACAGATAAGTTGTTAGGTTGGTGGTTCAGTCTCTGAGGCCCCTTCTGCTCAGGTAAGATCACTCTGTAGGTCTTCTTGTGGTGGGTGTTCCTTATTCTCTGGCTTCCTTCCAATCACTCCTCCATAGCACTCCCCAAGCTGGGCCCAATATTTGGCCTTAGGATTCTGCATCAGTCTTCATCTGCTGCCAAAGGATGCCTCTCAGAAGACAGTTTTGCTAGACTCCTATCTGCAAGCATAGCCGAGTGTCATTAATAGTGACAGTTGTCTGTCCTCTTTCTTGGGGTAGGTCCCAAGCTGGGCTAGTCACCAGTTTGCACTCCCTCAATCTCTTTTCTATCTTTTCCTCTACACATCTTGTAAAGGGTTTTGTGAGTGAGTTGGTGTCCCCTTCCTCTGCTTGGAGGCCCAGATGGCTACAGGGGGTGCTGACTTATTGTTCCTTAACATCTATTGCTTGGTTCACCTGCATTAGACTTCCAAGAGCCTCCCCTGTCCCAGAGGTGCCCCTTTACTGATTTTCTCTCCCAGTTCTTCTCAACCCCATGCCCTTTATCCACGCCACCCATCTCTCACAGAGTTTCCTCCATCTACTTCAGATGTCTATTGTATTCCCTGTTCTGAATGAGATTCAAGCATCTTCATTTGGGCTCTCCTTGACTTCATAGGGTCTTTAGATTTAAGTATGTAATATATGGCTAATGTCTTGTTATATATGGGTAATATCCACTTATAAATGAGTACATAACAAGTATCTCTTTCTGGATCTTTCTTCACTCAGGATGACCTTTTTTTTAATTTCCATCCATATGCCTGCAAATTTTGTGATTTCCTTATATATATATATATATATATATATGTTCATTTTTATTATAATTTATTCACTTTTATCCATTCCTCATCCCCTCCCCAAACCACCCATCCTTCCCTTTCTCCTCCAATACCCCTTACCCATTCCACTGATAGGGGAGGGCCTTCTTCCCTTCCATCTGACCCTCACCTATCAGTTCTCACCAGGATGGGCTTCATTGTCTTCCTCTGTTGCCTGGTAAAGCTGTACCCCCCACAGGGAAGTGATCTAAGAGTTGGCCACTGAGTTCATGTCAGAGAGAGCAACTGCTCCCCTCGCTAGGGAACCCATGTGGAGACTGGGCTGCCATTGGCTACATCTGAGCAGGGATTCTAGCTTATCTCCATGCATGTTCCTTGGTTGGAGTATCTGTGTCTGCGAAGACCCCTGGGGACAGATTTTTTGGTTCTGTTGCTCTCCTTGTGGAGTTCCTGTCACCCACAGGTCTTTCTATCTACCCTTTCTTTCATAAGATTCCCTGCCCTCTGCCCAAAGTTTGGCTGTGAGTTTCAGCATCTGCTTTGATACCGTGCTGGATAGAGTCTTTCAGAGGCCCTCTGTCATAGGATCCTGTCCTGTGCACTGTTTTCTCCCTCTTCTGATGTCTATTCCATTTGTTTTTCTGAATGGGGATTGATCAACTTACCTAGGGTCCTTTTTCTTGCTTAACTTCTTTAGTTGTACTGATATTAGTATATTTATACCATATAATATGTCTAATATGCACTTATAAGTGAGTATATACCATATGTGCCTTTCTGCTTCTGGGTTACCTCACTCAAGATGATTTTTTCTTGTTACATCCATTTGAATACAAATTTCCTAATTTCCTGGTTTTCAATAGCTGAATAGTATTCCATTGTATAAAAATGTACCACCATTTATTTATTCTTTTTTATATAAATTTATTTATTTTTATATCAATCACAGATTAGGTTTTTTTGCATCCCATGCATAGGCCTCTACCCATTCTCTCCCACCCTCCCCAACCCTCCCTCAACTCCTCCCCTCCCCCTCCAAATCCCCTTCCATCTGACCCCAGATGATCTTGTCTCCTCAGGGCTGGCTGCAATGCCCTCCCCTGGGATCTAACCAGGTTCTTACTCCCTGGCATGTATGGGGGAGGGTCGAAGTGTCAGCCATCAAGTTCAAGACAGAAACAGTCCCTGTTTCCCTTAATAGGGTCTTCATTTCGACAATGAGCTATCATGGGCCACATCTGAGCAGGGGTTCTAGGCCGTATCCATATATGGTGCTTGGTTGGAGAAACTGTCTCATATAAGACCCCTGTGCCCTGCTCAGTTTGATCTTTGTGGAGCTCTTGTTCTCCCCCAGTCTTACTAACTTCCCTTATTTTTATTAATACTTCCTGCCCTCTGCCAAGGGCTTAATTGTGAGTCTTAATATCTGCTTTGATACTTTGCTATACTGATTCTTTCATAGGTCCTCTGTGGTATGCTCCTGTCCTGTTGCTTGTTTTCTCCTCCATTA
>CM053748.1:32222634-32247178 GCA_028658305.1 Pachyuromys duprasi
TTGAACCTTGAAACAACCCAGACGTCCCTCAGTCGAAGAATGAATACAGAAATAGTGGTACTTTTACACAATGGAATACTACTCAGAAATTAAAAATGATTAAATCTTGAAATTCACAGGCAAATGGTAGGACCTGGAAATAAACATCTGAGTGAGGTATCCCAAGAGCAGAAATAAACCTGTAGGATAGGATGGGACATGCTGAAATCTATACACCTAGGGAAGATAAGCAAGAAGTAGGACCCAGGGTGGGATAATCAATCCTCGCTTAAATGTACAAACGGGGTGGACATTGAATGTAGGAGAAAACAAGCAACAGGACAGGAGCCTACCACAGAGGGCCTCTGAAAGACTCTAACTAGCAATGTATCAAAGCAGATATTAAGACACACAACCAAGCCTTCAGCAGATTGCATGGAATCATATGAAAAAAAAGGGTAAATTAATAAGACTTGGAGAGGACAAAAGTTCCACAAAGACCAAATAGACCAGTGCACAGGGTTATTTTATGAGACTGTTTCTCCAACCAAGGACCATGTATGGATATAACCTAGAACCCCTGCTTGGATGTGGCCTATGGTAGCTCAGTATCCAACTGGGTATCCTAGTAAGGAAAACTATTTCAGTCATGAACCCAATGGCTGGCTCTTTTTAATCCCACCCCCCAAGGGAGGAGCAGCCTAGCCAGATCCCAAAAGAGGACATTGAAGCCAGCCCTGAAGAGACATGATAAGGTAGGGTCAGATGGAAGGTAGTGAGGTCCTCCCCTATCAGTGGACTTGAAGTGGGGCAGGGAGAAATGAGGGAGGGATGGGGAGAGTAGGAGGGAATGAGGGAGGGGCTACGGCTGGCATACAAAGTACATAACCTGTGATTAATATAAAATAAATAAATTACTTAAAAAGAATACCCTGTGTACATCAGTGAAATTCATACATAAGAAAGGTAAACCAAGAAATGCCTCATTAGAATACAAAGCACTAAATAGGTATCAATCAATGAGCATCTGCCATGTGTCTGTCACTTTCAACCCACTAATCTGAAATTCTTTGAAAAGCAGGTACTGTTAGCCAAAGTTTCTAGATAAAGAAAGTTGAGTTTCAGAGAGTTTTGAAAAAGCCTCTAAATATGCAAATAGTTTGTAGGGCTATGATTAACCTTCTAGATTCAATCACAGTAAGAAATAGTGGCTTTCACATTTTATTTTTTCCTGACAAAATGTCTGATAAAATAATTTCTTTAATAAATATCAATTTTTTGCTTTTCAAAATATAAATCAAACTGAATTTGTCTGGCAACAAATAACACAAGATTGTCTTTCTGACAATATATTTGAACAATAATTTTTTTTGAATTCAATGCCAGTAAAATAAGGGAATTCAAACTATAATCTCAGAGAGGAACAGTTTATGTAGAAATAATGTCATGTAACAATGAATTTTATCCCCTATACTTGCTTATGAAGCTGTTACTAAATGTTAAAAAAGCAGAGTTTATTACACATGAATTCAGTTAAGAAAAATGGATGAGTTAAGAAAAACAAAGTTTATTACACATGAATAAAAAAGTGAGTTAATGGACTTATCTTATGCTAGATTTCATAGCCAATGGCAGCTCAGTGTCTAAGAGGGTGTCCCTTAATAAGAACAGGGACTGTCTCTGACATGAACTAATGGGCTGGCTCTTTGTTCACCTCCACCTGAGGGGGGAGCAGCCTTACCAGTTCAAAGAGGAAGACAATGAAGCCAGTCCTGATGAGACCTGATAGACTAGGGTCTGATGGAAGGGGAAGAGGACCCCCCCCATCATTAGACTGGGGGAGGGGCATAGGAAAAGAAGAGGGAGGGAGTGTTGGAACAGGAGGGGATGGGAGAGGGGGCTACAGCTGGGATACAAAGTGCATAAACTATAATTAGTAAATATAAAATAAAATTAAAAAAATAATTTCACTATAAAAAAACAAAACAAAATTCTTTAACATTTTTGTATATATACTTTGGAATTTGAGAAACTTACTTATTCCATGTTTTCTTTCTTTATTTTTTTATGATAATTCCCCAGTCACTTCAGGTGTAAGCATATGTTTAGTTAAGGGAAATAAGTGTGTTTATTTTCTTGATTTTTTTTTTACCTCACAATGTCTGTATATACAGACTCCATATCTGAGGTTAATAATTCATTAGAAGAAGTTATATTTTCAGGTCACACTGTGAAGCATAGAGAAGCAATAGATGGCCATCCATTTTCTTCTTACTTCATCTTTCACCAATAGTGTGAACATAGATAAATTATTTGCTGAGCTACTGTTGATTTCAATGTCATAAATACCTGTCCAGAATGTTATAAAGATCAAAGATGCAGTTATTTGTAAATTCCTGCCTTGGAATTTAATATGAATAACTACTCTAATTATTTGTACCACACGGTTGCTTTGTGTTCTCTTTTAGAAGCTCTTACATGTAAACATAATGCAAACATCATCCAGAAAATCATCTCAATGTGGTCCACTGTGATTTCCCCTTTTCTGCAAAATTCATTAATTCTAGACATAATAGGTTGCTATTGATAAGTGAGAGCTTCTTCTTTCATACAGAATGGACTTCTCCAGCCTTGTCATAACTCACCTTCTTAAAAACATTGTCCAAATGTCACCTCCAAAGCTCAAAATTTAATATCCCCTTTGTCTTTGTAGCATAAATAAAACAATCTCATGTCTCTAAATAAGGAATTGGATGAATGGCCACACCAGATTTTTATTGCCAATTACCTCTAATCAGTGAAATTGAGTTTCCTGTGAAAAGAAAGTAATAAATACATAAGATGTGAAGCATAATCTATTAATTCAATAAGAAAATTAATTACCTTAAGGGACTAAAAATCATGACCTAATCTACTAATTTTGTTTAGGATGAACTCTGAACATAAATAAATGTCTGCATGACCAAGCATAGACTCACTCAGTAACAATAAATAATTCCATTTATTGACCAAAAACTTTGATCTATGGGATGAATTAACTCAGGACCAACCCCACATTCTATTATGTGGTTTATGTTCGCAGTAGGGTGTGCTACTTCAGTGTTAAATCATGATGTCCCAGCTCTGTAACACATATTATAGTTTGATAGCTACAAAGGTCTGAGTTCAGACTGGACATGTTTGCTCTAATCTGTATTGTGTTTGTCAAAATACAAAGAAAGGGGAATAGAAAAGAAGCATACAGTTTACAGGCACTACAAATTGAACAGATAAAATATCTAACCTTAATTTTCCAGAGATCAAATTTTAATCCAGCATCCAAACTATATAAAACACTCTTTTGCTACTTAACTGCCATGTTCTTATTTACCATAGATTTGCCAACATTAATTAAAGGGAATTCTGTAAACCTGAGACCCAATATTATAACCTTCCAGTTCCCTTCCTCTAAGCTGAGAAATTCTTTCTGTACTATGAAAAGCTTGGAAATATGAGCCTTACAGACTGCTATAATCAATGCAGGTTCCCGAAACATGTACTGCTGAAACTCTGTTCCTAACTTCATCAGAACTAGGTGCTTTCATCACATCTATCTTACTTTTGAGAAAAAATTTGATCTCTTATCTCAGCACTTTAGCACCTTAGCCATGAATTTATGACTGTAGTCTTTCTATTTGTGTAGGTTCCACCTGAAATGTGCTTTTATAGAGATCTTACTTCCAGTGGAATAAATGAATTGATATGAAGTGACATGAGTACATTGCTTTGAACGCTTGTATCAATTTGAATTCAAATTGAAATTTATGGCCATACAGTGGTTTTAGGGGCAAGGGAGTGTTGGGAAATGTTAAGTGAGGGAATCCTGGTCTTGTGTATAAGAATGGTAACCTTACAGAAGAGACCTTTGATCATTTTCTCTCCTTTGCTCTGTAAGAATGCAATGCTGTGTATAATAAAAACAAGAAGGAAAATTACAGCCTCTGCTGGTAACAAACCTAGGAACGGAAACCCATGTCTTTGAAGTGTGAGAAAATAATTTTTATTATTTATGTTACCCATTTTATGGTTTTTCTTATAGTATCAATAAAAAATAAAATAACTCACAGTCATTTCACCATCTATTGTACTTATTAATGGTGATGTAATACTTTACGGTTAAGGGTATCTTACCTAGATATGACTGATTTGTGCACTATTTGAAATGTTTTTCTTCAACCCTTGTTTTTGGCTTTGCTTCAATAGTACAGGACCCTTCAAACATATTGCATAATTTAAGTACTGGTATATTTAATGTGCATATTTACTTAAATGCTATAATATGTTGCTAAATATATTTATTAAAAACTTTTAGCTATTTATTTGATTCTAAAATATTGTATTTTGTTTACTGAAATTTCTCTAGTGCTTAGAATAACATTGACACATCAGGAATTATGCATTATTCAATCATCACTTATCAAAAGAAAGTATTTATTTCACTTCTGATAAGATGTATTGAAGTTTTTATTTGTTATCTGAACATGCTTACCATGGTATGTTAACTATTTATTCATATGTTGATATTCCCAGAGTACCATCCTGTTTTTAAACAAAGAGGCTCTCATTTTATTCACATTAATATTTTTAAGAGAAATGATGAAATAAATGTGATTGTGCAATATTGGTTTAGTTGACTTTGAAATCTACTATTAGTATTAATATAATCTATCCAGGCCTCCATACTTAATAGCTTACATTTTTCAAAATAAAGTCCTTCCAAATCCATGCTTGTACTGACCTTACTCAATTCTAGTGTAGATTCTGTTCATTTTTGTGTCAAAAATTCCATTTTATTTAACTAAAATTTTTGAGACTCTGCTCTGAGTAGGGCCATATCATGGACTGATGGATCAGTTGTCTCTACTCACTTGTCATATTAGAATGGGTGTGGAAAAGTGTCACTGATCAATTCATTTATAGGAGCCAACTTAAATCCTGGGAAAGTAGAATATATTTTAAAATATTTTTGAGTATTTTAGCTTGAAAAGTTAACAGTGACATTTTTCTCTTTTACAACACCAGGAATATTGCTGGAAGCAGAGCTAGTATTTTACTTTAGGAACCCTTCTCTCTTCTTGACAGCTGTCATTTCAGAGCAGGTAGTAGGAGATTCCTAGTTTTATTTTACTTTTATAATTAGAACTATTTATGGTTCATTGTTTTCTTTATATGTAAAGGAGAAAACAACCCAAAGAAAATACCATTTTTTGAAAGAGAAAAATGACTTTATTATATTTGATGTGTAAAAATAATTGGCACAATTTTGTCAGAACTCTCACTATAAATGTTTGTTTTGAATATTATCATGATTATTTCTGAAAAGCAAGCCTATGATAGAATAAAAGCATGTCAGGATTGTTAATAGATTATATAATGAAGTGAATGATCATGCAATGGTCCAAAGGAACAGTGTGTGGGCAGAAGAGAAAAAAAAAAAAAAACTTTCCCTGAATTCATATATTGGGTACCTCAGATACCAGAGAAGTGTAAAGGGTTGTCATAGTCAATTTAGACTGTGTTATCAAAATGTCATGGACCAGGTGGCTTAACTAAGAGATATTTATTTCCTGTAGACCTGCAGCCTGCAAATCTGAGATCAAGGTGTCAGTAAATAGGATTCCTGTTCACGGCCCTTTTTCTGGCTGATGGATCATCATATCCGTGCTCTCTACTCAGGCAGCCTTGCCTTTCCTCTGGTTGTGTGTGCATAGAAAGATTGAGAGATTTGTCTGTCTCCTCATATGGCAACTGATCCCATCACAAGGGATTTATCTTTCCAAACTCATCTAAGCCTAATTATGGCCCAATGTCCAACATTTACAACTAACTATTATCACACTTGAAGGCAAGAGTTCTGACACATGTGTTAGGAGGGGAATGACAATGTTGATTCTGTCAGTTGTCTAGTTTATAAATTACTGCAGAAGCATAATGAAGTTAAGAATCAGCAAAGTACAGCCAGTTTTTTGTTTGTTTGTTTTGTACATACTATGTATTTGTTGGAACATGGTTATCTGGATTTTTACTTTATTTTCTATGGCAGCCTTAATATTTCACCAGGAAGCGTTAGTGTATGTGATGAAGATCCTATGATTTATAAGTCCTCAGGAGGACTATAGGCCCCTGGGCTATCACTGGTCTAGGTTTCACATTTTCTTAAGACAATCGTAAATGCATACCATTTATTAGGCTACCTCAATCAATGCTCCTCCAGACTTAACCCTTGGCACAGCATTTAGATTTACTGGTAAAACAGATTCAGGAAGCCAACACTGAGATACTCTCACACAGAAGGCCTATGATGGAGCACAGCAATGTTCTTCAACAAGAGTCTAAATGATACACATACACAAACACAACCTGAACACAGCACACACAAAGACACATAGAGATGAACACACCCAAAGCAATACACACAGATGAATTCACACATACATGTACACATACACATTCTCATATGCCACCACACACACATGCACACAAACACCATACAAAACACACTAAGGCATAAAAATACACACATGTGCACTCATTTCCACAATTACATATGAACACATGCATGTGTAGGTACACACAAATAATGTGAAATGAAATTTTAAGAAAAATCGTAATTCAACAAACATGCTTGCTCAATTAAAATATTCATTGTCAAAATGGTAAAATATCTTGAAAGATTATAGTACTTAAAATAGCTAAATGGAGTATTTGTTTCTCAATATTTTATTTTTAATTTGTGTTTATATGTGTGTCTCTGGGGAGTGTGATATGCACATGAGTGAAGTGCCCCTGGGAAGCAGAACTACATTTTAGGTACCACAGAACTGGAGTTGCAAGTTGTGAATCACCTGTTGTGAGTTCCTGGATGCAATCTTAGAACCCCTAGAGCAGAATTATCTTTTTATTGCTGAGTCATCTCTTGAGCACATTGATGTACTTATTTTAGTATTATTTAATATGATAAAGATGTAGTTTGTACATATTGACTGTCACATTTTAACGTACCTGTCACAATAGCTGAAATTTTTAGTTTTGAATTACCTTATGTGTAGTGTATTTCTGCATATGTATATGTGAAACACGTGTGCCTCAGGCCTGCAGAGGTCAGAAGATCGCATCAGATTCCTTGATATTGGAGTGAAAGTTATTTACAGGCCACAAAAATGATAGGTATGGATCTTGTTTCATTTGTTTGCAATGGGTATTCGGTTCTTCTGGCTAATTCATTAAAAAAAAAAAAAAAAAAAAAAAAAAAAAAAAAAAAAAACACTATTCCCTAATGAACATCCTTGGTGCTTCTGTCAAAGAAGCTGTTTTCACAGTTAGATCTCTTACTGATTCCTGTGTTCACCTACATTTTTTCGTTGGATTGCAGTTTTCCTTCTAGTATCTTCTGTAGGGCTGGGTTGCTGTGTAGATATTGCTTAAATTTAGTTTTGTCATGGAATATTTTGTTTTCTCCATCTATGTTCACTGAAAGCTTTGCTGGGCACAGTAGTCTGCATTGGCATTTGTGGTCCCTTAAAGTCTGCATGACATCTGCCCAGGCCCTTCTGGCTTTCACAGTTTCTGATGAGAAGTCTGGTGTGACAATGATTGGTTTAACTTCATATTTACGTTTTCCCCTTGATGCTTTTAATATCAGCTACATTTTTGTACGCTCACTTTAGTGACCGTTCCATAGATGAGTTTCTTACCTTGAGTCTGGAGAGAAGATACTCTTCTGCCTCATCTTTATTCTAGTGTTTAATATTGTTAAGCTGCTTGGGATATGTGTGGCTTATTTCAAATTTTAGAAGTGGCATTTTTTCCTAATTTGGTCAAGAATGCTGGTGGTGTTTTAATTAATTAACTAATTAAATTTAATGTGTGCTAGGATTTTGCTTTGCCTGCAAGTATACTGTGCCTGCCTGATATCAGTGGAAACCACAGTAATGTACTGGGTCACATCAGACTATAATTATAGATAGTGTTATGCCACAATGTGTGTGTAAGATACAAAATCAAAGTTCTCTAGGAAAATAACCAGTGCTCTTAGACATGGAACCATCTTCCCAGCTCCAAATATTGGCACTTTATTTTGAAAGAGCTTTTCTCAAATCTAAAAATCACTTTGAGTAGTATGAAGTTAGTTTTTCAAGGTCATGACATATTTTATTCTGTGCTATTTTACATTATAAAATATTTTTCAGTAATTACTATCAAATAACCATCACCCTTACTGATTAGTGTTCATGGTACTACAAGGCACTCTGCACACTACAAGATAAAAAGGCTAAACACCAACCCAGCTGCCTAGGTTAGTGTTCTGTCTGCAAAGTAAGTGGACCAAAAGTTCTGGGAATAACCAACAATATCTGATTAGAGTTATGGCCCACTCCATGAGATAGAAACAATGTTTTACACTTATCAGATGGCCAAAAATTGAGACAAGATAGGTAACCAAATACTACTGTTCTGCTAAAAAAACTATAACATGACTCCTAAATATATTCTATAATATTTATAAGTATCTTCCTCAGTCATCAGATAAGCTTTCAACTGAACGAAGTGTAGAGAATGGGACCTTGGAAAACTCAATACTGTCCTTCTGTGCCTTGTGACACCAGTTATAAATATAGACACTGACTAGTTCTACTTGAGTAGATATTCTGAAAAGTAAAAGGTTTAATAGTATCAAAGTGATTGAAACAAGGTTTGTCAACAAAGAATCATAAGAAATAATTTTAAAATATTGAATGTTTCTACAGTCTAGCAATAACTATCTTTTAATATAAAATCCCCTAAGCACTTCTAAATTAATGAATATATTTATTACTCAATAGCTAGACCTTAAATTCAATTTTTATAATTATATCCTAAGAAGGAAATGGATTGATTTTCTTTTTGTACAAAATAGTCACAGCAAAACGTTATTTCTTATAAATCGAAAAACTATGGTTAATCAAATAATTAGATTGCCAATGAAGGGTTTATCCCTACACCTTCTCTGATAGCATTTTATTCCACAAATTTTTGACAGGTTATTGAAGTTGTCATTGATTGTCTCAGTAAAACATGACCTTTACATTAGAGAGCTCCTATTGATCAAATTTCTCTCATTTCAATTGAATTATAATAAAAGTCACCATGGCATGATTTTCATACTGATTCATGTGTTATAATTCATAAAAATATTTAGAATACTGTAATATTATGAAAGCTATATTATATTCCCCCCAGGAATCTGTCATGTATGAATTCCCACACACAGAAATACATACACACACACACACACACACACTAGTGCACACATATGTAGGTAAACAGAAAAGAGTTGGTTTTGTTTGTTAAATTTACACACATATTATACTGAGAGTAATAGCCACAATTATCTCAGGTAAGTGGTTAATTGCTGCCTATAAAGTATGTTCAATCACAAAGTACTTTAGAAAATCTAAATAATAGTAATTAGTAAAGCACACCAAAGTACAAAAGAAAATCCATTTACAACAGTTTATTTCTGTAATGTTCAGCTCATAAAAATTCTTAAGCTAGAGTTAGATGGAAGGGGAGGAGGTCCTCCCCTATCAGTGGACTTGGAAAGGGGCAGGGAGGAGATGAGGGAGGGAAGGGGGAGAATAGGGAGGGAATGCAGGAGGGGGCTACAGCTGGGATACAAAGTACATAACCTGTGATTAATGTAAAATAAAAATGTAAAAAAAATATTTATAACTAATTCAATATCATACAACTAATATGATATGTAAAAGTATGTAGAATATTTATTTGAAATTTGATAGGTTTCCCTTAGGCTAATTTACTAAATAACTGACTAATAGGTTATGCAAAATAATGATCAATTTCCAAAATGTTGCATACTATAAAACTGTAAAATTCATATTCCAAAGTGACTGTGTCTTTGTATAATGGAAATGAAAATTATGTAATTACAGTTATAGTGTTAAAGGGAAAATACGGACATAGTTTAGATGGCTTCCTCTAAAATTTCATTTTTAGAGTCAGAAGAAACAACTCAAAAATCTTATAATAGGTTTGGAAAAACTGAAAGATTCTAATATATTTAATGCTTAATTTTTTATCTAGCTCATTTATATATGGTATCTGGTTATACCATAATACTGTATCTAAAAGAAAAGGCCTTTATATTCAGACCAATCTCTATTGCCACTTTTTTGTATTGTGGGCTTAGACAAATGTCTACCTGTTCCCTATTATCTCCTTCAGCTCTAAAATTCACTCCTCTGTAAGCCTTCTAATAAATGTCTCCCAAAATTATTTGGTAGAATTGCAGTTTAAATAATGCTTATTAACTACTAAAATATCTGCCTGTCAAATGGATGAGAAAAAAAGTTTTAGTTCAATGGACATAAATATGTGTATGCAATTGTTTCCATTTATTTGTACATACACTGGTGAGAGGCAAATTTCTTCTTCATAGCATTAGAGACACACTTATAATTCAGCATTGCTGACAGATCACAATATCACTATACCACTTAGTTTAGTGGGGACACCATCATTGATCTTTGGTTTTCTATCTATATCTGAGAATCATAACACACATACCCAATGACAATGTCAATATAGTCTATAAAATTTTAAATTATTTCACATGGAAAAGTGAATTTTAGATAAGGAGTTGGAGGTGAATTTTATCTAAATATAGTATACCCACTTATAAATAAAATAACCTCTGTTAAGTGTCATTATTTCCCTATTTAGCTTCTGTCTAGAGGACCTGTCCCTTGGTGAGAGTGGAGTGTTGAAGTCTCCCACTATTAAGGTGTTCAGATGGATGTGTGATTTAGGCTTTAATAATGTTTCCTTTACAAATGCAGGTGCTCTTGTATTTGGGGCATAGATATTCAGAAGTGTCATGTTCTCCTGGTGGATTTTTTTTCTTTGATGAGAATGAAGTGTACTTGTAGTTAGTTTGGCTAAAAGTTTGTCTATCTTGTTGATTTTCTCAAGGAACCAGCTCTTGGTTTTGTTGATTCTTTGAACAGTTTTATTTGTTTATAATTGATTGATTTCGGCCCTGAGTTTGATTATTTCCAGCAATCTGCTCCTCCTGGGTGTATTTGCTTCTTTTTTTTTTCCCTAGGAATTTCAGTTGGGCCATTAAGTTGCTTGTATGAGATGTCACAAATTTCTTCTTGAAGGCACTTAGTGCTATGAATTTTCCTCTGAGCCCTGCTTTCATTGTGTCCCATAAATTTGGGTATGTTATACCTTCATTTTCATTGAATTCTAGGAAGTATTTAATTTCTTTCTTTATTTCTTCCTTAACCCAGCTATCATTGAGCAGCAAGTTGTTCAGTTTCTATGTGCGGGTACGCTTTTTGCTAATTCCATTGTTGTTCATGTCCAGCTTTAGTCCATGGTGGTCATATAGTATACAAGGGATTATTTCAATCTTCTTGTATCTACTGAGGCTTGCTTTGTGACCAACTATATGGTCTATTTTGGAGAAGATTCCATGATGTGCTGAAAAGAAGGTACACTCTTTTGATTTGGGGTGAAAAAAATGATTTGTTCTGTAGACATCTATCAGGTCTGTTTGATTTAGGGCCTCTGTAAGTACTCTTGTTTCCTTGTTTTGTTTCTGATAGGATGATCTGTCCCTTAGTGAGAGTGGAGTGTTAAAGTCTCCCACTATTCAGGTGTTGGGTCAATGTGAGATTCCAGCTTTAATAATGTTTTATTTACAAATGTAGGTGGTCTTGTATTTGAGGCATAAATGTTCAAAATTGTGATGTCTTCCTGTTGGAATTTTCCTTTGATGAGAAGGAAGTGTCTCTCCTCGAGTTTTTTTTTTTTTTTTGATTAATTTTGGTTGAAAGGCTGTTTTATTAGATACTAGGATCACTACCCCAGCTTGTTTTCTGTGTCCATTTGCTTGAAAAACATTTTCCAGCCCTTTGCTCTGAGTTAGTGTTTGTCTTTGTTGCATAGGAGTGTGTCTTGGATGCAGCAGAATGTTGGATTCTGTTTCTGCAACCATTCTGTTAGTCTGTGTCTTTTTATTGGAGAGTTGAGTCCATTGATGATGATAGATAATAGTGACCAATGAATTTTAGTTCCTTTTATTGTGGAGTTGGTGGTGATACTGTGTTTCTCTACTTGTTTTCTTTTAATTTTTTTTGTTGTTGTGAAGTTATCTATATCCTGTGTTTTCTTCGATGTAGTTGTTTCTGTTGGATTGGTGTTTTCTTTCTAGTGTCTTCTGTAGGGTTGAGTTGGTGTGTAGATATTGTTTAAGTTCAGTTTTGTCCTGGAGTATTTTGTTTTCTCCATCTATGTTGATTGAAAGCTTTTCTGGGTTTAGTAGACTTGGTTGGCATCTGTGGTCCCTTAGAGTCTGCATGATATCTGCCCAGGCCCTTCTGGCTTTCATAGTTTATGTTGAGAAGTCTGGTGTCATTCTGATAGTTCTACCTTTTCCCCTTGCTGCTTTTAATGTTTTTTCTTTGTTCTGTAGATTGTTTTGACTATTATGTGATGTGAGGAGTTTCTTTTCTGATCTAGTATGTTGGGTTTTCTGTAGGCCTCTTGTATGTTTATGGATTTCTCCTGCTTTAAGTTGAGAAAATTAATTGTTTTAAAAATAAAATAAAACTTAAATTATTGCATTGGCCAAGGACGTTTTGAGCTAAAGCTAGTCAATAAATAAATGTTCATTGATTGTAATATTGACTATCACTTTCTCTATTAATAACCAATGCTTTTGCAAATGCTCATTTTTAGCCAAAATTATCAGATACTCCAGCATCATTTTATACATACATACACACACACACATAAAACTATGAGATTAAGCATATTGAAGTTTTACTGAGAAGTTGTAAATCTGATTTTTTCTATTACCTTTTGTATATCTTTAAAAATATTCTCAAATCTATATTATTTTGTTTGTTTACTTGAAAGGTGAGTTGCAATAAAACATAAAATATGGTAGCTGGTGGTTTAGCATGTTGATAAAGTGCTTGCTTGTAATGTGTGTGACCATGATTTTGATTCTCAATACTTATAAACAAACAAACTAACACATGCCTGTAATCCCAGAGCTCAAATGGTAAAAGAAAAACGTATTACAAATCTAAGAACACCCTTGGATATATGGTAAGTTTAAAGCCAACTTAAAATCCACAAGATTTCTGTCTTACAGAAATAAATAAAAAAGTTAAAGACTGCCAAGCAAAGGCTGAAGCTGTAATTCATGTAGGGAAAAACGTAAATGAAACACTTGAAGACATTAGTATACAAATAATAGTTTGCATGTGTCTTCCCTAAGCATAGAAAAAAAAGTCAGCATGTGTGATTTAAAAGGTTCCTACATAACAAGAGAAACTGTAGGTAAAATTGACAGTCTATAAATAGGAGAAAATATTACAAACTAATAACTTTATATGAGATATTCCAGGTTCAAATATCACCTTTCTTATGGCATTATCTGTATCTGTCAGAATTGTTAGATTGTGTCATGATCACATTTACAATATTGTCCTAAAGGAAGTTGATACCTTTTAATCCAGTTGCCAGTGGTTATTAGGCTCAGTGTACATGAGCCCAAACCATCTGAAATACTGTTGTTCACTGTAACAGTAACAAAGACAGACAGCTCAGGAAGTCCTTTCTAGTAAACATCCTTACATTTACCTCCAGCTATGAGAAATCTATGAAGAGGAAGAATTCTTGTTTCAAGATGGGCAGAATGTGGACACTATTGGGGAAAAATCTAACTACTATTGTATTAAATAAAAGAGAAAAGACAATTCATGATCATTTATTATGTCTAGTAAATTGACTATTGTCAGGTGGTTTTGCTCATGACTTATTATATTATGTCTAATGTATAGAAGGGCACATGTCATATATTTACTCAGGTATCTGATAATTTATTTCAATAATGTTAGCAGTGGTGAGTTATACTTTCTATAATTATCTTTTTCTGAAAAACAAATTTTCATACTTATATTAATGAATTAGGCTAGCCCCTTTAAGAACATTGTAGCATTTCTAAAACTATGTTGAGAAAAGGGATGTGTTCACTAAATAAAAAGAAATTGCAGCTAATTAGGATTTCAAAGGCTGTATTTTTATTAAATGTATAAACAGATATTATTTGCATAGGACACATGCAGTCATATTTATTTAATATCAGTCAGGGATACAAAATGTATTGATGTGTGAGCCACACACAGAAACATGAAAGGAGAATAGTGCGCAGCTGCTGTGTAGTACTGTGAAGGCTTAATGAGAATATGGGGGCAAGGCAAGCATTTCCTGATACGGGAGAGCTTGAAGAAATCCTCAGTATTTGCTAGGAAAACCCTCCCATGACACGTAATATATGCATCTATAGCAGAGTCAAATGTGGCTTTAAAATTTGAAATTGCACTCAGTCCAGGGCACGAAAACATTATATGTCATGCAAGGCTCCCTCTCATCTCAATGTCTCCAAAGTCTTGCTTAAATCCTTCGGTAAAATTTCTTCACTTCCTCCACAAGACATGTTTTCGTTTTTTTTTTTTTTTTTCACCTTTACAACAAACACTGTTTATATTTCTGTCAAAGCTCCTTTCCTATCTAAGTCAAGCTGTGGTTATTTCTGGCCAAGTCTCTTGAGGAAAGTTCAGCTGAAAGCACAGGGACATAGCTCATTTGTCTTGGATATTACCCACATTGGCTTGCTACATCCAGTGCTCTAAGTATCTGTTGAGGTTGTAGCTGCCTGCCTGAACAACCTCTTGAGAATAGTAGTTCACTGCTATGGCATCATAAGTACGAACTATATTTTATCTAGGTCTAGGATCATAAGTACACACAGGTGAAGGGAACATAGCGAAGAGTTTAATTGACAGAAATTTTCCTAGAGCACTTCTCACTGTCTATTCATAAATAAATTCTAAGCACAGAAGTAGAAGTTTCTTCAGAAGTGTTAGCCTTCCTCAATGAAGTGGACCCTATGGAGTTATAAAGCATAGTTAGTACTTGAAGGCAGAGAAGATCTCTGAAGTAGTTTATTTTCCCCAAGAAATACAGTGCTTAAATATATTTCTCAATCTTATTCGAATGTTCAGTTACAGAGTTTCTGCAGCAGAAAAAAAATTCTAATGCTCTGTGTATTAATTTTGTCTGCCTTAAAGATATCTATCCATCACATGCTTATCAAGAAGTTTAATTGTAAGAATTACATTCCCATTAAAATGCATATTAGCCCTCTGTCAGATAAAGGGTTGGTGAAGATTCTTTCCCAATCTGTAGGCAGTAGTTTTATTTTGCTGACAGTGTCCTTCATTTGCTTTACAGAAGCTATTCATTTTCATGAGGTCCCTTTTATTGATTGTTGCTCTTAGAGCCTGTACTGTTGGTGTTCTGTTTAGGAAGTTGTCTCCTGTACCAATGAGTTCAAGGCTCTTCCCCACTTTTCCTTCCTTTAAATTTTTTTTATTAAATTCTTTATTAATTACACTTTATTCACCTTATATAACCCTGTAGTTCCATCCTGCTGTCCGAATCCCTCCCTTCCTCCCCCTTCTGCACCCATGTCCCTCCCCAAGTCCAAGGATAGGGGAGTTACACTTTTCCCTCCTTCTGATCCTAGTCTACTAGATCTCATCAGGAATGGGTGCATCTTCTTCTTCTGTGGCCTGGCAAGGCTGCTCCCTGCTCAGGGGGAGGTGATTAAGGAGCAGGCCAATCAGTTCATGTCAGAGACAGTCCCTGTTCCCATTACTATGTAACCCACTTGGACTCTGATCTGTCATGGGCCACATCTGTGCAGGGGTCCTAGGCCATCTCCATGCCTGGTATTTATTTGGACCATCAGTCTCAGGAAATACCCCTGTGTTCAGAGTATTTGGTTCTGTTGCTCTTCTTGTGGAGTGCCTGTCCTCTCCAGACCTTACTATTTCCCACTCCTTTCATAAGATTCCCTGCACTCTGCCCAAATGTTGTCCATAAGTCTCAGCATCTGCTTTGATAGTCTGCAGGGCAGGGCTCTTCCAAGGCCCTTTGTGGCAGGCTCCTGACTTGTTCCCAGTTTTCTCTTTCTTCTGATTCCATCCTCTTTGTCTTTCTGGATAGGGATTGAACATTTTATCAAGAGTCTTCCCTCTTGATTAGATTAGTTTCTTTAGGTGTACAGATGTTAGTAGGTTTATCCTCTAGTATATGTCTATGAGTGAGTATATACTTCATGAGTCTTTCTGCTTCTGGGATAGTTACTCAGGATGTGCTTTTAGAATTACCACCATTTACCTGCAAATTTCATGATATAATTGTTTTTTTTATTGCTGAGTAATATTCCATTGTGTAGATGTACCACAATTTCTGTATTCATTCCTCAGTTTAGGGGCATCTGGGTTGTTTCCAGCTTCTGGTTATTACAAATGAAGAGGCTACAAACAAGATTGAGCAAATGTTCATTCTGTGTACTTGAGCCTCTCTTGGATATATGCCTAGGTGTCCTATAGCTGGATCTTGAGGAAATGCTTTTCCTAGTTGTTTGAGGAAGCTCCAGATTGATTTCCCACCAGCAGTGGAAGAGGGTTCCCCTTTCTCCAGAACCTCTCCAGCATGTGTTGTCACATGAGTTTTTAATCTTGGCCATTCTGATGAGTGTAAGGTGAAATCTCAAGGTAGTTTTGACTTGCATTTCCCTGATGGCTAATGACGTTGAACATTTCTCTCAGTGTTTTTCTGCCATTTGATATCCCTCTATTGAGAATTTTCTGTTTAGCTCTGTTCCCCATTTTTTAATTGCATTACTTGATTTGTTGGGGTTTAATTTTTTGAGTTCTTTCTATATACTGGATATTACTCTTTTGTCAGATATATGGTTGGTGAAGATCCCTTCCTAATCTTTAGGCATTTTGTTTTGTTCTGAAGATAGTGCCCTTTGCTTTACAAAACGTTTTCAGTTTCATGAGATCTCAGAACACCAACAGCACAGGCTCTAAGAGCAATAATCAATAAATGGGCCCACTTTATCTTCTAACCAATTTAATGTGTGTCATTTTATGTTGAGGTCTTTGATCCACTTGAACTTTAGTTTTGTGCAGAGTGATAAGGATGATTCTATTCGCATTTTTCTACATATAGACATCTAGTTAGACCAGCACCATTTGTTGAAGATGCTATCTTTTTATCCATTGTATGTTTTTGGCATCTTTGTCAAAAATCAGGTATCATTAAGTATTTGGGATTATTTCTGGTTCTCCTATTCGGTTCCATTGATCCACCATTCTGTTTTTATGGCTGTACCATGCAGTTTTTAACCCCATATCTGACATAGGGCTAATATCTAGTATATATAAAGAACTGCAGAAGTTGAAAAGCAACAAATCAAGTAATCCAATTAAAAAATGGGGAACAGAGCTAAAGAGTGAAGTCTCAACAAAGGAATATCGAATGGCAGAGAAACGCTTAAAGAAATGCTCAACATCATTAGCCATCAGGGAAATGCAAATCAAAATGACCCTGAAATTTCACCTCACACCCATCAGAATGGCCAAGTTCAAACACTCATGTGACAACACATGCTGGAGAGGTTCTGGAGAAAGGGGTACGCTCCTCCACTGCTGGTGGGAATGCAAACTTGTTCAACCACTCTGGAAATCAATCTGGAGCTTCCTCAGACAACTAGGAATAGCACTTCCTCAAGATCCAGCTATACCACTCCTAGGCATATATCCAAAAGAGGCTCAAGTACACAATAAGGACATTTGCTTAACCATGTTTATAGCAGCTTTATTTGTAATAAAGCTGGAAAAAATCCAGATGCCCCTCAACTGTAGAATGGATACAAAAATTTTAATACATCTATACAATGGAATATTACTCAGCAATAAAAAACAAGGATATCATGAAATTTGCAGCTAAATGGTGGAAACTGAAAGGATCATCCTGAGTGAACTATCCCAGAAGCAGAAAGATACGCATGGCATTTAACTCAATCATATAGACATATAATATAGGATATACCTACTAACATCTGTACACTTAAAGAAACTAATCAAGAGGGAGGACTCTGGCTAAAATTCTCAATCTCCAGGCAGAAAGTCAAAGCCTATGGACATCAGAGGAAGAAGAAAACAGGAAACAAGTTAGGAGCCTGTCACAGAGGGCCCCTGAAAGGCGCTGCCCTGCAGAATATCAAAGCAGATGCTGAGACTTGTGGCCAACTGTTGGGCAGAGTGTATAGAATCTTATGATAGATATGGGAAATATAAGATAGGGAGAGGACAGGAGCTACAAAAGGAGAGCGATAGAACCAAAAATCTGAGCATAGGGGTCTTTCCTGAGACTGATATTCCAACCAATTAGCAAGAATGGAGAAAACTAGAACCTCTGCACAGATGTGGCCCATGGCAGTTCAGTTTCCAAATGGGTTCCATAGTAATGGGAACAGGGACTGCCTCTGGCATGAACTGATTGGCCTGCTCTTTGATCACCTCCCCCTGAAGGGGGAACAGGCTTACCAGGCCACGGAGGAAGAAAATGCAGCCACTTCTGATGAGAGTTGATAGACTAGGATCAGAAGGAAGGAGAGGAAGACCTCCCTTATCAGTGGACTTGGGGAGGGGCATGTGTGGAGAAGGTGGAAGGAAGGTGGGTTTGGGAGGGGAAGAGGGGGGTTTATGGGGGGGCTACAAAATGGATAAGGTTTACTTAATAAAAATTAAAATTAAAAAATATTTTTAAAACAGCATATTAGGAGGCAATATAGAAGCCACCCACTTCCTTGAGCCATCATTAAGAAATATATTATGTTGGTATATATATTTATTAATCTTCACAGTTTATTACAAACATCACTACTTTAATACTATATGTTTATCCATTTCTCTAACTAAATATTACATGCCAATAATTAGTAATGCAATTTTCTTATACTACAGAAATAACTCTATGGTCAAGGAAATGAAATATCAATATATATATTTCTACATTTGTACTTGAACAAGTTGTCTTGCTCTAATTAGTAATAGAGTACTTCATTAAAATAGATCTTAGTGAATAAAATAAAAATATAAAATCACAATGACTGTACATTTTCTTGTTATATTTTGTCACAGAACACCTTAATATTTTTCTCTTACTTTGTAAGTATCTCAAATTTGGATTTAAATGCTTAATTCTCTACATTTTTAGCAATCACTGCTTTGAAAAGATACAAATTTATAATTGTCTGATTAAAAAAACAATAATATTAAGTGTATATATCTTTTCAAAGAATGAGATTTCATATCAAAATGATATCACCAACCTCAAACTCAGACTGGTAAATAAGTAAATCCCAGAGTGTCCTGAAAATTTTGGTATATGGGAAAATCATCTTAATAAATATGAGCCAGTGTGCCCAAAATAATTGCAAGACATATAATGTGTGTACTTGATATCTGGGTGGTTAAAAAAGCCATTGAATTCAAAGTCAATATTTTCAATACTGACTAGTCATGAATAGTTCATATAGTTTGAATACATTGGTAGAAGCATCATGGTAGTAATATCAGCAAGCTTCAGTTCTGTAACACACATTGCTATTTGCTTTTACTTTGCATCTTCAATCTTAGAAGTTGTTAGAAAAACTAATTTTATGTCAATAATTTTCAAAAAGGCTATAACATATATTGTACTATGGTTCTCTAGAGGAACAGAACTGATAACTGTAGAAAGAAGTTACTAGATAAACACACATACAAATAGATGACACAGAGATAAACAGATTTAGAAAATGTATTGGATTACATGATATGGTCTGAGTAGTCCAACAGCAGCTGTCTTATACCATGGTGTGTGGGCTGTGAGACCCAGCACTCCTAATCCACAAAAGGGCAGCCTCAAAGTCCCAATTTAGCATTCAAGAGCTGGGGTATTCATGAGGAGCTGATGGTCTCATTTATGTTGGAAGTACAGAGAATTTACTTCTAATATCAGGTAAGGGATCAGAAATAGCAGCAACAGGATATATTAACTTCCCATCAAGAGTGAGGGAAGGAAACGAAAGGAAAGCTTTCCTTCATTCATGCCCTTTAACTGGACTGCCATCAGAAGGTTACATTCACTTTAAGTGTGATTTGTGTCAATTCAACTAATCTAATCAAGAAAATCTCTCAGAGGAGAACCCAGCGAATTGCCTTCTTCTTGATTCCAGTTCTAGTCAAGTTGACAATTTAGAGCTTTTGCAGACATCAGGGCCTATAATAATGAACCATTCACTTAGAAACTTGCAGAGCTAACAAACTTTCATGTGTGCTACCTCTCTGTTGCAATTACTCACAAAAGGAGGTTTGAAATATGTTTATTCAATTAAACTTATCTAAATTTATTTATAAACTTATTGAAATATATTTATTCAATTAAAATTATCTTAAACATGTAGTAGTGTCACATGTATAGTGTTATACAATGGTAATATGTGTTTTATACATTATACACGGAAGACCTAACTCTTTATTTTCACGGTTCAGTGAATTCCCTAAACTAAAAGGCTACTGCATGCAATTAGATTATTAAGCATAGTATATGTAATTCTTTTGCTCCAATTATTTTTTATTGCAGAAAAGGACATGGTCTGAGTGACTCCTGGTGAAGAAAATAGTGGTAATATACTTGAGACTGGTACAAACATATCAATTTACATACTATATACTACATGGTATATATAAATGATGTGATAATTTCATATTATATATTAAGATTAATTTATATCCCTATAAGTAAGAAAATAAATTTGAGTTTCTCTACCATGTATCACAAACTGCACATATGAATGTCAAGAGACTTCTGTTCATCTGTGCCCTTCTTGAGATGTAAGTTAAGAAGTAGACAAAACTGCTTTTCTCTAAGATCATTCAAGGAAGAGCCAATTTTGAAGTCTCATTTAGCTTAAATTTATCTTCTTCTTGAGTTCTCTTTAATTTCCAAAAATGTAGAGAAATTTCATTGCTTGGAATCTTAGAATTCACTTCTTTGTGCTATAAAATCTTTCCTGATTGAATTTATGTTTGGGTGAACCAGTGAGTCATTCTTTGAGAAAAAAGTTCACTTTTCCCTCTCAAAACATCTCAAAGGAAATGCTAATAGTTTAGAAAAGTGTGATAGAGGAATGATGTATAAATCACTTCTGGAAAAATATACATGCTAAAATGTATTTACTGCTTTTGTGTCATGTAACAGTTGAGAACAGAGGCATTTTACATGGTTGTTGACCTGTGCAAAAAAAGCAGTAAGTATTAGCATTGCAGGATTCAACATAGTCTGTTTTCTAGTGATTATATTTGAACTATATGACTTCATTTGTGACCTAGGTCACAAAGAGAGGCAATTTATTTTGTTAAGGACATCATGTACATGAATCCTTATCTTATTCGTTCTCTAAATGTTTATTACAAAAACCACCCAAGCCTATAAACTGAACTGAAAAATAGAAAGTAGTTCTGAATAATTTTCACCAACAATGGAGTGACAGAAAATAGAGTGATAAGTTTGTTTTCATACATGCATGTCACTATCAAAGGTAGAGAGATTATGAATTTCATACTATTATGTGTTAATTATTTCATAGAAATATCCTATATACGCATTTTAATTGCTAATACCACAGATTTTTGTCATGCCAAATTGAAACTGTAGGCAATAGATGGGTTGAATTTAAAAGGTAGGTTCAGAGGTGATTGCAATAATACTGCATAATCTTTCCAAAGGAAAAACCTACTTGTCTGTTCATTTATATATTCCTCAGTAACACTTACTGAGCATCTCATTGTTAGCCAGGTACTTCACAAGCCTTGTACATACACCAAGCTTTGTCTACCAACAATGGCTTATGGTGCTGGTCTCCTTGGACACATTTTTCAATAAGCCCCACACCCATGTTTAGGAGCCAAGAGAATCTATGAACTGGAACACATTGCTTCTAGAATCTGGACGAGTTCTACAGATCCACCAGACCTGATATCCAATCCGGGCTCAAATTTTAATTAGCTGTATGAACTTTGACAATTCCTTTAGTTTTGCTGATGTTTAATGTATATAATTATCAGAAGAAAAATAAAATATCTGGTAGAATTGAAATAGTTGAAAAAACAACACATGCAATGTACTCTAAAAATGTTCATGTAATTAAATAATCACTAGAATTTTAGGTTAAAACAATGAAATCATTATTTCAAACTCTTTGAAATGCAAGTTTTACCAGTTCATATTTACACATTCCATTTCTTTGCTTTTCTTTAAACTGTTACAATATACTTTTGTTAAAAAAATAAAAGAAAGACAAGTTACTCTTTCCCTCCATCACTCAAACATCTCTGAGGATATAAAAGGATTTGAAGCTTCAAAGAGGAAAAAAGAAAATCATGAAAGCATGCTTTTCATCCCACCAAGTGTATTGTATTTTCTCCCAAATCTAAAGTTACATTCATAACACCCTGTTGTCTGCATTAGTACAAATACCTGTGACTTTGTAAGCACCTTCGAAGTAACTCAATAATAAATTACAGGCTATATAATATGATTTTATGCCAAATAAAATTGGAGAGTGCAGAATGGCTTCACTGATTCGAAGTCTTCCATGAGAGCATGTAGCTGTGTAAAATACCCTGAGAGGCCCTTCCTCAGGATTCCAGGCCTACTTATTTGAGGGTGTCTTTCACTTTTTATTCATTCTTTTTCATTTTCAGAATTGTATTCAAAAAATTTATTCCAGTTAGGATGGAAAACCAGAGGGAGAAAGAAGACAGAATTCACTGTTGTTTGGAGTTTTCCATGAAATTTAGAATAGTGCCCACATATTTATTGACATTAGAGTCATCTCTAAATAAGATATGGAATTTGGATCTTATACAGAATAAATAAATTGAGTCTTATAAACTTTACCAGAAAGTATCTTCAAGAGTTGCCTCCAATTTGTCACGTCATATCTTAGATGTCAAGTTCAAAGGTGCATAGGAATTAGGCTGTAATAAGTTTGATATATTCATTCTCTAGAGTGACTATTACTTGTAAGAAATATAAGAATTAAAATTGAAAATTGACTTGGTGCCATCTATACTCACAACTGGGAAATGGGTGACAGTCAGGGTAAAATTTTGAGAGATTTCAAAAGATGGTCCAAAGGTACTGAGGGTATTTCTGCCAACTCAGAATGCAGGAGAGAGACAATGTAGCTTTAACAGCTACTCTTGAGTATCTGTCTTATTCCTTGCTTACCACAGGGGAATAGTAAAATATAGCTTTGTAGAATCCTAATCTCCAGAAGAAATCTCAGATGTCCCAATTCAAAAGTAAGATATTTTCTGGCTGTGATAGAATTTAATAGTATTTTCTTTTCCAAGTAAAATTGATATTCAGAAGACATGTGAGAATTAAGACTGAATTTCAATGTAAATAGTTTGTTAATTAATTGCATAGTTTCTAAAAATATTAATATGGGAAATGATGGGTGACATTTTTCCTAGTGTCAGTTGTCATGAATGAAATCTTAGATGGAAAACTTGATTTAAACAACTTTTGTTTTTATAACAGAATGCAGATCATACAAAAACCAACTATATACTTTTGAGATTTGTATTTAATATCTGTCATGTCAATAAATTTGCCTTGAAATCTGATTGCAGCAATTGTTTTCCTGCTTGTATTGATAAAACACCAGGTACAGAGTAGCTGAGAGCCTTGTTCATTGTCATAAAAGCAATAAGAGGAAGATACATGATTTGAGCATAATGTTCTCTAAGAAGATGTGACCTGCAAATACTTATGCTTCTCAGCAACTAGTAAAATGACTGAGACTTTATAATTTGGGTTCCTAAGCTTTTGAATTAACTTACGTTATATTAGCATGCCAATTGTAAGACAAAATAATACAAAAGATGAAGTTGGCATTATATAGAAGCCAATTATATATATAATATATATAATATATATAATATATATATATTATATTTACGAAACATTGGAGAATCATATGAACTAGCTTATGGCAACTTAAAAGAGTAATTACAATTCTAAAGCATCTACTGAAAAAAGAACAATATTACTAAAACAGCTGAAAAAAGCATTAAAATATACCATACATTATCTATCTATAAAAAAAAAAAACAATTCAGGGGGGTGATTCAAGATGGCTGCCACTAGAGAACACTGTGTCTGAGGAATAGGAGAGCAGAAACAACGCAGCAACAAGGAGACTGAACTCTGGGACGTAAAACGCCAGCATTGTGAGTGCCAGGTGAGCGGAACTCCTATGGTGAGAAAATCAAGTGGGAAAACCCTAGGGATACCCAGTCATTACCTGGAGAAATTTCCCAGTGACCAGCAGCACACAGCTCTGATCTGGACTAGCAGCCATACTGGGTGCCAGCACCCGACATTGTAGACTGGATCACACAATCTCGCAGGCAGTCTCCAAGAAATTAAGGATGCCATCAAAAGACGAAACCTAAGAATAATTGGAATGGTTAAAAAGAAGACTCCAGGCTCCAAGGACTGGAAAATATTTTTAAGAAAATCATAGAAG
>CM053748.1:32247678-32260580 GCA_028658305.1 Pachyuromys duprasi
AACATTTGACTGAAAGACTTAGTAGTTTTTTTTTTTTTTTAATTATTTATTCTTCAGTATCTTGGCTTTTCTTTGAATCTTGTCATAACACATTTTGGCCTGAATTTATAGTGGATGAGCATGCCTTCTTCATTCAACTTAAAAATGCTACTGATTAATATTTAAAATAAATAAGAGACAATGTTGTTAACTCATTATACTTAGGTCTTTCCTTGTCATTTTTGTGGCCTTTGTTTTTATTCTCTATGTAGTCACCTGCTAACTCACCTTAAGTTGAAAGACACAATCCTTTTTTCCATGTCAACCACTTTTTTCCATGTCAACCACTCTGCCCAAATTCTCTGTTCATAATAAATATGGAGTAAACATAATAAACTAACATAATAATGAAAAAGGAATATATTATACATTGCTCATCTTAAAACATCTTTTATAAAATAACTTAATCATAAGAATACAAATTAAATAATATTGTAAGAACATTCAGGGAATAATTTCTTAAGGAGTGAATATTTTCTGTAAGTTAAAATATTTTCTGAAGAAAGATTTTGTTTTTCACTTAGGCCTTGGAGCAAAATCACAGGTAATGAGAAGCAGAGGTCATAGAAACAAAAATAAATCTGAATTGTTCATAATAATAAAGGCCACAGATTGCAATTGCTAAGAAATACTTCAAGGTCTTACAGATGAATAATAATGAAGAAGATGCAGTACAAAACCAATACTGAATTTTAGTTCTATGTGTGTGAATCATGTCATCCATTTAGTGTATAATATTTATACAGTCCTCATTCAAAATAAGCCCTGTGTTAACAATGAGGAAAATAATTTCACTGTAGATATTATAATCTAAAATACATGAGGCATAATTGAAAGAAATGAGTCAAATGAATTAAAAATTCAACAATGGTAACTAAATTACTGACAGGTTAGCAACTTTGGATGGGATAGCCTAACTCGCTCCTATATCGCTATGAAATGTGCACAATTTATCAATGCAAGGATTACTTAAGATCCGAATTTTATTGATAAGAGTACAATCATCAAGTAAAAGAGGGTACGATAGGATAATTGTTTGTAGTAGGAAGTATTATAATATGCGTAAGCATGGAGAAATTGTCAAAAATTATACATAGAGCCAGGGATCCATGTGCTTGATTTTGTACATGATCCTGGATGTTTCATCCATAAAGATAGCGAAAACTAGTGTGGTGTCTGTATCTGCAGTGAAGATGTTCTTTCACTTTTCACAGATTCCAATAAGGAAAGGGGATTGCATTACTACCTATAACTTGTGTGTCTACCCTTAATGCAGGAAGAACCTGTTACTTTCTTTTTTTTAATACAGCCATTTTATTTCCACTTTTTTCCAGTCCCCAGTAGCACAGATGAGAACCCTCTAAAACACAAAAATATCTCAAGAGAGCATGGTACAGGATAGAAGAAGGTATAAGCAATAATTTGGCAGAATTTTATCAACTCCAGCAGTTCATAATCCCCCAATCCAAATTTTAAAATTCAAAAAAATTAACAGTGAAATTTATTTAACATGTTACAGCTTACCATTTAAAACATCATGCTAGGGGCTGGATCTGGGAGGAGTTGGGGGAATATAATCAAAACACACTGTATGAAATTCTCAAAGAACTAATTAAAAATATACTGTCATGCTCTAGTTAAATATTTCACAAATAACACTGTATACAAATAAAATATTACACAAAATATCTCTTAAGAAACTGTTTTTGGTCTTTGATCTGAACAATAAATAATAGCACAGGCACTTGTACGTTGACAGGGAAGCAGCCCTACCCAGGAGAAGGTCCTCTAAGCAACGCGTGGTAACATGGCAAGAAGAGAACCCCAGGAGTTTTTAAACTGATGAACCCCTTAAGAAAATGCCTACAAGCTCTATCTTCTCATTTCAAGTTCAAAAGTCACAAGTGCTTCCCTGGCCCACCCTGAACATTCACAAACCCATATGGCTGTTAGGCTCTTCATACTTCCTTGGGCTGGCCATTAGGGAATCATTCGTGTTTTCAAAATACTAAAATTAGGTTAACTACCATGATGTCAGCCTGGAAGCCAAACACAAGTGAGAGAAAACCCCCTTTGGCCCAGACAGGATGAGAGGCTCCTGGTGCAAGGCTTCCCTTGTGTACAGGAAGTAATGGGTTCTAGCAACAGGGCAAATACTGTTGGGGTGACAGGGACATGTGATGTCAGTCTACTTTGTAGACAACTTTTACAATCCATCAAAATCTTATGAAAATAAATATAATTCTATTTCACAAAAACACCAGGTCATGTCCTACAAAATCTTGAGAAGCTAATAGGTTTATAAATACCTGGTGTATCTGTCCATCATTAGGACAGGAACAGGAATATACCACAGACAAGGAAAAAAGACCTTCCTCGTCAAACTCTAAATATAATTTTGGAGAAGGAAAACAAATCAGAAACAGGAGTGGCAGCCAGCGGAAGGGCCAGCAGCAATCATCCGGCCATGGTGATTTAGCTTCAGCTTTCTCTCATCACGAGGTGTGGCATTGTGGGCTTGGGAGGGCCAGGTGCTGCCTACTCAGGGAGGCTGGTAGCTTCTGACATCACCTACTGTGAAAGCACAAGATGGGAACTAGTCAGGCTAGGCCTTTGTGAAATGGAGCTCACCTGTGTTTCAGTATTTTAAATCAGGACTTTGCAACTGAGACCAGATATCAATCACCTCCTGAGGTTTTCTGCTATGTACTAACATTACATCTACATATGAACAAATGTTTTTTTTTTTTTAATTTTTTTCTTCAATGTCAAATGTCCTGAAGCCCTTGTGTTTCTCTGGAGCAAGGCCCAGTTTTGTTACTTTCTTCTAAGTAATAAAATGCAACAGAAGTACTGGATGCCATAGTTATCAGTAAAGATACATAACTATAGAATCTAACCAGCAACTCATGTGACAGATTTGTTTCAATGGCAGTACTGTAACATTGGTATGGCAAAAACTGAGAGTATGCTGCTGGGTAACAATTAGAAAGAAAATAGGACTTTTGCTTCCACAGTCTCCAAAGAACACCATTATGGAAAATGTCTTCCACAGACAAGAATGGAGATGACAGAATAGCATCGAATGACTCTTGCTGAAAAGAAGGATCAACCAAGAAAGTTGCTGTCATTAGTTTAATAGAGGATAAGAATCAAATGGATAACACATACACACTGAATGAATGGAATAGCTGTAGAAGCAACAATGTGACCTTTGATGTTGAAAAAAATGACATTCTTTCTTAAATTATCTTCTATATTTCTCTCATACAACACATTCTGACTGTTTCCCCCCACCTCTGTAACACACTCTCTTCCTTCCTCTGTAACACACTCTCTTCCAAATCTACTTCTTCTCCATTTCCCTTCAGAAAAGAGCAAGACTTTCAGTGACAGCAAACGAACTCAGTATAACAAAATACAAAAACACTAGGCACTAACTTCCATATCAAGACTGGGAAAGGCAAGGCAGTGGGAGAAAAAAAAAAGGTGCCAAAACCAGAAAAGTCGGAGACACCCAACTCCCACTATTAAAAGTCCCAGAAAATATCAAGCTATCATCATATAGGCAGACAACCTAGCACAGACCCATGCAGGGTCTGTAATTGCAGCTTCAGTTTCTGGGAGCCCTGCTTAGTTGATTTGGGGGCCATGTTCTCCTTGTCACAACCGACCTGGCTCTTACAATTCTTCCTACCCTTCTTTTGAGGGGTTTCCCAGGTTTCAAAGGAAGGGACCTTGTGGAGAGCTCCAGTTTGGGCTCTCTCTATGCTTAACCCTGGACCATGGGTCTCTGCATCTGCTCTCGTCAGCTGCCAGAGTGAACATCTCTGATGACAAATAGGCTTTATGCCAATCTATGATTATAGCACAATATCATTTAATTGGGATTTTTTTCCTATCCTATGGCTCTGGACTATCCAGTCTCTAGTTCCTTGTCATAGGTTCCCTCTCATAGCGATAGCTTCAAATTAGACCAATTATTTGTTGGCTACTGTCACAAGTTTTATGCCTCCATGGCCCCAGATATCGAGTTAGATAAGGTTGACTCTAGGAGGCAGTTTTTTATTGTTTTGTTTAATGTCTCAATACAATCACTGGAAATTGTCCAGTTACAGAAGACAGGTGTTTCAGGCTTATATTCTCTATCACAAGGAGCTCTCAATAGCGTCATTTTCATCGAATACCGGAAGTTTCTACTGCACCAAGTTTCCACATCATCCCCAAATGCCCTCCAATTCCAGTAGTATCTCTGAGTACACTGTGTGTCCATTCCTCCAGAACACAAATCTGATCCATCCTGTTACCATCTCCACCCACTCCCAGAGCCTGTACAATCTATTCTATTTCCTCTTCCCAAGGCAATCCATGCATCTCCCTCAGAAACCTCTTTTTTGACCTCAACATAAAACCAGATACTCTGAATAGGTAAGAAGAAAAAGTGGGGAAAAGCCTAGAACTCATTGGCACAGGAGAAAACGTCCTGAACAGAACACAAACAGCACAGGATCTAAGAGCAACAATCAATAAATGGGATCTCATGAAAAGGAAAAGCTTCTGTAAAGCAAAGGACACTGCTGTCAGAACAAAACAACAGCCGTCAAGCTGTGAAAGGATCTTCGCCAACCCTATATATGACAGATGGCTGATATCCAGAATATATAAAGAATTAAAGAAGTTAAAAACAAATAAATCAAACAATCCAATTAAAATGGGGAACAGAGCTAAACAGAGAATTCTCTGTGGAGGGATATATAATGGCAGAGAAACACTTAAGGCAATGCTCAATGTCCTTCTCCATTAGAGAGACAAAAATCAAAAGGACCCTGATATTTCACCTTACACCCATCAAAATGGCTAAGATCAGAAACTCAAATGACGACAAATGTTGGAGAGGCTGTGAAGAAAGGGGAACCCTTCTCCATTGCTGGTTGGAATGTAAACTGGTTCAACCACTTTAGAAATCAATCTGGCGCTTTCTCAGAAAATTAAGAATAGCACTTCCTCAAGACCCAGCTGTACCACTCCTAGGCATATATCCAAAAGAGCTAAAGTACACAGCAAGGACATTTGCTCAACTATGTTTGTAGCAGCTTTATTTGTAATAACCCAAACCTGGAAACAACCCATCAACTGAGGAATGGATACAGAATTTGTGGTATTTTTACACAATGGAATACTACCCAGCAATTAAAAATGAGGAAATCACGAAATTTGCAGGCAAATGGTGGGATCTAGAAAGTATCATTCTGAGTGAGGTATCCCAGAAGGAGAAAGACACACATGGTATATACTCACTTATTTAGACCTATAAGATATGATAAACATACTGAAATCTATACACCTAAAGATAAACAAAAAAGAAGACCCTGGGTAAGATGAAAGACAAATGGGATGGGTATTGGATGTAGGAGAAAAAAAGTAACAGGACAGGGTTCTACCACAGAAGACCTCTGAAAGGCTCTACCTAGCAGTGTATCAAAGCAGAAACTGAGACTCATAACCAAACCTTGGTCAGAGTGGAGGGAATCATATGAAAGAAGGGAAAGTTAATATGATCTGGAGAAGATAGAAGCTCTACAAGGACCAAATATATCTGGGCAAAGGGGTCTTATATGAGACTGTTTCTCCAACCAAGGACCATGTATGCATATAATCTAGAACCTCTGCTTGCCTGTAGCCCATGGTAGCTCAGTATCCAAGTATAGGTACTCTAGTAAGGGGAATAGGGACTATTTCCAACATGAACTGAATGGCTGGCTCTTTGACTTTCCCACCCTGCAATGGAGGAGCAGCCCTGATAGGCCACTGAGGAGGACTTTGCAGCCAGTCCTGAAGATACCTGGTAAACCAGGATCAGAAAGGGAGAAGGTCCTCCCCTATCAGTGGACTTGAAAAGGGGCAGGGAGGGTTTGATTGGGAGGGAATGAGAGAAGGGGATACAGCTGGGATATAGAGTTAATAAAATGTAACTAATAAAATAAAAAATAAACAAATAATAAAAACCTCTTTGTTACTTAGCCTTTCTGGATCTGTGGATTGTAGCATGATTATCATTTACTTAACAGCTCTTTAGAATGTGATATTATTCTCCACTATTCCAGACAGGTGACTAATTTGTGAAAAGGAATACAACATTTAGATGAAGATGAGTCAAGACTTAGTAGTAATTTTCTCTAAGAAAAAAGTCTTTCATCTGGTACAGAAGCACAAGACTCAGAGTATGAAGCAGGTTGAAACATTAAATACTGCAGGAAATGCCCCTTAGACTCAGAAAGTAAATAACTTAGAAATGTCTAGATATCTCTGAGCCTGACCTGAATCTGTAAGCTCCTTCTTCCGAACTTATATGTGCAGTAAAAACTGCAGAAAGACACTCTGAGACATTTGAGTGTCCTAAGTAGACTTTGAGAAGCCAAGATGTCTGATATAATTTCAAACAATCTGAGGAGAAAGGGACATTCTCCTGATGGACTGAGATCTAGTTTAAGCTTTTCACTATATCACCCATGATACAATGACCTTTTGTTGAGGAAGCTGTCTTTGGTTCATTTTTGATTGTTGGAATTAACCATTGTTAAAAAAAAATCCCAATAGAGTTCACTGATTCACCAAGTTCAACTGTGATGGCACATTTCCTTTTTTGCTATAGTTTTCTTAGATGGAATTAGAAAATATGTTCACAACTTCTTAGCAATAATGTTACCCAACACTGATTTCGTGGCATAGATGCTATATCTGTATATACTTTGAGAGGCTGACACCTATGTAAGATACATATTGGCACCATTAAAATTATGAGGCTATGTGTTTCTGGGAATATTTCAGTTTTGGTACAATCATACTGTTAATACATACTAAAGACATTGAACATTGTTTGGCTCCCCTGAGCTGAATATTATCATTCATTTTCCTAACATGAAGAAAACAATTAAAATCTAGAGATTTAGCTAAGCAACAAAATAAAAATTGTCCAAAATTTTATATGCTGTCTAACATAAGCATGAACACTTTAGGAAACAAACCCCTATTTAAGAGTTAATGGTTATTTAATATCTATTTGTCACAGAGCTCATACGTCTCACTGAAACATGTTGTTGCTGAAAATTATTAATGCAATCACAGTTGTGAAAAATGTTTATCATTTCTACTAAAGCCAATATGTAATCATTACCATTTTTCAGTTTAAGGTTAAACAGAATTTACTTATTTTGCTATTGGGGTGATCTAATGATATGTCAAATCTCAAGATTGGTAAAATACCTTCAGGTAGGCAATATCTTTTTCATCTACAAATCCCTGGTATTTACAACTATCAAAACATATCATTACAAGCAGAAGGCAGGGAGATAGAAGGAAACAAAACACATGCATTATTCAGAGCTGCATTTTTTCTTTTGCTAGCTTTCTCAAAACTGTCTTCTTTACAAGATGCCCAGAGGCATGCATTTAGATTAGTTTATTAACAAGGTCATTAATCCAGAGTTTGAAGTTTAGACATGCTTTGTTGATCAGCAAGTTTAAAAATTATGATGACTATAGAATGATATGCAATCAGAAATAGTTGAAATACACTAATAAACACCTCAGTCATGATTTGGTTCTTTAATAATACAGTGAATGAAAAATGTCTGTGTGATTAATTTCCTTTACAAATCAAAATATAAAAATCAGAAATATTCATAAAGTTATGTATGTATATTATAAAATAAGTTTTATTGACATTAGAAATTGATTTTTTTTATTTTTAACTAGTCTATTTATTAGTAAATATTGACAGCTGACTACAGAGATTACTTTGATCTTCAGTTTCTTATTATGATGACAAAAGTTAAAAATTCTTCTAAGTCAGTGGATGTTAGAAAGTGGAGAATACTTTCCATTCAGTTAGCACCTTTCTATTTCTTAAAACTAGCAATTTGTGATAAGAAAAGTTATTTTATTTATGAATTTCACTTTTTGTTATATTGAAATTTATTACTAAGCAATAGTATTTTGTTAAAAAATCATTAGATCTAAAAAAATTCAGGGAATATTTGCATTCTAAATGCTAGGACTATAAATAACAGTCCCTGAATGTTTTATAAATGAGTAACAATCTCCATTATAATTTTTCCATTTTATAACATGCAGCGATTCCATCAAATCTGTTCCTTAAATATGCATTAAGGCATTCATTTTACAGATCTGTCCTCATCATAAAACATGTTTGAATTTAAAGGTTCTGTTTCCAAGAAATGTATGTACATAAATTAGAATAAAAAAGTTTTCTATTAAAATATTTTATATTTACTATTTCTATGGTACATATGACCTCTGGAACATAAAATCACACAGTACACATAAACAATATAAATCTGAATAATAATAAGACTGTAGAGAAATGCAAATCCTCCTTCAATTTTTTTTTCACTTAATTTATTTATTTTCTCATATATTACACCCCAACTGCATTTTCTCCTCCCCCCTCTCCTCATACTCGCCCTCCCCCATGGCCTCTCCCTACCACATCCACTTCTCCATTTCTCTTCAGAAAAAGACAGTCTTCCTATGGATCAAGAAAATATGTTATACCAAGTTGTGGCAAGACTGGGACCCTCGTCATGTTAAGACTGGAAGAGGCAACCTGGTAAGAGAAAGAGGTTCCAGAAGTAAGCAAAAGTGTCAGAGAGAGCTCTTGCTTCTACTGTTAGGAGTCTCAGAAAAGACCAAACTACATAACTTTACATATATGCAGAGGGTATGGGTAATACCCATGCAGGCTTCCTGGTTGTCTGTTTAGACATCTTGACCCATATGAGACCAACTTAGTTGATTCTGTGGGTTTTCTCTTATTGACCTTGACCCATCTGGCTTCTCTTATTGCCCTTGACTCATTCCTTCCTCTCTTCTGCAAGATGGACTGAGAAAGTACTGGGAAAGATCACTAGAATTGGGGGCTTCTAAGGCATGAGCTAGAAAGATAGTTCAATGGAAACTCCCAGGATCTATGAGGGTGACCCTACCTAAGACTCATAGCAATGGGAGATGTGGAGCCTGGACCAGCCACCTCCTATCACCAAATAGCCTTCAAGTGGGAGAATTATGACACCAACCCAGTTACCTAACATTTGATCTACAATTAGTCCTGTGTACAAGAAATGCTGGGATAATGATGTCAAAGAAATTGTGGGACTAGCCAAACAATGATTGATCCAGCTTGAGGCCCATGCCATGAGCCCCTTGATATTATTCGGAGAGCCAGGACCCAAAAGCTGATAGTCCAGAGACCTGGCTAAAACCAAACATGTTCAAAAAAATAGTCAATCAATCTATTCATAATGATGTTTGGTCATACTCACAGATTAGTATGTGGTCAAATTATTATCAGAAAGGCCTCACTCACAACCCAATAGAGTAGATGCAGAAAACCACAGCCAAAAAAAAAAAAAATGGGTGAGCTCAGAGAATCTTCCTATTTTTATTGTTTTAATTTTAATTTAATTTAATTTTACATTTATTCACTTTACTTCCTCGTTGTAGCTCCATTCCTCCTCTCCTCTCAGTCCCATCCTCCCTCCACCTCCTCCCCTTTCCCTAAGAAAAGGGGAGCTCTCTTGCCCATCCAGCCCACCTCATCAAATTGCATCAGGACTGAGCAATGTCCTCTTTCCCTGTGGCCTGCCAAGGCATTTCCATGAGGATAAAGTGATCAAAAAGTGGGTCTATATCCCATACAGTCCCCACTTTCATTACTAGAGGACCTACAGGAAGTCTAAACTACCCATCTGCTACATATTTGTAGGGGACCTAGGTCCAGTTCCTGCATGGTTCTTGGTTGATGCTTTAGTTTCAGCAAGCCCTTATGGGCCCTGGTTACTTGGCACTGTTGGTCTTCTTGTGGAGCTCCTGTTACCTCCAGGTCATTTTCTCTTTCCTCCCAGTTTTCCACAAGACTCCCTACACATGACCTAATGTTTGGCTGTGAGTCTTGGCAGCTGTTTTGAGGTGCTGCTGGATAGTGCCTTTCAAAGAAAAATTTTGTCAGGCTCCCATCAGCAAGTTTAGCTGAGTATTGTTCATAGTGTCAGAGGTTGGCATTCTCAGATAGGGTGGTTCTTTGGTTGTGGCAGGCATTGGTTTGGTATTCCCTCAGTCTTTGCTCTATATGCTCTGTCTTTATCCCTGCACATATTGCATATAGGGTAAATTTGGGGTCAAAGTTTTTGTGGGTGTGTTGGTGTTACCTTGTTGCTGTTAGGAGACAAATCTAGTTAGTAGGTATCCTCTTCATTTTCTATGGGCTCTGTTGTGAGGAGTCTGTGTTTGTGTACCCCTCATATCCTCCCAGGAGCCTACCTTGAATTAGATCTTCAGCTTGTCATAGAGATATCCCCACTCTCAGCTTCTCTTTTCTCCACAGCTTCTCTTTTCTCCACAGGCCTTCTGTTTTCCTACTTCCCTTCTCCACTGCTCTGATCTCCTCTAAACTTCTGTGTCCCCTCTCCAAACTTGTTCCCTCTCTTCAGCCGCTACCTCTGTCTAGTCTATTTTCCTTTCCAAGTGAGATTTATGCATCCTCCCTTGGATACTCTATGTTACTTATCTTTGTTTGTTCTGTGCCTAATAGTGTTCTTATCCTTACATGGTTAAAATGTTCCTATAATTGAGTATATACTATATGTGTCTTTCAGGATGATTGCTTCTAGCTCCATCCATTTGCCTGCAATTTTTTTTTTGATTTCTTTGTTTTTAATATGTGAGTAGTATTTCATTTTGAAAATATGCTCATGTTTCTTTATCCATTCCTCAGCTGAGGTATATCTAGGTTGTTTCAAGATTCTGGCTATTGTGAATAATGCTATTATGCTCAACATAGTTGAGCAAGGGTCCTTGTTTTATGATGGAGCATTTTTTGGATATATACAAAGGAGAGGTGTAACTGGGTCATGAGGTAAAGTTATTCCCAATTTTCTGAGAAAGTACCAGGTTGAATTTCAAAGTGGTTATACAGGTTTATACTCCCACCAGCAATGGAGTGTTCTCCTTTCTGCACACCCTCACCAGTGTATGCTGTCCTTTGAGATTTTGATCTTATTATTTCTTTTAGGTGAAAGACTGGATCTCAGGGGTTTTGATTTACATTTCCCTGATGGCTAATGAAGTTGAGCCTTTCTTTAAATGCTTTTCAACCATTCAAGATTCCTTTTTTAAGAACTCTGTTTAATCTTGTGCCCCATTTCAATTGGGTTGCTTTGTTTATTGGTGTTTGATTTCTTGAGTTAATTGTATGTTTTGCCTATTAGCCCTTTGTCAGATGTAAGATTGGTGAAGATTTTTCCCCAACTTGTAGCCTGTCATTTCATTATATTGACAGTGTACTTTATGTTACAGAAGCTTTTCAGGTTCAAGAGGTCCCATTTATTAATTGTTGATTTTAGAGCTTGCAGTGTTGGTGTTCTGTTCAGGAAGTTGTTTCCTGTGCCAATGAGTTTGAGGCTCTTCCCCCACTTTATCTTCTAATAGATTTAGTGTATCTGGTGTTATATTGAGGTCTATGATTCACTTGGATTTGAAGTTTTTGCAGGGAGACAAATATGGATCTGTTTGAATTTGTCTGCATGTAGTATCCAGTTAGAGCAGTACCATTTGTTGAAGATGCTCCCTTTTTTCCAGTGTATGATTTTGGCTCCTTTGTCAAAAATCAAGTGACAACACATGCTGGAGAGGTTGTAGAGAAAGGGGAACGCTCCATCCTTGCTGGTGGGAATGTAAACTAGTACAACCACTCTGGCACTTTCTTAGATAATTAGGAATAGTGATTCCTCAAGACCCAGCTATACCACTTTTAGGCATATATTCAAAAGATGCTCAAGTACACAACAAGGACATTTGCTCAATCATGTTCCTGGCTGCTTTATTTGTAATAGCCAGAACCTGGAAACAACCCAGATGTCCCTCAGTTGAGGAATGGATACAGAAATTATGGTACTTTTACACAATGAAATACTACTCAGCAATTAAAACTGAGGAAATCATGAAATTCACAGGCAAATGGTGGGACCTGGAAACAACCATCCTGACTGAGGTATCTCATAAGCAGAAAGAAACACATGGTATATACTCACTTGTATAGACCTATAGGATAGGATGGACATGCTGAAATCTATACACATAGGGAAGATAAGCAAGAAGGAGGACCTAGGGTGGGATGATCAATCCTTGCTTAGATGGACAAATGGGATTGACATTGAATGTAGAAGAAAACAAGCAACAGGACAGAAGCCTACCACAGAGGGCCTCTGAAAGACTCTAACTAACAATGTACCAAAGCAGATATTAAGACTCATAACCAAACCTTGGCAGAGTGCAGGGAATCAGATGAAAAAAGGCAGAGTTAGTAAGACTTGGAGAGGACAAGAGCTCCACAAAGACCAAATAGATCAGGGCACAGGGGTCTTTTACGAGACCTTTTCTCCAACCAAGGACCATGTAAGGATATAACCTAGAACCCCTGCTCAGATGTGACCCATGGTAGCTCAGTATGCAACTGTCAAGAACTCAATGGCTGGTTCTTCGACAACCCCCCCTTTGAGGGAGGAGCAGCCTAGCTAGATCCCAGAAAAGGACATTGCAGCCAGCCCTGAAAAGACATGATAAGCTAGGGTCAGATAAAAGGGGAGGAGGCCCTCCTGTATCCGTTGACTTGGAGTGGGGCAGGAAGTAGTTGAGGGAGGGATGGGGAGACTGTGAGGGAATTAGGGAGGGGTTTATTCCTGGGATATAAAGTACATAACCTGTGAGTAATATAAAAATAAATATATTGATTAAAAAAGATTTGTTTGGATTTCCTCATTGTCTCTTGTTATGTTGCACTTTTCATT
>CM053748.1:32260680-32276851 GCA_028658305.1 Pachyuromys duprasi
TCTCTTCCTATTTCTTTGGGGGGGGGTGGGGGGGTTGGTCTTTCCATAGTGTCCCAGATTTCTTGTATGTTCTTTGTCAGGAGCTTTTTGAATTTAACCTTTTATTTGATTGATATATCAACTTCTTCAATCATATTTTCTACCTGGGAGGATCTCGCATTCATCTCTTATATTATGTTGTTGATACTTGTTTCTGTAGTTCCTGTCCTCTTCCCTAGGATTTCCATTTACAGGGCTGTCTCAGACTGTGTTTTCTTTAGTGCTTCTAGTTCCACTTTTAGGTCTTTCACAGTTTTATTCCTTTGGTTTAAGTGTAGTTTCCTATATTTTTTATTAATTGTTTTAAGGTATTTTTAAAAAATTCTTTCACCCTTTGATTTTATTTTCCCATGCTACTTTAGGAGTTTTATTTTCCTCCTTTAAGGCCTCTGTCATTTCCCTTACCTCAGATTTAACATCTTTTTCTTTGCTTCGGGTGTGATTGTATCTCCAGGGCTTGTTGTGGTAGGAACACTGGTTTCTAGTGGTGGCATAGGGCCCTGAGATTTGTTGCTTGTGTTCTTAAGCCGGGCTCTATCCATCTGGCGGACTCTGGTGTTAGCCAACAAGTCTGGTGGTTTCTCCTTTGGGTTCAATGTCTGCTTCCCAGGTAGGCCAGACAGATGGGGAAGAGTTGGAAAGATTTCCATGTCAAAAACTGGTCTGGCTCCACACAGGCCTCCTTAGAATGGGGACAATGTGGTTTATGTCCTGCATCCACTACTCCTCTCCTAGGTTTACAGGTTCATGTTTGTGACCCAAGTGGGCTAGGCAGATGGGGAGCAGGCAGAAAAATCTCTTAGCCAAAAGCTGGTCTGGCACTACCCATGCCTCCTAGGGGTTGGGGAGAGTGGGGCTTGGGTCCCTTGCACAGCTTACCTCTGCGGAGCTTGGTGTTTGTGATCCAGGTGGGCCAGGCAGATTGAGATCAGGTAGAAAGATCTCTAAGCTAAATGCTGGTCCTGTACCACCTGGGCTTCCTCCAGATGGGGACATTTGTTTTATGTGACAGTTACTAATTATATATGCATACTGTTTTAAAATTCTTCTATAATTATTTCAGATAAAAGCATATCTTTCTTTAGACATGTTTAGATATTTCTACAAAATCATATATCGTAGTCACTGAATTACTAAACATTTCTTTATTATTTTTTAATTTTAATTTTTGTTTTATTTAAATATTTATTTATTATGTGTACATTGTTCTGTCTGCATGTACACCTGTGCACCAGCAGATTAAACCAGATTTCATTATATCTGGTTGTGAGCCATCATGTGGTCGCTGGGAATTGAACTCATGACCTCTGGAAGATAAGCCAGTGCCCTTATCCTCTGAGCTAATTCTCTGGCCACTAATTTTAATTTTTCTTCAAAATTTATTCATTATATATCTCAACTGAAGTCCACTCCCTCAACTCCTGCAGTCCTACCCCCATGCTCTCTTCCCATCATCATCTTCCCTTAGTCCACTGAAAGGGGAAGTCCTCCATGATTACCATGTGCCCATACCTTGTTAAGTCTCATCATTAAGGACTGCTTGGATCCTCTTTCTCCATGGCTTGTCAAGGCTGCATCATTGGGGCAAGTTATCAGAGAGCAGTTAACTGAGTTCATGATAGAGGCAGACACTGCTTATTCAGAGAGATGGAGACTGAGCTGCCAATTGGCCACATCTGAGAGAAACACTTAAAGAAATTCTCAACATCATTAGTCATCAGGAAAATGCAAAACAACTCTGAGATTCTACCTTACACCTATCAGAATGGCTAAGATCAAAAACTCAAGTGACAACATGTGCTGGAGAGGATGTAGAGAAAGGGGAACCCTCTTCCATTACTGGTTGGAGTGCAAACTTGTACAACAACTTAGGTAATCAATCTGGTGCTTTCTCAGAAAATTGGGAATAGCACTACCTCAAGATCCAGCTATACCACTCTTGGGCATATACCTAAAATATGACCCATCATTCAATAGGGACATTTGTTCAACTATGTTCATATCAATTTTATATGTAAGAGCCAGAATCTGTAAACAGCCTAGATGTTTCTCATTGGAGGAATGGAAACAGAAATTGTAGTACATCTCCACAGTCAAAGACTACTCAGCTATTAAAAACAAGGAAATCATGAAATTTGTAGGCAAATGGATGGAGCTAGAAGAGATCATCCTGAATGAGGTAACCCGGAAACAAAAAGACAGGCATGGTATACACTCACTTATAAGCAAATTATTAAATTTTTACTGATAAATTACAAAGAAAAAAATTTCTGTTTCCTTAAGAAAACCATCTGATTTTATGGAGCAATTATTAATTTGAATGAACAAAAGAAAACTTGTAATATGTTTAAGGAACTGGAATAGCTAGAGTGATGACAGCAGATACAGTGTCTTTGTTATTTTCAAGCTGTGTGTACATCATTTTACTAAAGATTAATGATATTATTAGATTCTGATCAAGACACCTGCAAAATCATTCAGTTCAGTAGTAATACTATATCCCCCCCTTTTGAAATGAGAAAATATAATGTTCGAAATACCCAACTTGCTCATTTCCTGGCTCATGTAGTCTCTTCTTATTTGCCAGGTTTTGTGGTACATTCCTTTACCCAAGCACTCCAGAGCCAGAGACATGTGGATCTTTATGAATTTCATAGCAGTGTAGACTATATTGCAAGTTTCAGACCAACAAGCACTACTCAATGAGATTGTAGCTAAATAAATAAACCAAGAGAATAAAATAAATCTGACATGTAATATTCTTTAGAGTAATCAATCAGCCAAACCAAGACCTGCAAAATAGCCAAGAGTAAGATACCAAGAAATCAATGATTTAATAATATGTTTAGAAATTTTAGTTTAGTTTTATTATAAAGACGATATTTCACTTAACCCTTCCATTATTATAAATTGTCATATGAAAGATAATTATACTTATCTTGTTTATGAAGGACAACAGTTAAAATGTTCTCACATGTTTTAACAGTTAACTCCAAAAATGTTTCTTGATACTTTAAAACTATATATAGGCTTCAATCCCTGTGCTGTGTCATGAATTTATGTTTTCATCCATGTATATGTCATGTAGCATTTAAATGGTGACAAATATATCTGTGGAATAAGGCATTTCCCACTTTATGATAAAACATAATTAAAATCTGTTCTAAAATGTACAGTACATTAAGATGTCTATAGTCTCAACAGTTTCTTTGATACCCTACAGGGGAGAGCCTTTTACAGGCCCTTTGTGACAGGCTCTTGTCCTGTTCCCTATTTTCTCCTTCTTCTGATGTCCATCCTCTTTGCCTTTCTGAATGGGGATTGAGCATTTTAGCCAGCATCTTCCTTCTTGATTAGTTTCTTTAGGTGTAGATATTTTAATAGGTTTATCCTATAGTATATGTCTAATATCCGCTTATGAGTGAGTATATACCATGTGTGTCTTTCTGCATCTCGGATACCTCACTCAGGATGATCTTTATGGCCAAACTTTGGGCAGAGTGCAGGGAATCTTATGAATGAAGTAGGAAAGAATAAGTCCTGGAGAGGTCAGGAGCTCCACAAGGAAAGCAACAGAACCAAAAAATTTGGGCACAAGGGTCTTTCCCGAGACTGACACTCCAACCAAGGACCATTGTTGGAGATAACCTAGAACCCCTGCACAGACATAGACCATGACAGTTCAGTGTTCAAGTGGGTTCCATAGTACTAGGAACAGGGACTGTCTCTGCCATGAACTGATTATCCTGCTCTTTGATCACCTCCTCCTGAGGGGGAAGCAGCCTTACCAGGACAGAAGAAGACAATGCAGCCACTTCTGATGAGACCTGATAGACTAGGATCACAATAAAGAAGAGGAAGATCTCCCCTATCAAGGACTTGCGGCTGGGCATGCATGGAGAAGTGGGAGGGAGGGTAGAACTGGAGGAGGAGGAGGGAGGGGTTTACGGGGAGATACAAAGTAAGTAAAGTGCAATTACTAAAAATTAAAATAAAAAACTCAAAAAAGATGTCTATAGTAAGCTTTTTGTGTAACAGATCTACTTTTATTTAATCATAAATTGCTGCCTACTGATTAACCTTCCTCAATTCTTCCTCTTTTTTTTCCAGTGAAAATACCACTGAACTCTCAACCTTTATTAAATCAATTTTTGAAGATACCATATGCAAGCAAAAGCATATTTCTTTCTGTGCCTGGTTTATTTCAGTTAGCATAATTATCTCTAGCTATGTTTAATGTAGTTGCAAATGGCAGGGGTTTTGCGACATATGCACCATAGTTTCTTTATACATTCAAATGATAGGCATTTCCATTGTCTGCAGTTTTTCTGGTTATTATAAATAGTGATTTAATAAACATGAAAGCACAGGTATTACCTCAGAAAATTGATTTTATTCCTTTTGCCTATAAATAGTCAGTGGCATATTGCTTGATGCAACAGTTATTTAGGAAAATTTTAACCCAATTAATTTGAAACCTTTAAAGAATTGACCTGAAGTGAAGAATTATTGAACAGTTCAGATTTCCTGTGAGCTTGTTTTATTTTAAGGATTGATGATATTACATTCATGTTAAACATTGATTTTTTATATTTAATAATTATTTTAAGTTCTAATGTTTATGTTTTTTTTTTTTTAGCTATGTACTCAGCCATACTTCATGCCATTCTATTTACTATGGATAATTAATGGAAACAACCTAGATGTTCTTCAACTGATGAATAAATAATGAGAATGTGGTTCATATACACAATAAACACGTATTTCGCTGTTAACAAAAGGAAATCATGAAATTTGCAAGTAAATGACTGAGCTGGAAAATATGACCCTGAATGAGGTAAACCAGATCCAAAAGACAAATATCACTTTTTCCCTCTAATTTATGGATCCAAGTTCTGAATATTTACGTGTGAGCTTTAAACTGAAGAAATTTCAAATGCGAGGAAGTTAAAAAGAGCTGTGGGGGCAGGGAGACGTTTGAGAGAAGGTCATAGTAGGTACAGGTGCTATGAAAGGGAAAATGAGGGCACCCTGCCTAGTGAGGAGTACGGGAAGGTAATGCAGATGAAGAGGGAGAAAGAGAGAAGGAGGAATAGATGATACTAAAGATGTTTTCGAAAGCAAAATAAGCTTACTTCGGAATAATGCCAGACACAGGATGATAATGCTCCCCCTGAAAACCAAAGACACCCAACGTATCTCAGTATCAGGCATAAGAAACATCTCTTTCAGTTGTTGGTCGATGGTGGGTTGGGAGTAGGGTCCAGCAGACTCTCAGAACAATGCAGACTCTTCCCATTAGGCTCTCTTCCCAAGAACAGCACAATCTTCCGACCCAGGAAATGGAAGAATGGAGCTGAAATTGATTGAAAAATCACTTCTCTAAAGACTAGCTCCAATAGTATTATTGGATGGTTCTATGAAAAATACCCGGGGAGAAAGACAATCAATAGTTCTATCCAGCTGTAAAATCTATGAACCAGCCCCGTGAGTTAATCTTAGTGGTTTAATAATGGAATATCTTGGGGATAACCAACAGCTTCCTAGGTGGACTTAAGGATTGATTAGTAAGAAAGCATTCATACCTCCACTGTAAATCTAACTAACTGTAGGTGGAGAGGCTCTTAAACCCTAGAGAGCCTACAACCGTCATTTTTATGAACAGATGTAATTTCTAACAGCATTCAGAGCACTAAAAGTTATAACCAAAAATAATTATAGCTCTCACCCTTCATTAATGTATTTAAAATTTTAGAGAAAAAAAATCACATTTTTGTATTCATAATGAGTTCAAGCCAGGATTTTCAGTTTCACATTAATTCAATCACAAATCGTGTGTGAAATACAATATTTTTGTTACTGCTCTCTCATGTATTATGTAATGCATGCCGTTTCCCTGACTTCCCTCCCTCCAGTCTCTTCCTTCTTCCCCAGACTCACCCCTCCTCTTTATCTCAGAAAAGACCAGGCCTCTTGGGTGTTGGGTTTCAGACTACAACAAAGTGGACATGGCCTCCTAGTTTCTTCCAGCATCCCTTGATCCCTACTTGCTGCAGGAAAAAGATGGCATATGTTGTCCTCTACCCTCAACTTTCCAGCCCAGTGGCAGGGGCTTCCCATTTCCCTTCCCCCCTTTTTCTTCTCTTACTCTTTACCCCCTCTTACTGCAACACTCTTTTTCCTCTTTCTGTCCTCTCACTGTGCATAACTCCCTTCCTCTACCTTCCCCTGCATGTATGTACTATAATTTAATCTTACAATTAACTTATTCCAGCATTTCAATAATTGAGCTTTTCTATCATCTGGTGCCTGTGACTCTGGGGAAGTAGAGCCCCACTTATCCAGCAGACTAGGCCACTCTGAACACATGATGGCTACTCTCTATTACCTATCTTTTTCCACCCAATCCCATCTATCATCTTTCTCTGCCTGGAAACCCAGGAGAAGTTGAGTTACCAGGCCCAGTGGTCTGGACGCACTTGGTGACTGATTCTACCCTATCTTCCACTCTGTCTGACCCAACTTTGGACTCAGTGAATTACCTATCTCTCAGCTGATGCCAAGAGATACAATGTGCCTCCTCCGGGGTCTAGAACACTTTAGACTTGCTCTCCCAACCCATGGCCATGTCAGAGCCAGACTGGCCAGAACAAAGACTGTCTTTGTTCTGGGAGAGCCTTTTGAGGAGATATTTGATCATAGATTACCTCCACCCAAACTTGTCCTATCCCAGAGTAGTGAATTGGGACCCCACTTCCGTAATATTGGAATTGCAACAAATGCTGCTAAGATGGGTGCCACTATGTCTAATTCTCAACTCCCAGACACACAGTGGATGTCTATGGGAATTTTTCCAAACCGCATCTGTCTAGGTTTTCGGTATCTGCACTCTTGCTCCTTGTCTTCCTCCACATCCAGCAGCTGCTCTCTGCCTAAGGCTCCAGGTCACAACCTATACCCCATTCCTTCTACCCCTTTCTCCCTGACATCCTTTCATCAATGCATGGTCTCCGTGGCTGCTGGCTGCAGCTGTAGCAGCACTGGCATGGATGATAATATTTTAAATCCCCTGCCAAGGTCACTTGCAACCCATGGTTGACATGTTGAGTTTGGGATGAAGACTGTAGAGAGAGGGCTTCACCATCATATTGACTAAGGACATTTAGTTCCATGATTGGCAGACATTTTTGCTGTGGGAGAATATTGGCATCACTGCCATCATTATTGAGGGCTGCCCAGTGCATTCAGTACCTTGTCAACAGCCAAATCTAACTTCTCCATTTAGTTTAATTGCTTGGATAAACTAAGCTATGCATAAAAGATACTTATTTTAATATTAGTAAACTACAAAATTATTACAAACTATTAAGGATAAGTAAGAAATGTAAGTTAATAGTTACCTTATAAATGATCAAATTCTTTAATGTGTTCAGAAATATATTTGTAGTAAAGTCATGCTGAGAACCGATGCAGTTAATTGCAAGATTAAGCCTTATCTAGTTTCTTTTTTTTATGTTTTCATGGTTAAGCCCAAGATGAGTAACTAAAAACAAAGTTTGTTGAGCTCAGCTATACTCAATAGATTATGGTACTTAGACCTGTCAGAGAATCTGCAGAATATGTCGTTTAAATGTATAATGAAAAAAAAAAACTTATTTTGACAAGTGACCCCAAGGCCCTAAGAAGATATGGGCACAAAACACAGGCTAACAAGATATAAAACCAGGCAGATACCAACACCTAAAGGCTGAACAAGGCAACCAGTTAGGGTGAATACTACAAGCACACCAAGCTACTCAACCATAGCATACATGCATGCAGAGGACCTTGGTCAGACCCCTATAGGCTCCCTGATTTATGTGAGCCACCATGAATCCCAGTCAGTTGATTAAGTAGGCTGTGTTCTTATGGTGTCTCTAACCCCTCTGGTTTCTACAGTTTTTCCTGTCTTGCTCCATTAGACACTTTGAGGTCTGCCTCATTTTTTTGCCTGTGAGATCCTACCTCTTCTACCATCAGTTGTTCGATGAAGTCTTTATGAAGATGATTATGCTCTGCTATGGCCCCAGAGCACTCTGCAGGCAGGTCAAATGTTTTGGGTTGGGTGAGTGTTCCAGTCTCTCTACTTGAGCCGTTTCTTTGTTAAAAAAACATTCCCAGTTCAAGGTCCATGTCCCTGAACTTTTGCTAGGGTTGCTCTTATAGATTCCATGGAGTTTCCATTGCATTAGCTTTCTTTTGTTGCTGCTGAAGTGTGCTCCATTTAGAGTCTTCCAGTATTTTCCCCTTCCTTACTCAACCTGATCCCTCTTATTACTAAGCCCACTCAGCCCAGTCCACCTGTGACATCTATTTTATTTCCCTTTCTCAGGTTGATCCTTGAGTCTCCGCTTAAGCACACCTAATTATTTAGCCTCTCTGGGTTTGTGGATGATAAGATGGTTAAACTTCAATTTTACAGCAAATATCGAGTTATAAGGAGTGCATACCATGTGTGTCTTTCTCTGTCTTGGTTACCTCATTCAGGATGATTTTTTTTTTTTCTGGTTCCATTGATTCACTTGCAAATCTTTTAACTTTGTTTTTAATAGCTGAGTAATTCTCCATTTTGTAAATGTATCACATTTCTTAATCGATGTTTTGGTTGAGGGACATTGGATTTGTTTTCAGTTCCTGGATATTATGAATGAAGCTGCTATGAACATAGTTGAGCAAGTGTCCTTGTGGTAGGAAGGAGCTTCCTATATGACCTGGAGTGGTATAGCTAAGTCTTGAGATAGATTGAATCCAAATTTTCTAAGAAACTGTCATATTGATTTCCTAATGGCTCTGCAAGTTTGCATTCCCATCAGTAATGGAGAAGTGTTACCCTTGGTCACCATCCTTGCCAGCATGAGCTCTCAATTGTGTTTTTGATCTTAGCCATTGTGACAGGTATAAGGTAGAATCTAAAAGTTGATTTGATTTGCATTTCCCTGATGGGTAAGGATGTTGAGCATTCCTTTAAGCTTTTCTCAGTAAGAAAGTGAAAGATCTGTATGCTAAAAAGAACTTCAAGTCTCTGAAGAAGGAAATTTTCAACTATATCAGAGGATGGAAAGACCTTCTATGCTCCTGGGTCCATAGGATTAGCATAGCAAAAATGGCCATCCTATCAAAAACAGCGCAATCCACATTAAAATTCCAAAACAATTCTTTACAGACCTTGAAAGAACAATATTGAACTTCATATGAAAAAAAAACAGGAGAGATAAAGCAATCTTATATAATAAAAGAATTTCATAATCCCCAATCTCAAACTACTACAGAGCTTTAGTAATAAAAGCACATGGTGTGGCATAAAACCAGACACTTTGATCAATGGAATCAAATGGAAGATCCAGACTTAAATCCTCATTGTTGACACCTGATTTTTTTTTATAAATAAACTAAAAAAAGACAACAAAAAAGAAAGAATCTTTAACAATTAATCTGGTGTAACTGGATGTCTGCATGTAGAAGAATGCAAATAGATCCATAACTATCACTCTGCACAAAACTCAAGTCCAAATGTATCAAAAACCTCAACATAAAATGAGATACAATGAACCTGATAGAAGAGAATTGGGGAATAGTCTTGAAAAGAAGGGTATAGGAAACAACTTCCTAAAAAGAACAGCAATAATGCAGGCAATAAGATCTACAATAAATAGTGGAACCTTGTAAGACTGAAAAAGGTTTTGTAAGGACACAGCCAATAGCAGCCCACAGAATGGGAAAATATTTTCACCAACTCCACATCTGACATAGGGTTAATATTCAAAATATATAAAGAACTCAAGAATCTAGACATCCCATTTATCTTTCTAAATCAGGATTAATCAAGTTACCCAGGGTCCTCCTTCTTGTTTAGCTTCTTTAGGAGTACAGATTGTAGTATATTAATACTATCTTATAGGTCTAGTATCCACTTATAAGTGAGTATATACAGTGTGTGTCTTTCTGCCTCTGGAATGACTTACTCAGAATGATATTTTCTAGATCCCACCATTTGCCTGCAAATTTCATGATTTCCTTGTTTTTAATTGTTGAGTAGTATTCCATTGTGTAAATATACCACAGCTTCTGTATCAATTCCTCTGTTGAGGGACATCTGGGTTGTTTCCAGGTTCTGGCTATTACAAATAAATTTGCTACAAACATGGTTGAACAAATGTCCTTGTTGTGTATTTGAGCATGGTTTGGATATATGTCTAGGAGTGATAGAGCTGGATCTCAAGGAAGCACTATTCTTAGTTGTCTAAGAAAGTGCCAGATAGTTTCCAAAGTGGTTGTACAAGTTCATATTCCCAGCAGCAATGGAGAAGGTTTAGCATTTCTCCACAATCTCTCAAGCATGCATTCTCACAGAGCCTACCACAGAAGGCCTCTGAAAGACACTACCCACTGGTGTATCAAAACAGATGCTGAGACTCAAAACCAAACTTTGGGCAGAGTGTTGGGAATCATATGAAAAAAAAGGGAGAGCTAGTAAGATCTGGAGAGGATAGGAGCTCCACAAGGAAAGCAACAGAACCAACATAACTGGGCACAGGGGTCTTTTTCTAAGACTGATACTCCAACCATGATCCATTCACGGATATATCCTAGAACCCCTGCTCAGATGTAGCCCATTTGCTACAGTCAAGCAGGGGTTCTAGGTTATATCAATACATGATCCTTGCTTGGAGAAACAATCTCATAAAAGACCCCTGTGCGCTGATATATTTGGTCCTTGCAGAGCTCCTGTTCTCTCCAGGTCATACTAACTCCCCCTTCTTTCATATGATTTCCTGCACTCTGCCAAAGGGTTGGTTATATGTCTCAATATTTGCTTTGATACACTGCTAGATAGAGTCTTTCAGAGGCCCTCTGTGGAAGGCTCATGTCCTCTTTTCTCCTACATCCAATGTCCATCCCATTTGTCTTTCAAGTAAGGATTGATCATCTTACCCCAGGTCCTCTTTCTTGTTTATCTTCTTTAGGAGTATAGATTTCAGTATGTTTATCCTATCTTATAGGTCTATATAAGTGAGTATATACCATGTTGTTTCTTTCTGCTTTGGGGATATGTCGCTCAGGATGATAATTTCTAGGTCCACCATTTGCCTGCAGTTTTCATGATTTCCTCCTTTTTAATTGCTGAGTAGTATTCCATTGTGTAAAAGTACACAATTTCTGCATACATTCCCCACTTGAGGGTCATCTGGATTGTTTCAAAGTTCTGGCTGTTATGAATAAAGCAGCTATAAACATAGTTGAGCAAATGTCCTTGTTCTGTAGTTGAGCATAGTTTGGAAATATGCTTAGGAGTGGCATAGCTGGATCTTGAGGAATCACTATTCTTTTTTTTTATTATTTCAGTGATATTTTTCTTCTTTTTTAATGTAATTTATTTATTTTTATATCAATCACAGGTTAGGTTCTTTGCATCCCAGGAGTAGCCCCCTTCTTCGTTCCCCCCCCCCACTCTCCCCATCCCTCCCTCATCTCCTCCCTGCCCCCTCCAAGTCAACCAACAGGGGAAGACCTCCTCTCCTTCCATCCCACCCCAGTTCATCTTGTCTCCTCAGGGCTGGCTGCAATATCCTCCCCTGGGACCTAGCCAGGCTGTTACTCCCTGGCATGTATGGGGGAGGGTCAAAGAGCCAGCCATCGAGTTCATGAGAGAAACAGTCCCTGTTCCCCTTACTAGGGTCTTCAGTTGGACACGGAGCTACCATGGGCCACATCTGAGCAGGGGTTCTAGGCCATATCTATATATGGTCCTTGGTTGGAGAAACTGTCTAATAAAAGACCCCTGTGCCCTGCTCAATTTGGTCTTTGTGGAGCTCTTATTCTCCCCAAGTCTTACTAACTTCCCCTTTTTCCATTATTATTCCCCGCCCTCTGCCGAAGTCTTGGTTGTGATTCTTAATATCTGTTTTGATACATTGCTATATTGATTCTTTTGGAGGCCCAGAAATTATGGTACTTTTACACAATAGAATACTACTCAGCAATTAAAAACAAGGAAATCATGATATTCACAGGCAAATGGAGGGACCTGGAAATGATCATCCTAAGTGAGGTATCCCAAAAGCAGAAAGAAACATATGGTATATACTCACTTATATAGACCTATAGGATAGGAAGGTCATCCTGAAATCTATACACCTAGGGAAGATATACAAGAAGGAGGATCCAGGTTGGTATGATCAATGCTGATTTAGATGAACAAATGGAATGGACACTGAATGGAGGAGAAAACAACAACAGGACAGGAGGAATCACTATTCTTAATTGTTTAAGAAACTGCCAAATTGATTTCCAGAGTGGTTGTACTAGTTTACATTCCCACTAGCAATGGAGGCGGGTTCCTCTTTCTTCAAATCCTCTCCAGCATGTGTTGTCACTTGAGTTTTTGATCTTAGACATTCTGACAGGTGTGAAGTGAAATTTCAGGGTCATTTTGATTTGCATCTCCTTGATGGCTAAGGATGTTGAGCATTTCTTTAAGTGTTTTCCTGCCATTCTACAGTCCTCTACAGAGAGTCCTCTGTTTAGCTCCATACCCCATTTTTTAAATTGGATTACTTCATTTGTTGCTTTTTAACTTCTTGAGTCTTTTATATATACTGGATATTAGCCCTATGTCAGTTAAAGGGTTAGTGAAGATCTTTTCCCAGTCTGTAGGCTGCCGCTTTGTTTTTATGGCAGTGTCTTTTGCTTTACAGAAACTTTTCAGTTTCATGAGGTCCCATTTATTGATTGTTGATCTTAGAGCCTGTGCTGTAGATGTTCTGTTCAGGAAGTAGTCTCCTATGCCAATGAGTTCTAGAGTCTTTCCCACCTTTTTTTCTAATCGATTTAATTTTTTTGGTGTTATGTTGAGGTCTTTGATCCAGTTCAACTTTAGTTTTGTGCAGAGTGATAAATATGGATCTATTTTCATTTTTCTGCATGTAGACATCCAATTGGTCCAGCAACATTTATTGATGAAGCTGTCCTTTTTCCATTGGGTGGATTTGCCTTCTTTATAAAAAAATCAAGTTTCCATAGGTTTGTGGGTTTATTTCTGGGTCTTCTATTTGGTTCCATTGATCCACTTTTCTGTTTCTATGCCAATATCATGAAGTTTTTATAACTATTGCTCTGTAGTACAGCTTGAGACCAGGGATGGAGATACCTCCAGTTGATCTGTTTTACAGGATCATTTTGGAAATTCTGGGTTTTTCGTTTCTCCATATGAAGTTGCAAATTTTTCTTTCAAGGTCTGTAAAGAATTATGTTGGTATTTTGATGGGCATTGCATTGAATCTGTAGATTTCTTTTGGCAGAATAGCTGTTTTCACTATGTTAATCCTACCAATCCATGAGCACGGGAGATCTTTCCATCTTCTGATATCTTCTTAAATATCTTTTTTTCAGAGACTTAAAGTTTTTCTCAAACATCTTTCACTTGCTTGGTTAGAGTCACGTCAAGGTACTTTATGTTATTAGTGGCTATTGTGAAGGGTGTTGCTTCCTTAGTTTCTTTCTCAGCCCTATTTTCTTTAGTGTTCAGGAGGGCTTCTGTTTTATTTGAGTTGATTTTGTATCCAGCCACTTTGCTGAAGGTGTTTATCAGTTGAAGGAGTTCTCTCATTGAATTTTTCGGGCACTCATATATACTATAATATCACCTGCAAATAGGGATACTTTGACCTCTTCCTTTCTGATTTGTATCCCCTTGATCTCCTTTAGTTGTCTTACTGCTGTAGCTAGGACTTCAAGTACAATGTTGAAGAGATATGGAGAGAATGGGCAGCCTTGCCTTGTCCATTATTTCAGTAGGAATGATTTATGTTTCTCTCCATTGAGCTTGATATTGGCTACAGGCTTGCTGTATATGGTCTTTAGTATGTGTAGGTATATGCCTTGTATCCCTGATCTCTCCAGGCCTTTAAACATGAATGGATGTTGGACTTTGTCGAATGCCTTTTCGGCATCTACAGAGATGATCATGTGTTTTTTCTCCTTCAGTTTGTTTATATGGTGGATCACATTGATGGATTTCTTTTCTTTTCTTTTCTTTTCTTTTTTTTTTTTTGATAAAACTGTGAGGTTTATTTGGAAAGAAATTACAAGAGTGTAGGAGCCAGTCCATAACAACACCAGTACAAAGAAAGAAATCTTTCCCAGAAAGTATTTGACTTGAATCAACCCAGTACAATTTTGAATTCTAAAATCTAATGTAGACAGTGGTAGTAGATGTGTAGTTCATACTGCTTTGGAAACCCAGTTCAAGCCAAATAACAATTCAAATGAAAACTGGCAAACGTCCAGCTATTTGCCTTTACACTTTTGATCACATTACCGAAAAATGAAATAGTAACATACATTAAATTATTTTATAAATTGGAAAACCTAAACTATTAGTCAGTTTGAGAGTATCTTATTTTGTGACTATCTCTCAAATGACAAGGGAGAAGACATTGTATATAAAATAAAATTAGAGAGACATTGTGGTTTGGGAAAAGTAAAAGTCTGTAAGTGTGTATTATCTAACAATGCAATCTAAGTTTTGCAGCTAAAGGTTACTTATATAAGTCTTTATGAAATTTATTTGTATTGGGTGTTTCAAAATATTTTTATTTATTATTTGAAAATTTCATACATAAAAAAACTAATTTATACCTCCATAGGTATTTTCCATGTAAAATTATTTAACAGTTCTCTTATTTAATGTTGAAAATTTCCAATTGCATCATCAAAGGTCTTGTGTTATTTATAATTCTGAGGTATATTTTATTAGAGAAATATTTCAGAATAATATCACTAAAATATAACAAATTTTAATTTGACATTTGTGTGTTTCCTATTTCTTTGAGGATTTAAATTGATAAGTTAGATGTCTGGGTCTCTCCAGCTGATGAAAAGCAAATTGGTAAAAAATATATCACTGATTACTGTAAAATTTTTAGATTTAGTTGTTATATAGATGAGTGAAAGCAAATAAAATAAAATTTCCAAGACCTCTATTATCAAAGCATTTTAAAAAATTTTTAAATTTATTTTGTTTTCAAAGGTTTATTCTTTATAAGTAAGAGCAAGAACCTTTACTAACAGTGAGCACAAAGAATACAGATATAGTCCCTACCCCACAACTATACAGTAAAAGATATATAAGATACAAGTGGGGTGTTAAATCTACCATGTGACATCCAGGTTCTCTTAGCATCAAATATTATAATCCAAAGATCACCTATCCATGAAGTTATCTGTTTGATCGGTACACTTTGATGATATTTATGAAGATCCAGACTATTTATACAGCTTTTGTAAATATCAAATTAAATAAAAATCTGAAGCTTTTGACAAAGGAAAAAATGCATGACATTAGTTGATAATTTTAGACTGTGACTGCATTCATATAACAAGATTCTACCCTTATTCTAAATATTAGGAATTGTCAATCATGTGTTTATTTTTTTCAGGCTTGATGATGAAGCAAATAGATGAACTCTCCTAGCCTTGTTACATCAGCAACCAAAATGTTAAAATTGAACAATGAATTTAACATACAAAATTCATGAATGATTGACCCTGAAAATTACCAGAAACTCTCAAGATAGTAAATTATCTGTAGATAATGACGAGATCAGCATATTTTAAGCTTAAGTTTATTTCCAAATATTTGCAAAGCACAAAAATATTTCTTGACTCAAATACAAATATGGAGAAAGTTACTTCTCAAATTTTATAGTTTAGTAAATATAAATCTATACCTAAATTTGTACAATTTTATAATTTAGTAAATATAAATATATACCTAAATTTGTGTAAGGGTTGATGTTAAATGTTTCCTCATCCTAGTCATCACAACTCAAAATTATATAGCAGAGCACATTGGGGATAGATAAGGCTTCCCTAGAAGATTATTCTTTTTTTTTTTTTAATTTTTTGTTATCAATCACAGGTTAGGTACTTTGCATTCCATGCGCAGCCCGCCCACCCCCTCCCACCCTCCCCAACCCTCCCTCATCTCCTCCCCGCCCACTCCAAGTCCACCAAAGGGGGAGGACCTCCTCCCCTTCCATCTAACCCCAGCTCATCCTGTCTCCTCAGGGCTGGCTGCAATGTCCTCCACTGG
>CM053748.1:32277351-32297309 GCA_028658305.1 Pachyuromys duprasi
CACTCTCTCCATCCCTCCCTCATCTCCTCCCTGCCCCCTCCAAGTCCACTGATGGGGGAGGACCACCTCCCTTTCCATCTGGCCCTAGTTCATCTTGTCTCTTCAGGGCTGGCTGCAATGTCCTCTTCTGGGATCTAGCTAGGCTGTTCCTCCTGGGTGCGTGTGGGGAAGGGTTGAAGAGCCAGACATTGGGTTTATGACAGAAATAGTCTCTGTTCCCCTTACTAGGGTATCCAGTTGGAAACTGAGCTACCATGGGCCACATCTGAGCAGGGGTTCTAGGTTATATCCATACATGGTCCTTGGTTGGAGAAACCTGTCGCGTCCACCTCGGCCAGCAAGGAAAGACAGGGCACAGGAGCTCTTCTTCAAGCAGTTTATTCAGGAGTTTTGAACAATTCTTCTTCTTCTGCCTTTTCTTCTTCTGCCTTGTCTTCTTCCTCTTCTTCTTCATCTTCTTCTTCATCATCATCTTCTTCTTCATCATCATCTTCTTCTTCTTCTAGGAGAGCCTGTCCCAGGAATAAGTACCCCTGAGCCAGCCAACCCCGGGTAGCCACATAGGAAGTGAGGATAGGTACACACAATAGAAGGCGGATCCTCAGACACAGCACAGCCAAATAAGGAGCTGTCCACAGCCAAAAAGAGCTGTCCGCAAGAGCACCAAATAAGGAGCTGTCCACAAGAGCACTCGCCATTGGGATGGCTGAAGGTGAAAACCGGAGCCTTGGAGCAGCACACGCAGCTCTCCACAGAAACCGTCTTGTCAAAGCCCCCTGTGACCTGATCTATTTGGTCTTTGTGGAGCTCTTAATCTTGCCACGTCTTACTAACTCCACCTATTTTCATATTATTCCCAGCCCTCTGCTGAAGGCTTGGTTGTGAGTCTTAATATCTGCTTTGATACATTGCTATATAGAGTCCTTCAGAGGCCCTCTTTGGTAGGCTCCTATTCAGGCAATCTTTTTTACAGTGAGGTTTAGTAGTGTTTTTAATGTAAAAATTCTCAGTTTACTGTTTTGTCCTTTAGGATCAAATTATTTCTAATACCATGGGAACTGAATGTAATATTCCCTCCAGTGGCCCAAGTATGTGAACACATGGTCTCCAGCTGATTATTTTAAGAAAGAAGTGAAACATTTAAGAGGTGGACCCTCCCTGGATTGTGTGCCTCACTATGGCATGCTCTTGATTTTGATAGCCTTGTCTCTCTCTCTCTGCATCCTCACTGTAGATGTTTTTGATCAGTTGTCTCAGTTCCTGATGTTCTTTCTTTTTTTTTTTTTTTTCATTCTTTTAATAATCAGGCAAACTAAGCCATTTCTTTCTTAAGTTACTTTAGGCATTTTAATTATTTTTTTGTATTTTTTCAATTTTAGTTACCAGTTTATTAACTTTGTATCCCGGCAGTATCCCACTCCCTTATTCCCTCCCAATCCCATCCTCCTCCCTCATCTTCTCTCTACGCCTTTCTAAGTCCACTGATAGGAGAGGACCTCCTCCCCTTTCATCTGAACCTAGCTAATGAAGTATCTTTAAGACTGGCTGCAAAGTCCTCCTCAGTGGCCTATCAGGGCTGCTCCTCCCTCTGGTGGAGTGGGAGGGAAGTCAAAGAGCCAGCCATTGAGTTCATGTCAGAAATAGTCCCTGTTCCCCTTACTAGGGTACCCACTTAGATACTGAGCTACCATGCGCTACATCTGAGCAGGGGTTCTGGGTTATATCCATATATGGTCCTGGTTTGGAGAATCTGTCTCTTGATAGTAACAAGAAAAAAATTAATACAAAAATTGTATTCTTATCTATTAATATCAATTGCTTATATATCTGTTCAGCTAGTGAAAATGTTATATTAATATTTCTCTCTTTGATTCTTGTTCAGGCTAGCTAATGATTGGTAATTGATTTTTTTGAAGAACATATTTTTATATTTTCAGTATTGTACTTTATTGATTCCTACTGAAGGATCTGTTGTTATTATTATTATTTTAATTTGTTGTTTATTAGTTTTTTCCTTTTTCTAGTTTCACCAGTGTAAACCGTGTTATTTATTTATAACATTTATTCATTATATATAAGGGCTGTAGACCTCTCACCCCTTCTCCCAGTTCTACCCACCCTCTCTCTTCTTCCTTTATGCCCTTCCCCTAGTCCACTGATAGGTGAGGAGAACCTCCCTTTCTAATCTCACCCTACTCTATCAGGTCTCATCAGGGCTCGCTGCATTGTCTTCCTCTGTAGCCTGGCAAGGCTGCAAACCCCCAGGGAGAGGTGATCCCCAAGACTGTGTCACCAGCACTTGAGTACTGTCAGGACTTTAACTTTCAGTTGCATGAGGAGATGACCAGTATCCAGAGCTTCAACAAAAACTGAAGGGCCTGCCTGCTGCCTGAGACAGTAAACATGGAAAAATATCCCTAAAATGTGGCATGCTGAAGCTGACTCTCCTGATGAGACTTCCTCTTTGCTGATTCACACCTCTTTCCTGGAGTCCCATTTAAGCTACGCCTATGTGACATCAGGCTGAATTTAATTTCTCCTGTTGAACAAGGGGCCGACTGCTGCAAGGAGATGTTGTGACTCAGAGAAGCAAATGGGCATTTCTTTTCCTAATTTGATCTGCCAAAATGTTTGTCAAAAACCAGGAATTCTGGTAAATTTTGAAGCTATAAACATAAAATAATAAAAATCACAACATTAAAAAATATCACAGAATTCACTGTTACACACATACACACACACAGTGTTTTAAGTTTTCAGAAGGGATCAGAGAAATCCTGGCCTATCACTCTAACTAATTCAGTTAAGAAAGTCATTCTACAACAGAAATTCTCATTTTCTGGTCATGGGAATGCAAAATTGTAGCACTAGACAGTTTAGCAGTATCTGACCAGACTACTTACATTCTTGCCGTATGAGGAAGACAGCATTTACATTCTTTGGTGTTTATCTAAAGAAATGAAAATGTGACCAGGCAAAAAATGTACATCTTCTATATTTTATTTTGTGTTTTTTTCTTCCTGTGTGTAAGTACAGTATGTGCATGTAGTGACCACAGAGACAAGAAGAGGGCATTGCATCCCCAGGAACTGGGTTTATATGTAACTTGCCTTTCTACTTGCATGGTGGGAAACAAATGTGGGTCCTCTGAAATATCAACAGCTGCTTTTAACCACTGAGAAATTTTCCCAGTCTCAATATGTAGCATCAAGCTAAGACCTGCTACAACTCAGAAATAATATGTTTCTTAGTACATAAATGAGCTATGGCATATCTAGACAATGGACTGTTATTCACTGATAAGAGAAATGAAACAAACCATGAAATCACAAGGAGAGATCTTAAATAAATTATTAAGTTAAATAAGAAGTTTCAGATGATACATACTATGATTCCAACTGTACAACATTCAGAAAAAGACAGAATCATGAGATATAGTTACCACAGGGTATCAGGGAGTGATTTATGAGTGGATAGATGTTCCACTGAATACTCTGGGGTCCAGAATTATTTCTCAATGATACCTCAAAGATGGATGCATCCCATATATAGGCTCAGATCCATAGAAAGCACCATGCCAAGTGTGAAGTCTAATCTAACTCATGTCATTTTTTCCTAAAGATTGGTGAAGAGGAAATTATGAAGGCCCAGTCTTTGAACTATTGCTTTTTGAGTAGAATTTAAAATTTTCAAATATTCCTTGGAGACTCCTGTCTCATTAACTTCAGTATGGATTTTGTCAGCATGAAGACAGCATGATAAGACATTAAAATTAATTTCCTGGCAAACTTAGATGAAATTAGTTTCTCTGGGATAGTGAAGTATTTTTCGTGGGACCTATGGGGCCATTTATAGGCATTTTATGGAATTCTAAGTAGATGTAAGTGGGATATAATGTAAAGTACTTATATCATAAAATGCTTTGCATGTGCTTCTATAATCACAAATACCGGTGCATTTTACTGATTCTACACAGTAAAAGGTAGTGTCAATTCTTGAAAAAGAAAAGAAAAGAAAAGAAAAACTTTGTTCTTTACTATATCCTTACCTTTTAATTTTCATTGTGATCACAGGCTTAGAACTGTTAATGTTTATTTTCTTATTCACCCCATCTGTATGTGTGTGTGAGTATGTGCATATGCACATATATGAATATTCATGTCTTAGAATGTGTGTGTGCACATTTGGAGGCTTAATGTGAATGAGTAGAATAATACTCCATCCCTCTTCAATCTTACTCATCAAAACAAGGTCTCTTTATCAAGCCAGGAGTTTGCAGATATGGCTAATCTCAGTATCTCTGTGTCCTGATGCTGGAATTAAGGTTGGGATGTCATACCCACTAGACATTTTACATGGAGGCTGTGGATATTAACATTGATACCACTTACATAATATATACTTAACCTAATGAGCCATTACTCAGGACACCAGGATTTAAACTTGGATGAAACTATCATATTTTTGTTGACTCACAATCAGAATTTTGAAGTGGAAGTTTCTGATTTCTTTAAAGACTTAATTTTGTCATGTGATGTTTTGCTACAAGCTGAGCACATGATGTTTTGATGGAGGCTGGATTTTGATAGGGCCCATGCTGTTTTGCTGTGAGCTCTCTGTGTGCAAGGGGAATAACTTTGGCCAGCTGAGAACATCCATGGGAGGACGTTGAGGAGAGGAGATATATACAGTGAGGGATTGTTTTTTGGATAGACATGGCTGTGCTGATCTTCCTGTTTCGACCCTTCATTTGCAGAGAGAAACATTGCAGAGAACTTCTCAGGGCAATCCAAATGAGTCTTGCAACTTTCACTAACGCCTTGCTGATTCATGTTGCTGCTTGGTGTTGGCCTTTGGACTGGACTGCTGTTATCCTGATTACTGAGTTTGGTAATCCCGTAAAGACTCTTGGACCCTAGTCAGTAGTAAGTAGATAAAAGAGGTCTGCAATGCTTTTCTGTATTAATCTATCTAAGGTCAGGGAGTTAAAAAGGATGTAAAGGCATTTAAGAAGTTTGAAGTAGGTTTGGTAAAAAATCTAAGCCAACAGAAACTGTTTTGGTAATAATAATTATTTTAATAAGTTCATTGTATTATCACTACAATATAGAACATAACAAATGCAATACAATACATTTGACAGAAAAAAATGAAATATAGTAAGTACAGAATTTAAGCTATTTTCAAGTAGTTGAATAAGTACACAAGGCATGTGAAGTATCTAATAATTTTGTTTTGGATATAATTTGTTAATTGTAATTTTAAATGATTATACTCTTCTTTTTATAATAGTTCTGAATATGTTATTATACAGGACACAAAGTCCTTGTGTTAGGAGTTAAGCTCACGGGAAACCAGGGTTGTCTCCACAAAGAAAGATAAATATAACCTGTTTTCAGGACAGAAAGTTGGCAATTGATGTGGTTGTTAGCCTGGTAACTTCTGTGACATCTGTATGTTCAACAACCTACTCCAAACTCTTACAAATAGGACAGGAGGTGGTTAATAGTCTAAGTCACATTTGCACTATTTGTACGCACCATACTAAGAGTTCTTCCAGACCTTTCATGTAACATATGCAGTTTATCTAAGTAACACCATTTCATGGCAGAGATGATATGTCCTTTGAAAATAGTTTCAATGTAATTATGCCTTTAGCTTTATTATACACCTGATTCTGTTCACACAAGGAAACTCTCTCTGCCCTGAATTTCACTGTCCTTAAATATGCCTAAAAGAAACAGCCTGGTGTCAGAGTCTAGACGTTTGAAGCAACCTCAACTTCTGAGTCATGTTGATCCAGACTTTGATCACAGGAATCATTGCCCTGCAGGTTGTTTTGTGTTGCCCAACACCTCGAGAATTGGTCTTTTGGAGGCTGCCGTGGTCTCCGCCATTCACCACCCGCACAAAAAGAAGTCACTTTATCTATTACACATAAATATTTTATCACTGAGAAATTCATAAAGGACACAGTTAGCTTTTGTATGTTAGATAACAGCTAGGTCCTCAAGCAGCAGAGTAAATGGTCTGCAAGTTCTGTTTACACACACACACACACACACACACACACACACACACACACACACACACACACACACACACACTACTTGCCTGCTTGCATAGAAGTCTGGACTCAGCAGCTTCTCACAAAGTATCTTGTGAAAATGTAAAGAAAACTAATCTAATTTTGTGTGTTGTTCTCAGAAGAGTCACACTCTGGGATCTAACTGCAAAAGACCTACATTAACACTTCTACCTTCTTTTGGTTAAAGTGGTTGTATACTCATCTGTGCTAAAAATATCTTGTTTCTTCTTCACTACCAATTACACTTAATACTTTTCAAGCTCATACATAGTAAAACAAATTCAAAATTTTCCTACTTCCTTATGAAGTTAAAAAAAAACCTAAAAATAATACATCTTCACAAAGGACATTTAAAGAGAGAAGGAAAAATTAAAGCAAACTTTCAAAAATTTACAGTTCTATATGATAGAAATAATAATAATTGTCTCATTTCACATGTTCATGATTTTGCCACCTTTATAATTTTATTGTTATTTTTTACAAAATAGCCAATAAAGGTGGTCTCTTTTACTTTCCCTCTTGGCCAAAGAAACTACTGAAGAACTTGATGTCATCATTTAAATCATAACATTGTGCATATTATTTTGTATTTTGTTCCTTCCTGTAACATTACATTATAAACATAAAATGTCTTTCTGTAAACATCATTTAAATATCTATTTTGCATGATGCAAGTCTCCTTGCCAAATTCTTTACCATGGATGCAAATATACAATTATATTGCTTGAATGATTTAGACAGGAAAAAGTTAGCATCTGTTTATACAAGAGATATCTTCATAATAAGGAATCATGAGAGAATAAAATGACTTCATGGGCATTTAGCTAGGTAAAATTATTCTGAAATAGCATCTGCACACACAAATCCATCCTCTGCATTCCATGAAAATTACAGGGCATGTTTAATTTCATAAATGAATAGTAGATGTGGAGGGTGTATTTTAGCAAGTGCAATATAATATCTTAGAACCTACTAAACTGCAAAATTTCTGCTGCATCAGCCAATCTATGTTTATATCTACAACTTTGTCCAAGCCAATAAAGCAGAAAAGCTTATTCATCTCGCTGAGGAATTGTAAGCTCTATTTATTTAAAATATGATTTGGAGATTAGCTTTTTTCATTTTGATATGAGTCAAGTATCACTTTCATTCAGTGGCATCAATGTTAAGTGTCAGTAAAACTGCCTTATAGAACAAAAAATATGTTGTTTATTCAGTGACAAATTCTAGATGAAAGAGGATCCTGGGAAAATAATTAGTTGCATAGAATTTGAAAATGTTTTTTTAAAGTTCTGACATTATGTCTAGCTTTGAAAAGTTTCCAGTTTTTTGAAAATATTCTATATAAGAATGTTAACTAGAAAAGTGAAGCATATCAAAAAATCTCAGTGCATTCTATGTAATAACTGGTGAACTATAAGAAAGTCAGAAACAAAATATTCATGGTAAATTAAATCTACACTAAGTGATTCTACCTCTAAATCTATCATGCTTCTATAACCTGATTTAAGAATGTTGTTATTGTTATGGGTATTGCCTTAATTTGTGTTACTATTACTGTGATGAAGAAACATAACCCAAAGCAAGCTGGGGACAAATGGATTTATTAGGCTTACATTTCCACATCACTGTTCATCATCAAAGGAAGTCAAGAAGGGAATCAAACAGGGAAGGAGCCTGGAGGCAGGAGTTGATACAGAAGCCATGGGGGAGTGTTGTACATTCTTCTGGAACCTAAAGCCACCAACACAGAGATGTCCTTAACCATCAATCACTAATTAGAAAATATCCTACATGTTTGCCAACAGCCTGTTCTTATGGAGGTAATTTCTCAATTGAAGTCCTTTCCTCTATGAATGACTTCAGCTTTTGTTAAGTTGACATAAAACTACACATCAAAACCATATAATTCATCTAATTTTTCGTACGTAGTCATTATTCTTGTTATATTGTTTTTCTCTATAACATCTTTTTTTAAGTAATAGTTTATTTATTATTTTAGAGTTTAATAAATTCATCCACCCTATTCCTCACCCTAGCTTTCCGATGTCTCTTCCATTACAAATTCATGTCTTCTTTTTGTTGTTGTTTTTGTTTGTTTGTTTCACAACCTACTGAGTTATGTATGCATGGGTTCTTGTTCCACCTACTAATGGAGCATAGGCAATCAAGAAGTCACCACACCCTTATAAAACTGAATTTTTTTTCCACCTAGCATCCACATGTCAGGTGGATTCCTCAAGTGCAGATATAGGCTTGTGGAGCATCCTAGGGAGCTCAGATGCTTGATTTTGCATATGTCTTGTCTAGCAAACCTAGCTTCTGTGAGTTCATGAGGGCATTCACTTCCTTTTTAAAATTTCTTTCTAACTTACAACTTTTAGAATTTTTGATTTTTATTATTTAAGTTTTTGTAATTATCATATAATTACATTTTCTCTTTCCATTCTTCGCTCAAAAGCCTTCCATATAACAATCCCTTTTCTCTTTCAAAATCATAAACTTATGCTCCACCTTTTCAGGCATCTACATGCACTAGTACCATGTCCTCCAAAAAACACCTCCACAACACTCCTGCGCTTGCAAACATACACCTGCAACCTTCCTCACTTAGCGAAGAAGGAACTGTTACACTGATACAGCAACATCCACTCTCAAATGGTAGGACCCCTTTCATCTTCCTGAAGTATACTCTGGACTCCAGAGAGAGACGGACCCAGTCTGCACCACGGGCTCTAGAAATAAACAGCGAAAATTACTGATAAGCAGGGGGCCATAGGACAGCATAGGAACACAACCAACAAACATCAGGACATCATGGCTTTACCAGCAAACCCCAAAATCAACGGATACTTTAATTCAACTGAAACACAGGAAAATAAGAGCAAATCTATGTTTATCTGGTTATTAGAGGCACATAAAGAGGAAATGAACAAAGCTCTCAAAGAAATACAGGCAGATACAGCCAAACAAATAGAGACACATATAGAGAAGCATATAGAGGCATATACAGAAGAAACAAAGTAATAGAGGCCATCATGTTTAGCTAAACAGAGAATTCCAATAGAGGAATATTGAATGGCAGAGAAACACTTAAATGTTCGACGTCTTTAGTCATCAGTGAAATGCAAATAAAAATGACCTTGAGATTTCACTTTACACCCTTCAGACTGGCTAATGTCTAAAACTTAAGTGAGAACATGGCGGAGAGGATGTGGAGAAAGGGGATCCTTCCTCCATTGCTTGTGGGAATGTAAACTTATAGAAGAACTTTGTAAATCAATCTGACACTTTTTCAGAAAATTAGAAATAGTGCTAAGACAATGCACGGAGAAGACCTAAAACCCCAGCTCAGTTGTAGCCCATAGACTCAGTCTCCAAGTAGAGTTACTAGTAAGTGGAGCAGGGACTTTCTCTGGCATGAAGTCACTGGCAGGTTCCCTGATCACCTACTCCTGGGGGTTGCAACCTTGCCAGTCCACAGAAAAAAAAAAACATGCAACCAGTTCTGATGAGACTTTATAGGTTAGGGTCAAATAGAAGGGGAGGAAGACCTCTTTATCAGTGGACTAGGGGAGGTTATAGGGGGAGAAGAGGGTGGCAGGATAAGATTGGGGGGAAAAGAGGGAGGGTGCCACAGCCAGGACACAAACTGAATTGTAATAAATGAGAATAATAAAAATATAAGAAAACTCATTAAAAAAAGAAATAGTTCAACCTCAAGATCTATCTATACCACTCCTAGGCATATATCAAAAATATGTGCAAGTATATAACAAGGACCTTTGTTCAGCCATGTTCATAGCAGCTTTATTCATAACATGAAGAAACTGAAAACAACCCAGTTGTCTCTCAATAGAGAAATAGATATATATAGAAACTGTGGTTCATTTACTCAATGGAATACTACTCAGCAATGCAAAACAAGAAAATCATGAAATTTTGCAGGCATATGGTGGGAACTAGAAAAAATCATTCTGAGTGTGGTGACCCAGAAGCAGAAAGACATGCATGGTATATGCTCACTTATAAGTGGAAATTAATCATATAGTATAGGATAAATATACTAAAATCTATACTCCTAAAGAAGCTAAGCAGGAAGGAGGACCCTACGGAAGTTGCTTAATCCTCACTGGAAAGCAAATACAATAGACATTGGAAGCAGGAGAAAACAGGGAACAGGACAGGAGCCTAACACAGAGGGCCTCTGAGAGACTACCTAGCATGGTATCCAAGCAGATGCTGAGACTCATAGACAACTTTGGGCACAGTTCAGGGACTCTTATGAAAGAAGGGATAGATACTAACACCTGAAGGGGACAGGGGTTCCACATGCAGACCAACAGAACCTAATAATCTGGTCCCAGCTGTCTTTGCAAAGACCGACACTCCAAACAAGGACTGTGCATAGAGATAACATAGACCCCTTGCCCAGATGTAGCCCGTGGCAGGTCAGCCTCTGAGTGGATGTCCTAATAAAAGGAGCAGAGGCTGTCTCTGAAATGAACTCGGTGGATGATCCTTTGATCACCTCCCCGGGGGAATGCAGCTGTACTAGGCTATAGAGGAAGACATGCAGCCAGTCCTGATAAGACTTGATAGGCTAGGGTTAGATAGAAGTGGAAGAGATTTTCCCCTATTAGTGGATCACTGAAGGACCTCCCCTATAGAGTGGACTGAGGGAGTGGCATGGTAAGAGAAGAGGGAAGGAAGGTGAGATTGGGAGGGGATGAGGGATGAAGCTACAGCTGGGATACAATGTTAATAAATTGTAATAATCATGAAAAGAAAGAAAAACAGAAAATTACTGACAAAAGCAACGTAAGGAAGAAAACACTTGTTTTCGCTCCATGTTTAAATGTTTATACTCTACTGTGAATATCATGGCAGCAGAGCTAGTTTCCTACCGTGGTTGAAGAAGTATGGAATATTGAATATGCAACCAATAACTAGAAGTAAAAGCTCCCTTCCTTCTTCATTTTTATTCACTCTCACATCCCAGTCCCTGATGGTTACTTCAGTTTTCTCTGGAAATGTTCTCACAGATACATCCAAAGTTGTTTCTTTTAAATTAAAAAGTACAGTCAAGTTTACAGTGAAAATTTGCCATAACAAGTCTACCGTTATTAACTCGTTAGCAAAACACATAATTTTAATCTATTTAAATGTATTTATTTCATATTTATGAATAATTTGCTCCCTGTACACATTGACATGTATTATACAAATATTACATACACATATATACATATAAAATATATAGATGCACACAAACATGTATGTGAGTTTGTGTTTTATGTGCATGTCTGATACTAGTGAAAGTGAGAAGTCAAAAGATTCCCTGTAAATCTTGTTACAGATGATGGTGAGGCACAATGTGAGTTCTAGGAACTGCCCTTGGGTCTTCTTCAAGAAAAACAGTTGCTTTTAATTGCTTATTCTCCTCCTCAGTTCCTAAGTACATTTCTTTTAATCATAAGAATCCAGTTTTAGTGCTGAGAGACTCATAGTCATCTTAAAATGAAAAATGAAATTAATTTATTGAAAAAATTCCCCAAATCTTGAGTTGAATTTTCCCAAAGACGGAGGCCCAGGGTATCTTTTTGATACTAAAGACAATCTTTTAACAATAATATCTATAAATTAAAAAAATAGAGGCACATGCTTTGAATAAAAAAGAAAACAGAATTATTTTCATTCCAAAAGTTGAGACTGGATCATAACAAGACATATCAGGAAAAAAAAGACTGATACCCGATAGGGAAAGCACAAAGTCCTGTAGGTCTTTCTCCATCATCTGAAGCTTGTGATAGCATTTGGGCTGACACAGCCTTAGTTAATTCTACTCCTCTAGAATTCAGCTTTCTGTAGCACATTACACCTTCTCTGTTTTGCCAGTTACATTATCTGACTGAGCTTTCCTTGGTAGACATCACATGTTCATAGCATCCTAGAGGCCCTATTGTAATTTAAGCTTACCTTCTAAGTTTCACACAATGACATTTGAGGGCCTCTTTGAAGGTAATCTGGCCCTATCTTACATGTCTTGACTTTAGCAGCTTTCTAAAACACTGTTTCAATCCCGTTACCTACTCATGTTTTGCATGATTGCAAGAACCAGTTGAAGAGCACTGCCAAATTCTGCTTTTAGCCCAAGAAAACCTCTTTTACTGCTACTGTACTGGACTCTAATCATATTGGAACCTCAGCATCAGTAAACACTTGCATAGTTGGATGTTTTCATGAAGGATTGCCCTGTTGTAAATTACCAATTCAGATTCTCTCCTTGCAGATGAATTTTCACTTTCACAAGTTAGGTTGTGTCTTAGTTAAGTTTTCTGTAGCTGTAGTAAAACACTATTACTAATATATACTTGAGGAGGAAAATGTTTTTTTTTTTATATTACAGCTTATATTTCATCATCAATGGACGTTGTATCAGGAACTCAAGGCAGGAACCCAGAGTAAGGAATTGATGAATAGCCTTGCTACACTAACTGACTTGCTATCCATGGCTTCCTCAGCTTGCTCAAGGGTGGCTCACTGACAGTTGGCTGGACAATTCCTCATCAAGTATAAATGAAGATGTCCTGCAGATCTTCCTATAGGCAAATATTACCTGGTATTTTATCAGTTGAAAGTCCCTCTTCCCAAATGACCCTAGCTTGGGCCACATAAAAATTTCAAGATATTATTTGATGGATAGACAGGTTTATTTTAAGGGTGCATTTCCTATTGTTTCAGTGCCCAGTATAACATTTATGTTTAATGGTACAAATCTCTTTAATGGTTTATCTCTCTTCATGTTTTCTACACCTTCAAACATGCGTGTATTGTGTTCCTCACCAAACTTCACAGACTAATAACTGTCATGTCATTGCCAAGCTGAGAACAGCAAGCAGTGATCATGATATTGCCTGAATGCTATACATTCTTGAATCTCCCTCTCTCAAAAACCTTACCATATTATCTACGAATCGAGCCTCACTCAAAACTTCAGGTTGTGGTGGAATGCTGTCTGATTTTCTTTCAGAATTTATCATAAACGGCCTGTAACCCAGGTCTCAATAGACTTCTTATTATCATTTGAAGCCTTAGTCAGATCTCCACTGTCCATATTTCTATTTCTATTGTACTTTTCAAAGTTCCCATCAGAATGGCCCATTTATCTCTCTTACAGGATTGGGTGACTCATCTAGCCTACAAGACTAAATCTTGCATTTTTACTAACCATTTCTGAAGGCATACAATGTACCTAACCAGTCTTATAATGTCAATAATCCTACATTCAGTACTAATATTCTGGGTAAGTTTATTTACTTTTGTTAAAATACCTGACTGAAACAACTTAAGAGAGGGGGAAATAATTTGGGCGCATGGTTTGAGGGTAGATAGGCCATCATTGTGAGAAAGACATGGCAGGTGAAACAGTTAGCTCTCTTAGCTGTGCAACTATGTAAGCTGGCTCTTTTCAATCCATCCAGCCCGGAGGAAGGGAGACAGAATGCTGTTAATCATTTCATCTCCCTTTAACATAGTTATTCTGTATCAAAACCGAGTTATGATACAACCATGCACCCGCCACATAACACCCCCCCCCCTCAGAAAAGCATTTCTTGGAATACTCAAATGCATAATACACAAGTGATTCTAAATCCAGTTGTCACTGAAAATTAACTATCACAGATGGCTAACAGGAAAGGGAGCTTCATTTAATTTCTGCTGTTTAAGTGTTTGTTGTACACCAAAGAAGTCTGAGAAATAGAGCATATGTGAACTGGAAATTAGTACACTGAAATGGAACAGAAAACCTAAGCAGCAAAGCACATAGATACCTTTACCTTAAGAGGACTTGTTTTAAAGTTCTGAGCACATTGTTAGGTGGATGGTTATAACTTGCTTAAGTAAACAAGGACATTTTGTGAAATGGTCTGTAACTTTCAAATAGTTGATTGAAGTTTGGTATATTTTTTTCTTATTTCATTTAAGAAGACACTAACAGACAGGAATTTATATCAAAATGAATTTCATGAGGACAAATGATACTAATCTGTTTTTCAAAACATCTTACCATACTTCTCATATATTTTATATTCAATAAATATTGATAAAATAAGTTATATAATTATTGTTTTATAATAATCAGCTAAATATTTTGTGAGTTTTTAATTATCATTTTAAACAACATCTATCAATTGCAGTTTACTTTTAATTTTGTTAGATGGATCTTTTTTAAATGATCAGGTGTTTTTAGAGATGTGTGTCCAAGTTTTTTATTTAAAAAATATTCTGAAAATAAAAACATAAACAGGAAATGTAGATCTCTATATAATCTTTATTTCCAAACCTTTCTTTATTTCTTCTCTTTCTTTCTCTCCCCTCCTCTCTCTCTCTTCATTTGAGTCCAATGACTCCAATTAGTGCTGGGTGCTGGTTTGTTCATTGCAACATGAGGAACCTCCAGTGGTAACACTCCTAAGGAAAAGTGCTTACTTTTTCTCCCCAAGCATCCATGAATTGCCAGTACATACAAAATCATAAATGGGATCTCAGTAGCAGCTACTAAATCCATTTTGGCATTTTTAAATATCTTGCTAAAACTGTTGTGGAAGCCATATGTCTCTAACCTCAGCTCCTTAAATTAATTTGTAAAACAACCATGTCCTATCCAGAAGTCAGCATTTCACAGAATTCACCTTCTTCTCACATTATTTTATTCTTTCTGTCTCCTCTTCTACAAGATTCAGGAGAGGGCTTGACATTGATATTTCATCTATGGCTAAACAGTCAAAGCAATTTCTCAACACTATGAACAATGCATAACTGCATTAATAACCACCCACTGAAATATGCTTTATTGAATAAAGTTTGGAATTCATAAATATGTCGATATATCCATGAATTAGCAAGCAACTTGACCAGGTCACCATTTATCAAATCAATACTAGTTTCTTGCCTATGACAGTGCATGCATCTCCTCCAAAGCAGTAAAGAGCAGTTCTACTGTTTCTTCTCTGCCTTCCCAAATTTCTTTTTCTTCTTTTTCAAATTTTCTTTCTCCTTCTATGTCTTCTCTTCCATCTTCTTCTTCCCACCCATTAAGTTAACTTTGTTTTGCCTCATTAGTTTCCAGGATGGAGTCTGCTCTGGTTTTGTTGTTTGCCAACCAGAAGTCACATCATAGAAGGTTGGCTCTCCTTCTTCTGGAAAGCTCCAAATTTTAATAGCCTGTCAGCCATCAGTAAGATTTGTTTCTTCCTTCTATACTGTATAAGTTACTTTGTCAGACTTGACCTTGGGCTTGTGCAGGTTAAGTTCTTGCTGTCACAATCATTTTGAGTGAGGGTGTGTGACCGCTATTGTGTCTGGGACACACAGTTTTCTTGAAGTCATCAACTATCCCTAGCTATTACAGTCTTTCTCCTTTCTTTTTCCTTAAGATCCCTAAACTTTGGGTAACAGATGTGTTGCCATTTAGGGTAAGAAATGCATAGTTTCATTTATTTTTTTTCATGTGAGTACTGTACAATATTTTTTAAGATTATAACATAATTATATCAGTTTCTCCTTCCGTTCCCTCCCTTCAAACTCTCCATATAGTCTACCTTGCTCAATTTAAAATCCATGACCTTGTTATATTAATTGTTGTCACATACATATACTCATAATGTGCTCTGTAAAACATTACGTGCTTTTATGTTTTCAGGGATGGCCATTTGGTATTACATAACCAGAATTATTTTGGCTGCCACAAATAATTGTATTGTATGAGTGTGTGTGTGTGTGTGTGTGTGTGTGTGTGAGCTCATGTCTTTGTGTGCATTTACGTCCATGAAAACTTTTGCCTGCCTATGCCAGTGCCACAGTAAGATCTGGGAAGTAGTCAAACACAGTTCATGTGAGTCAGCTCCAAACTGTCATTGGCATAAATCTTGTTACTAGAGTGTCAGCTGGCTGTCACCTCTTATTTCTATGTAAGTCTGAATACATATTTTCATACTATTCATAGTCATCATCTTTCTGGAAATGTCATTTTCTTTTTTCCAAAGCAATTGTTTACTTAAATTTAATGAGAATTCAATGCATATTTTAATTAAAATTACATGATTTTTCCTTCATATTTATGAATATGAATTTGTAGGTATGAATTTGATAGACAAGTTTTATTTTTTTATTGCAAAAATAAATTGCATTAAAGGGATATCCTGGTACTAATGCAAAACTATTGACCAGGAAAAAGATCAGAGCAGAGCAGTTAGTTAACATCCTACTTATTTATCATTGATAAACAAATGTATACAACTTATCATGAATGCTACAAAATCTAAATTTTATACTTAAATAATATGCAATGTTAGCAGAGACAAGGGATCAGCAGTGAGCGTGCCATCTATTCACTCACAGAGGTAGCAGCACAAAGAACTTTGATGGCTTCATGTTTGGCCTTTGCCCCCAAACTCTTCTTCTCAGAGACCAATTGGTACTCTATATAATCAAATTCTGGTCCTGTCTTTCTAAGAAGAGTGTCATAGCAAACAGTTTGAATCTCAATCCTATTATATTGTCCTTGCTTCAGATATTAGTGGAAGTGAGTTTCTGGGCAATATTTCTGCCTGGTGGCCTACAAATTAAGGTTTGTAATTCTTTTTTCTAGGGTTATATTACATACTTTATGGGTCACATAAGTCAGAGAAACTCTTACATGAACTAATATTATCATAAAGTGTATTACAAAGTGTACAGAAGAACAGCGATATAAGAGCTCTGGGTTGGGGGGGGAATACACACACACATGCGCAAGCACACACACACACACACACACACACACACACACACACACTTCTGTGTTAGAATCCATGCAAATATGAATGTGTGTTCCAAGGATTCCAGAAACAGGAATCAGTCACCTTGGAGCTAAAGTTACAGGTAGCTATGAGATGCTTAAGTAAGGTAATAGAAAATAAACTGAGATCTCCAGAAAAGAAGTATGAATTCTTAACATATGAGTCATCTTCTCATCCTTGATGAGTAGTGTCTCCATGCTTTCTCCTACAAAAACTTCCCTTCAAATACCTCCATGTGTTCAATGTTGTTATCTGTTCCTTGAGGTGAGCTTTGTGAATACAATACTACACAGCTTTTGTTATTTATATCTTTGATTGTTGGTGATGAACTCTGCCTCTTGTATCCTCGGTGACTGTGTCTTAATGAGTTTTACTTTTTCCCAATTTAAATATTTAAATTTCCCTTAATTAATTAATTAAGTTCCAGGTAGGAAACTACTCTCCTCACAGTCCCTCCCACTTACATTACCCTTTTCTCCTCCTATGTGCCCCTTTCTTCTTAAAGGATACCTGCCATGGGTATCCTTCTACCTTGGCATATCAAATAGGGCTGGGTGCATCTTTTCTTGAGGCTAGACAAGGCTGTCCGTGTAGAGGAAAGTGATTCAGAGACAGGCAACAGGTTCAGAGGCAGCCTCTGCTCTTGCTGTTAGAGGTCTTGCATGAGGACCAAGCAGTACATCTGTTGCATATGTGTCCTACACCCATCCTATGAATTCTTTCTCATTGGTTCAGTCTCTCTGATCCCTATGGGTCCAGGTTAGTTGAGGAAAGGATAGCAATATTACAATCCACAAACCCCAAGAAGCTAAGTAAGGAGAGCCCAAGAGAGTATGCTTAAATCTCACTCAGAACAGGGAATAAAATAAACATCTGAAGCAAACAGAGAGAGGGAACAGGGTGAGAAAAGGGTTGAGGAGGAGAACTGGGGTGGGGATCAGGTGTGGTTAAAGTGGAGGGGGGCTATGAGAAGAAACTGAAATCTGTGGGGAACATATCTGGGACAAGGCAGGCTCCTGGAAGTCTATTGGATTGACCCTAGCTGGCACTCCCAGCAGTGGGGATATGGAGTCTGATATAGTCACATCTTGTCGGGGTAAGAATGGGGGTTCAGAGAGAATGTGGGATGGGAACTAAAACACATGGTGTCAACAACTTCCAGCAAAGGGAGGAGGACAACATGCCCACAAGAATTTCCATCCTACCAATGACTGGCCCAACGGGCATGCCATAAGACAGAGACCTCCACTGACCCTCTTGGTAATATTCTGATGTTCTTGCAGACAGGAGGCTAGTATAACAGTTGGCTGAGTGGCTTCACCCTGCAGGTGATGAAAACAGATGCAAAGACTCATAGCCAAACATTAGACGGAGCTCAGGGAACCTTATGGAAGAGGGAAAAAAAAATTCTCAATCTTTCTTAAGACCAGTCCCATTGCGAAGGGAACTAGTTGTCCTCATTTACCAGTTATTTTATTAGCAAAAACACTGTATGTTCCAAGGGATTTTGGTTATGCGCAATAGTAAACAGACAAGAAACAAAGAAAATGTAGCTTTTTTGTTATTTCAGAAATATGTCCAGATATACGCATATATTTTAAAAGACTGTAAAAACCCAAACATATATTTTAATGGATTGAATATCATTAGGAGATAATAAACCAGGTGCATGTTAGAACTAAATTTAATATTTCAAGGAAATATTTCCAAAATTCTTAATTTTTTCATTTCATCTTCATTTTTTAACATAAACTATCTCATATTTTAAAATAGAGCCTCTTCCATTGAAGAAATATAATCTTGCACACCATGACAGTCATCTAAGACATATAATTTCCTAGCAGAAACGTGTTTGTCTTCTTAGAATACCCAGGGTAACATGCTTTGCAGAAACTATGTGAGAAACCTTGAATGTTTTACAGACAAGATGCGCCAGGCTGCATTTCTGCAGTGCTGGTGATTGTGAGACCCATTGGAATTTGCAGAGACTTAGTGTCGTTAAAATGAAATATGGATCTGCATGAGAAGTCGGGAGGCCCTGAGGAGGGTAATATTCAGGACATCTCCAGGAGTTATCCAGTAAGCTCACAAAATAAACCAAGCTGGAAGCAGTGAGCCTTGCCAGATTTTCAAAAATCATACCAAATAGGTTGCATTCCTCCACTATCCTGTAAGAGAAAATGCCATTTATAAAAGGAGGAGTAGTTTCCCCAATAAAGCATATTTCTTACCTCACATTTTTATATATTCTTTGAGAATAGCATGCATGAATATATTTTAATCCAATCTATCTCTTCCTTCATTTCCAGTCCTGGCAGATTCAGTGTATTTCTTTCCCAGCTTCATGCTGACTTTTGATTTTTAACCCACTGTTATCTAATGAAGTTAACAAGGTACTGACAGTGCATGGCTGCTTGGGGAGGGACTTTTTTTTTTTTTAGATGTGACCTCTATAGGATGTTCATGCTCCAACAGATAACAGATTAACAGATAGACCAACATCCATGAACATATGGACAGCACTAAGTAAGATCAGTGAGATACTTAAGGTTGTGAGCACAGCCTTTAATGGCTGGGCCATCTCTCCAGGCCACAGAGGAAGACAATGCAGCAAGTCTTGATAAGACCTGATAGGCTAGGGTCAGCTGGAAAGGGAGAAGGGGAGGAAGACCTAACCTGCCAGTGGACTAGGGGAGGGACAAAGGAGGGGGAAAGGGAAGAAAGATGGGATTGGGAGAGGCTGGGGGAGGGGGCTACACGGGGATAAAGTGAATAATTGTAATAAATAAAAATTTAGAGAAGATCAATGAGATACAAATAAGGGACATTTCAGTTTTATATGTCTTTTTACGAAAAATCAAATCATAAATAAATTACTGTTTAGGCTTACTATATTAAAGACGAACACTCCAAATGGATTTATATTCACGTTCTGGTGAATACATTGAGATTGTATTGTATTTGTAAGTCTTTCTCTCTCCTCCCCTCCCCTCTCCTCTCCTCTCCTCTCCTCTCCTCTCCTCTCC
>CM053748.1:32306235-32323960 GCA_028658305.1 Pachyuromys duprasi
ATTTCTTTGAGGGCCTTGTTCATTTCCTCTTTTTGTCTCTCCTCATGTTCCTCCAATATCTGCATAATCAACGCTTTAATATAATTTTCCTGTGTCTCCCCTGAATTAAAAACTCCACTGCTTTTGGGTGTTTCCGGTGGGGCCATGGTGTCCTGATTTTTCTGAACCTTGGAGCCTGGAATCTTCTTTCTTGTGTATTCCTATTATTCTTGGGTTTCATCTTTTCTTAGTGTCCTTGATTTCTTGGAAATTTTGTGTTTTGAAAATTTTCCTCTTTTTTTGACAGATATATCAGTCTCTAGGATTGTATCTTTGGTGCCTGATATTATCTCTTCCATCTCTTTTACTTTGTTGGTGATGCTTACCCGTGTGGTTTCTGACCTTTTCTCTAAGTTCTCCAAATCCAGCTTTTTCTCTGTTTGTGTTTTCTTTATTGATTCTAATTGTGTTTTCATGTCTTGAACCATTTCCTTCATGTGTTTGGATATGAATTCCTGTCTGTCCATCATGGCCTCTAATTGTTTTTTGTTGTTGTTGTTCATTTCTTCTTTATATACCTTTATATATGCCTCCATTTTACTTTTCATTTCTTCTTTATGTGCCTCCAATAACAGCATAATTATAGATTTAAGATCATTTTCCTTTGTTTCAGCTGCAATAGAATACTTGTTGATTTTTGGAGATTTTGGTGAAGCCCTGGTGTCCGGGTTTTGTTGCCTGTATTATTTTTTAATTAAATTTTTATTTTTTATAATAAGTACTATTTATTTACTTTGTATCCCAGCTGTAGCCTCCTCCATTATTCCCTCCCAACCCCACCCTCCCTTCTTCCTCTCCTCTCTGACCCTCTCTAAGTCACTCATAGGGGAAGTCCTCCTCCTCTTCCATCTGACCTTAGCTTATTAGATCTCACCAGGACTGGCTGCAATATCATTCTCTGTGACTTAGCAAGGCTGCTCCTCCCTCAGGGTAGTGGGGATGTCAAAAAGCCAGCCACTGAGTTCATGTCAAAGACAATCACTGTTCCCCTTATTGAGTAACCCACTTGGACACTGAGCTGCCACCGGATACCTCAGAGCAGCGGTTCTAGGTTATATCAATACATGGTCCTTGGTTGGAGAATCAGTCTCAGAAAAAAAAAAACAAAAAACAAAAAAACAAAAAAACACCTGTGCCCAGATATGTTTGGTCCTTGTGGAATTCCTGTCCTCTCCCAAAATATGCTCAAGTACACAACAAATCATTTGTTCAACCATGTTAATAGCAGCTTTATTTGTAATAGCCAGAAACTGGAAATATCCCAGATGTTCCTCAAAGGAGGAATGGACATTAAAATTATGGTACACTTACACAATGGAATACTACTTAGCAATTAAAAACAAAGAAATCATGAAATTTGCAGGCAAATGGTGGGATCTAGAAAAAGAACATCCTGAGTAAGGTATCCCAGAAGCAGAAACACACACTGTATATACTCACTTATAAGTTGATATAATAGACACATAATATAGATAATCATACTAAAATCTGTACACTGAAAGAAGCTAAGCAAGAAGGAGGACCCTGGGTAATATGATCAATCCTCCCTTAAAAAGACAAATGGGATGACATTGGAAGGAGGAGAAAACAATAAATAGGTCAGGAAGCTACCACAGAGGGCCTCTGAAAGACTTTATATAGCAGTGTGTATCAAAGCAGATGCTGAGACTCATAACCAAACCTTGGCCAGAGTACAGGGAATCATATGAAAGAAGGGAAAGTTAGTAAGGCCTGTATTCTTAAACTGGCCACTAGCCATCTGGTTGTCTGTAGCCTTGACGGATTATTCCTATAGCCTGTACGACAGACTGGATCCACCTCTCTCTTGTGTCTCCCATAGTGTCCCCTGGATTCACTGTCTCTGATGGCTCACTGTGTTTGACTCGGTTATGCCTGGCAGCTGGGGCACAGACAGAAGCTCTCTGAGTCTAGAGCTGATGCAGTCTCCTACAGGCTTCCTTAAGCTGGTGGAGCATGGGATTTGGGTCCCAGGCCTGGCTCAATTCTGTTGGGTTCACTGGCTGTGCTGGCCACATTGTTCCCAACCCAGGTGGGCTAGGCTGTTGGGAAACAGCCAGACACGTCTCGGGGCCCAAAGTTGCTCCAGTGTCCTAGAGGACGCCTTTGGGAGAAGGCTAACATAACTTTGGTCAGGTGCCAAGCTCAGCTCCACTGAGTTCTCTATCTGCTCTGGGCTTTCTGTTTCTGGCCTATAGGAGCCATGCTGATGGATCACTGTTGGGTAGATCTCCGTGCCTGGAGCTGCTCCAGTTCCCTGCAGGCTTCCTTAAGATAATGGAGAATGGAACTTGGGTCCCAAGCTTAGCTCAGCTCTGCTTTGTTCAATGTTTAGGCTGTGCTGGTTGATTCTGGCAGGTGGGGAACAGGCAGAGTGGAGCCGGGCCTCTTCCACAGTATCAGAATGTGTCCCCTCCAAAGGGTGATGAGAGTGAGTGCCACTAGCCTCTGCAAACAGGAAGGTGTCCACAGGATATTGAGTGTGGTCTCCTGGGTTTTGAACCAGGAGCCGCTAGTACCCAGAAGGTGTCCACAGGACTGTGATGGTGGGTGCCCAAGTTTGGAGTCTCACCCTCAGTACAGGAAGGTATTCACTCCACAGGTAGGGAGAGTGAGCATCCAAGGTCTGAGTTGTCAGGTCCCAGGTAGGTATCCACCGAAAGTGAGATGGGGTGGAAGATGGCTTAAGGCTATAGGGTCAGAACCATGCTTGCACCAAAGCTCCAGAAATCTATCCACAGATGGTGGATTTGGACAAGTGTCCTAGGATCAGAACCTAGTAAACTGCTGCTGCCGGTCCCAGGAAGGTATCCACAGATGGTGGGTTCAGGCCAGTGGCCTAAGGCTGCAGGGTAAGAGCCGTGTGCCCCACAGCTGCTGGTCTTAGGAAGGTTGTGGCATTTTTCCCAGTATTATTTGGGTGGCCTGAAGATGGACCTTTGAATATCCCCATGGATTCTCCTCTCACCTGAGAAACACAGACATTGGGGTTTTAGAGTCCACAATATGGCCTACCAGTCACTCAGCTCTCATTGCTGAACTGCTGTTCAGATACCCTGCATAGTTGGCACCTCCATCTTGCATCCTGTGAACCCAGTTCATTGTATCTAGACAGGAAGCCAATGGATTTCTATATATAAGCATGTCATACACTCCAGTGTTCTATTGAAAGATTCTCTTGTTGCACCATATTCAAGGAGAGTAATGAGAAGCCTGATGTAATGATCTGGGTGAGAGATGATAATGACTGAGATTTGACTATAATCACTAGCATACTTCAGAATTATAAAAAGAAAAAAAAGCCATAGCTTCTACGGTTATTGATCACATAGGATGAATGAGGGACCAAAACAGAGCATTTTTTAACAGACCAGTGAGTAGAGATGTCACTCGATGGAAGAAACAAGTTTCAAATGAAGGAGGTAATGAGCATTAGCAAGGACACACTGATACTGAGCGCTGACAAGAAAAAAACAGCTGGGGGAGGATGCTGCCTTGTCATTTCAGAGCTATGGTAGAGCTGCTTTATGAGAATATGAAATTGAAAATTGTAGGTTTTGTGAGTAAAATCTTAAACAGCTGAGAAATTAACATCAAACATAGAGGAAATATTTGAGTCTCTGAAAGCCGTAGGTGCTGCAAAGTGCTTTCTGATCTACAGTTACAAGATGTCTGCACCACCTACTTGTGCTGAGGTCAGGTAAGAGGTCATCTGGAGATATTATTGTAATGATTACCTCCATGCTATTCCAGCCATGTGAGTAGATACAACATATTTTCAAGTATGAGCCATTTAACAAAAGATAATCATGGGAAATGCCAAGGAGACCATCCTAAAAGAAATGCAACCTGCAAAAGAATCAGAGGCATAGGATGGCTTTCTATTCTGTAAATGTTGAGATCTATCTGCTACCTAACACAAGCACAGCCATTTGTTTGGCTAAATAAATGTGTAGCCACAAGGAATTCACTCTGGCAAATTTACTAACATTGCCATGGTGCTTCAATAATAAACTTGGGGATCAACTTATGATACAATGGCTGCAGCAGGATTATGCCACAGTCAGTTCTTGGAAATGAAGTATCCAAGCAACGAGTTTGAATTCTAAAGTGATTCCGATTTGCCCATGATAATTGACTATAACTTAATGGGAACATTATGCTGTTGAATTTACCATAGAAGAACCCCTAAATATTCCTCAAGGAGTTTAAATGTCAGACTTAATTGCAGCATTTGCTTTTCTACAGGGGAATATTGTGAGGCAACAGCCTTACTTTCAAATAGTATTCAAACATGGCTAAATCAGTTCCTCTTGAACTTGTGTATAATAAGAGTGCTTTTATTTTCTGCTTATTCCAATAGTAAAAGGTTTTGCCAACCCCATAATTTCTTTTGATTTTAATAACTCCCTTGATCCCCCAATGAGAAAAATGATATATTCATGTAACATATTTAATATAAAATAAAATAAAGTCTTTTATTTCATTTTTGTTATTGGAGACAACCCCCAAACATACTTTACCCTACAGTTTAGAAAAGTCTTTAAATTATTTGTCAATCGATTCTACACCTGTAAGTTTGAATAGCTCTTGGTGTGATGCTTCCTCGCATAACTTACAGGTGAGGTAATATTTTTTGTTTTGTTGTGTTTGACTGATTGATTTGCTTTTCCAGGATGTGTATGTACCTACTATAAACAATCATCTGATAGATGATGCAAGTGTGGGTAACTAGGTAGATAAAGAGATACAAAGATGAGAACAAGTCTTTATAATATCTTATGGCTATATGAGAATGAATAGAAAATGCTCTCAATTTTGAAAACTCTTGTTTGGTAACAATTTACCTTTCTGAGTTCAGTGATTACAATTACTCATAGTTACACATGGTATATGTTTTTATACATCACCAAGTGAATTTCATTTTGTTAAGAGAATTCTCTAAGAAAAATTTAAGAGTTGATGAATAAAGTCTTAATTAAAAACAAAAGAAGAGGTAATACTAGGTTAAAACATAGATATTTCTTCTCTTCATGCAAAACAATACTTTCAGTCCACATAGCGTGGTATCTTAGCAAACTGAAGGTTTGTAAATGTCTTCCCAGACAGAAAAATCTCAGATACTTTTGTCTTTTTAACAGGATGCAAACACTGTAACCACACAGCAGGACTTACAGGGCATCTTATAATTTGAATTCAACTGAGCTTCAAGTAAATATTCACTGACTATTTTAAATATTTATTTATTTATTCCTTTCTTTACTTATGTGTGTGTATATAGGGGCACGTGTGTCCTGATGTGTTTGTACTGTAATCAGATCATTCCCTCCACTATGTGCATTCCAGGGGTTGGACACAAGTTTTCAGGGTTGGCGAGTTCCATTAACCACTAAGTCATCGCAGGGACACTAAGCTAAAGAAATACCTGATAAACAAAATGGCTAGTTGATTCTCAGCAACGTTTTTGTAAATGTAAGACTAAATTTATGTCAAATGATTTTTGTTAAATAATATATTTAGTCCCCATTGCTTATTATGTTAAAGTAAAAAATGAATATAGATTTATGAACTAACAAAAGGGATCAGGTTGTCAAGAAAGAACCAGTTAGCTTTAATATTTTTCTCAAAGAAAATACAGTCAAGTATTGGTCTTTGCAAAGACTATTGGGCCCAGGTTTTTTGGTTCTGTTGCTCTCCTTGTAGAGCTCCAGTCCCCTCCACATCTTTTATCTCCCCCTTCTTTCATAAGATTCCTTGCACTCTGCCCAAAGTTTGGTTTTGAGTCTTAGCATCTGCTTTGATACCCGGCTGGGTAGAGTCTTTCAGAGGCCCTCTGTGGTAGGTTCATGACCTGTTCCCAGTTTTCTCCAGCTTCCAATGTCCATCCCTTTTGCTTTCTGAATAAAAATTGAGCAATTTCCCTAGGGTCCAACTTCTTGTTTAGTTTCTTTAGGAGTACAGATTTTAGTATGTTTATCCTATATTATACGACCAAGGACTATGGATGGAGATAACCTAGACCCCTTGCTCAGATGTAGCCCATGGCAGCTCAGTCACCATGTGGGTTCCCTAGTAAGGAGAGCAGGGGCTGTCTCTGACTTGGACTCGGTGGCTGGCTCTTTGGTCACCTCCCTCTGGGAGGAGTGCAGCTGTACCAGGCCACAGAGGAAGACAATGCACCCATTCCTGATGAGACCTAATAGACTAGGGTCAGATGAAAGCATAGGAAGAGGGCCTCCTCTATCAGTCTACTGAGGAGGGGCATGGGAGGTAAAGAGGGAACCAGGGTGGGGTTGGGAGGGGGTATAGCAGAACACAAAGTGAATAAACTGTAATGATAAAAAAAAAAAAAGAGAGAAAATACATTCCAAAGGCAAAGGCACAATAGGGAGTCCTCTCAGATGCTGTGGTAGACCCACTCTCCTACTTCTTCATTAATTTCACTCATATGTTTCATGTTATTAATATAAGTTACAATTGTGAAGTGTTTGGGGTGGAATGATTCAGAGAAATATAACATCTAAGACTGCTTCTTTGAAGTAGAGTCCTAATCAGTGATACCAACTAAGATCATTCACAGACAATTACATCCTCTTGTCAAACATGATTACTTGCATTTAGTAAGAGATATTGGCTCTACAGTGTTCACAAGGAGACTAAAGGATAGTCTGAACATCTTTAATCTTTCTCTAGAACACTGTTTCTCAACCTTCCCAATGCTGCAAACCTTTAATATAGTTCCTCACATTGTGGTGACCCCAACAATAAATTTAATTTTTGTTGCTACTTCATAACTGATATTTCTAGTTTTGAATCCTAACATAAATATATGGCATTCATGGTATCTAATATGCCACCCTATAAAAGGATCATTCACTAAAGGGGTTGCAATGTACAGGGTGAGCACCACTGCTCTAGGAAGTCCTAGTTACAGAATTTCTAAAAAGACTCCTTTAACTTCTTTTCTGACTAAAACAATGTAGATTCTGAGTCTTTATTTTTTTTGCCATGTAACATTACATATCTTATTAGTCTGAAATATTTTTATCAGAAAGAAGTAGGTAAAATTAATGTTTACTCAGAATTTCAGTGTGCTACTTCAATAATACTATTTATAGTTTTTGATAATTCTAAAACTGAGGTGAGTACAATAATGAGAAAAATGTCATGAGAAAAATTCAAGTTAATTATATAAAATAAAAGTGTTTTGAATGTACAGTGGGTTAAAAATATATTGTTTTCTATCCCTATTGAGTAATCAAATACAAAGTCATACTGTACTGTATGTGCACTTACCTGTTCTTAATAGGTTTAAAGTTGCAGTTGTGAATTAAACTGATTCCTGCATGTAGGTTGTGCACACAGTGAAAAAATTCAATCATTTTAGAATTTTGTTATTGATTTCAACTATAGTCCAGCACTCACTTATTTGTTTCAGTTTACTGAAAAGGAGTGTTCCAAAACTGGATGGATATCAGCATTCAATGATACATCATTAAACTCTAAATATGGAAAACAGAAGAGCTGTACTATCTAATTGATTTGAGTAACAATTCAAGGTCTGCTAATTATTGGTTTTAAGATTCTAGGGAAGGTAATTTTGTTTTCTTTTTGAGCAACTAATAATCCACCTATTGAAAGCGAAAACTTAAACACTAATGTTTATTCATGTATCTGTCTGTCCATGTGACAAATATTTGCTAAGCCTGTTCTTCAGTTTAAACATTCTAATATCCACCACAGAAAGCATCGAGAATGAGGTAGCAGAAACCTGCTACTTTCATCTATGTTTTTTAACAACATATAACATTTAAATAACATAACAGGTATGACATCAGTAGGCATCAGTTTACATTACCTAATTGTTTTTAAGCAGTCCTGTGTCTTTGTCTTGTTACAAATTATAATGTGCACTCAGAATTTTACGTTTCATTTTCAAAGTCAAGGTCCAGTGTTACAGGAAGAAATACTTTAATCCTCTGCGTCAAAAAGCAAAGGTAGTTTATTACTTCATTATTCAGATCTACAGCATTAGTCAGATCATAATCCACCATTGTCCTTCCACCTGCAAATTTCTGAAATGAAAAGTGATACAAACAAGTTATTTTGCTGTACATGTGTCAGTGGGCTTACTGGAGTAGCCCTAATAATGCAGACAGCCAATCTTATTCAAGCATTGCTACCAAAACTGCACAGAGATGAAAAGCACATTTTTATTCCTTCTAATATCAATAAGCCTTCAGTAGAGAGGGATAACTCTAGTAGTGTCATATCTTCATTTTTAAGTAAATTTTACTTTATATATTGTCTGTATCGGTCCTTTGCGTTTGTGTGTGAGTGCATTTATATGAACACAGGTGTGCCACAATATTTATATATAAGTCAGAGGACAACTTGCTGCAGTAAGCTCACCTTTTTCAACATATAAATTGTAGGAATGAATTGTACTCAGATTAAGCTTGTATTATCAATAACCTTAAACCGAGTTAATTTGCCTGCCTTGGAGGGATATATTTCTTTATTTACACTTTTGCCACTTAATGGATCACAATTCTTACCTTTGTCCAATACTTTATTTATAAACACTTTATTTAAAGTGTGGTTTATAGTTTCATAATCTATACCTATTAATTCTGACCAATATGATGGCCCAAATGTGAGATGGGTGAAAACATCACCAGTGGGCATATCAAAGCAGAGTGAAAAAACTCACAAAGCTCAATCCTACATGATTATACACAACTGACAAAGACTCATACCAGGAATGGTGATTTTTCTCCAGGGAAAACCACACCAATTGGTTGTCCATATGTTAGTACAGGGACGTAACAGTTTATATTTAGGAATACATGACATAAACATATACATATGCCCTTCAAAAAAGCCACCAATAACATAAAGCACCTTGGTGTGATTCTAAACAAGCAAGTAAAAGATATGTTTAAAAAAAAAAACTTTAAGTCTCTGAAGAAAGAAATTGAAGAATATATCAGAAGATGGAAAGATCTCCCATGCTCATGGATCAGTAAGGTTAATGTAGTGAAAATGGTCATCCTTTCAAAAGTAATCAACAGATTCAATGCAATTCCCATCAAAATACAAACACAATTCTTTCCAGTACTTGAAACAACAATTCTCAATTTCATATGGGAAAACAACAACAACAACAACAAAACCCTAGAATTTCTAAAACAATCTTGTAAAACAACAGATTGTCTGGAGGTTTCTCCAACCCAGATATCCACCTGACTACAGAGGAACAGTACTAAAATCTACATGGTATTGGCATAGAAACAGAATGGTGGATCAATGGAATTAAGTAGAAGACCCAGAACTAAACCCACACACCTACAGATATTGATTTTTGACAAGTAGACAGAACCATACTATTGAAAAAAAGACAGCATCTTCAATATATGGTGCTGGTCTAAGTAGTGAGGAAGAGTCTTAAACTCATTGGTACAGGAGACAATTTCCTGAAAAGAACACTAACAGCACAGGCTCTAACATCAACAATCAATACATGGGAGCTCATGAAACTGAAAAGCTTCTGTAAAGCAAATGCCACACTGTCATCAGAACTAAACGACAGCCTACAGACTGGGAAAGGATCATTACCAATCCTACTTCTGACAGTGGGTTAATATACAGTATATATAAAGAACTCAAGAAGTTAAAAAGCAACAGATCAATTAATCCAATTAAAAAATGGAGTACACAGCTAAACAGAGAATTCTCAATAGAGGAGTAACAACTGGCTGAAAAACACTTAAAGAAAAGCTCATAGCAGCCTTATTTGTAATAGCCATAATTGGGTACGTTTACCCAATGTAATACTACTCAGCAATTAAAAATCAAAGAAATAATGAAATTTGCAAGCAAATGGTGGGAACTAGAAAAGAGCATCCAGAGTGAAGTATCCCAGAAGCAGAAAGACACACATGGTATATATTCACTTATAAGTGGATATTAGACATATAGTATAGGATGAATATACTAAAATCTATACACCTAAAGAAGCTAAGCAAGAAGGAGGATCCTGGCTAAGACAATCCTCATTCAGAAAAGCAAATGGGGTGGATACATGAAGAAGGAGAAAACAGGAAACAGGACAGGAGCCTACCACAGAGCACCTCTAAAAGTCTCTACCCAGCATGGTATCCAAGCATATACTGATACTCATAGCCAAACTTTGGGCAGAGGGCAGGGAATCTTATGAAAGAAGGGGAGATGAAAGACCTGCAGGGGACAGGAGCTCCACAAGGAGAACAACAGAACCAGGAAATCTGGGTCCAGGTTTTTTTTTTTCCTGAGACTGATAGTCCAGTCTAGGTCCATGCATGGAGATAACCTAGGACTCATGATGTAGGCTCAGATGTAGCCCATGGCAGGTCAGTATCCAATTAGGTGTCCTAGTAAGGGGAACAGGGACTGTCTCTGACATGAACTCAGTGGTTGTCTTTTTGATCACCTACCACTGAAGCTGGAGCAGCCTTACCAGACCACAGAAGAAGACAATCAGACAGTCCTGATTTGACCTGATAGGCTAGGGTTATAAGAAAGGGGAGGAGGGCAGCCCCTCTCAATGTACTGAGGGAGGGGCATGGGAAAAGAAAGAGAAAAGGTGGGATTGAGATAGGAAGAAGTGGCTACAGCTGGGATACAAAATGAATAAATTGTAATTAATAAAAAATAATTAAAAATGAAAAAAACAAATGCATGTGTTTTAAATACATGCAAAAATTAGTGAAAAATGTGACCATGCATTTGAAGGAGAGTGGCAACAGTTATATGGGAAAGTTTGGAGGGAGGAATGGAAAGTAAAAAAAAAAAAAAAACACACACACACCCACATACAAAATGGTATGCTAGAGTGAACTATCAATAACTCTTTATGTTGAAAGATGAAAATATTGTGAAAATTTACCTTGAAATTTCATTTCTTAAAAATAGTTTCGGTTCTGTTGCCATACTTGTGGAGTTCCTGTCCCCTCCAGGTCTTACTGTCTCCCCCTTCTTTCCTAAGATTCCCTGCACTCTGTCCAAAGTTTGTTTATGAGTCTCAGTATCTGCTTTGATACAATGCTGAGTAGAGCCTTCTACAGGGGTCTTTTCTGACACTAATGCTCCAACCAAGGACCATTCATGGATATAACCTAGAACCTCTATTCAGATGTAGCCCATGGCAGCTCAGTATCCAAGTGGGTTTCCCAGCAAGCAGAACAGGGTTTGTCTGTGACATGAACTCAGTGGCTAGCTCTTTGACTGCCTCCTGCTGATGGGGGAATAGCCTTGCTAGGCCACAGAGGAAGACAATGCAGCCAGTTCTGATGAGACCAGAGAAGCTAGGTCAGATAGAAGGGGAGGAGGACCTCCCCTATCTGTTGACTTCTAGAGGGGCTTAGGAGGAGATGAGGGACAAAGGGTGGGATTGGAAGGAGAGGATGGGGGACTTACAGCTGGGATACAAAGTGAATAAACTGTAATTTAATATAAAAATAGGTTTGGGCTTTCTTTGTACACTTTTCTTTGTGGTAAGATACTAGATTTTTTAAAATTAAAATTGCCATGTTGATATCTGAAATTCTATACATTGTATTTTATCATATTCATCCCCTACCTCAACTCCTCACAAATATGAATCTCCTTTCATACTCTTTCAGGTTTGTTTCAGTTTCTGTCTTTTAAGTGCATTGCCTGATAGGTGCTCTCTGTACACTCCTACATGTAGAGCAAACTAGAAGGTACCAACTACCATTGTCTCTTCATCTGTGGAAGACACTATGTACCCACTTGCTCCCTCCATGCTGGGATTTTTGTCTGGGTTGAGCTTGTTTGGGTATTTTGTGCATGAATTTACAACCCGCATGAGTTCCTATGGGCAATAGCCTATTGTATCTGATAAACATGATTTCCCTTGTACTCACCAAAATCTCTGGCTCTTATACTCTTTCCACTACCACCCCTTTTGCAATGATCCCTAAGCCCTGGCATAAAATGGTGTAATATGGATGTCCTATTTATGTCCAACCTCTCCATAGCCCCTTTTCTCTGCACAGGAACCAGTTTAAGGTCTCTGTATTAATCAGTGCCTACTGCAGAATAATTTTTCTCTGAGGAGGTTTGGAAGATCCATTAATCTATGAAAATAGGAATAAATCATTAAAAGTGGATTTAATACTATGTTCACATATCACACTAATTAGCAGCATATTCTCTCCTAAGGCCTTTGCACTGTTTATCAAAATGGGTTTGTTCCAAACAGTGGTGCCAGTTATGGATTTCTTCCTGTGAAGTTGCACTTAGATCCAATCTGAAAATGGTTGATTATTCTTATGGTGTTAATGTCACTATTGAAGCAACTGGAATATCTTGCCAGGCCATTTATTATTGAGGCTTATTATTGGTGTTCATGCTTGTATAAAATTGATGATTACTTTTCTCCTCTGGTAAGGTTCATTGCACCATCCAGCAGTATGAAAGTTATCAGTTGGGATGAATCTTTCACATAGGTACTGTTTGGTTTCTTCCTATTTTATGTCTCAAATAAGCTCAATCATCAGGGAAATTAAATGTAAACTACTTTGAAATTTCTTCTTACTGGCTGAGAATGATTCTGTCAAATAAATAAATATAACGAACGAATAAATGAGTATAAATGGTGTTATGAATAATGGGAAAGGGTAGCACTTATATAGCATTATTAAGATTCCAAACTGGTTCATCCACTGTGGAATGCAGAGTGGGGATTTCACAATAAACTAGAAGCAGATCTTTCTCATGATACAACCACAGGCCTCATGGCATACGCATTAAGAATCTATCATACTATAAAGATATTTGCTTGCAATACAATCTTATAAGTGTATAGTAAGTGTATTAACACCTGGTAATATTCAAGTAATGTGTGCCTAGAGATATTTTGTCACACTGAATTTGGAAGGTGGTACACTGTATTACTAATTTTTTCTCACAAAAGCAAAATATTACAGATCAATAAAATTGACTGATGTAGAAAAAAAAGATACTTGCTTGCTCATGCTCATATTTCTCTACTGATAATACCAATGGATAAAACAGCTAAAATGTGTATCAATAAATGAAAGGATAATAAAAATGTTTTGCATTTACATAATGTAATATTATTTATCAGATGAACCCTTGTGCAACCACTCTGGAAATCAATTTGGTGCTTTCTTTGACAATTAGGAATAGTGATTCCTCAAGACCCAGCTATACCACTTTTAGGCATATATCCAAAAGATGCTCAAGTACACAAGAACATTTGCTCAACTATGTTCCTAGCTGCTTTACTTGTAATAGCCAGAACCTGGAAACAACTCAGATGTCCCTCAGTTGAGGAATAGACACAGAAATTATGGTACTTTTACACAATGGACTACTACTCAGCAATTAAAAAAATGAGGAAATCATGAAATTCACTGGCAAATGGTGGGATGTGGAAACGATCATCCTGAGTGAGGTATCCCAAAAGCAGAAAGAAACATTTGGTATATACTCACTTATATAGTCCTATAGGATAAGAAGGTCATGCTGAAATCTATACACCTAGGGAAGATAAACAAGAAGGGGGACCCAGGATGGAATGATCAATGCTCATTTATATGGACAAATGTGATGGTCATTGAATATAGGAGAAAACAAGCAACAGGATAGGAGCATATCAAAGAGGGCCTCTGAAAGAATCAATATAGCAATGTATCAAAGCAGATATTAAGACTCACAACCAAGCCTTCGGCAGAGGGCTGGGAATAATAATGAAAATAGGGGGAGTTAGTAAGACTTGGGGAGAACAAGAGCTCCAGAAAGTCCAAATAGATCAGGGCACAGTGATCTTTTACAAGTCGGTTTCGCCAAACAAGCACCATGTATGGATATAACCCTGAACCCCCGCCCAAATGTGGCCCATGGTAGCTCAGTATCCAACTGGGGACCCTAGTAAGGGGAACATGGACTATTTCTGTCATGAACTCAGTGGCTGGCTCTTTGACCCTCCCCCACACAGGCCCGGGAATAACAGCCCAACTAGATTCCAGAAGAGGACATTGCAGCCAGCCCTGAAGAGACAAGATAAACTAGTGTGGGATGGAAGGAGAGAAGGTCCTCTCCCATCAGTGGACTTGGAGGGGGGCACGGAGGAGATGAGGGAGGGATGGGGAGAGTGGGAGGGAATGAGGGAGGGGGCTATGCCTGGGATGCAAAGCACCTAACCTGTGATTAATATAAAAATAAATAAATTACATTTAAAAAAAGAAAAAAGTAATAAATAAATATGTAACTAACTAACTAAATAAATAAATAAAGTGGTTTAAGTTCTGAAAACAAAAAGAAAACAGAATAATGAAACTTGCAGGTGAATACAGCTCTAAATAGTCATTATGAATGAAGTGACCAGACACAGAATGGCAAATATCACATATTTTCTCTCATGTGTAAATGTTACATTTGAATTGCAGATTCCATTTGTAATAGCTATAGCTATCAGGGAATTAGTAGGAGATTGAGAGATATTGAAGGTAGAAGATATAGAATACAACAAAATAAATAAGGACAGGAAATTGATTAATGGTACACAATGTGTTAAATGTCATGAAGAATAGGAAGGACATTAGAGGATGGAATATGGGATAGGGTGACATGGCTAGCACTAAAGAACTTTGAAAGTCATATAAAAAGGTTCTTCAGGACGGGCTGCATTATTTTCCTCTGTCGCCTGGTAAGGCTGGTCCCCCTCACCTATCAGTATACTGGGGGAGGGGCATGGGAGGATAAGACGGAGGGACAGTGGGTCTGGGAGGGAAAGAGGGAGAGACTACAGCTAGGATACAAAGTGAATAAATTGTAATTAATAAAAAATAATAAACTTCACTTAAAAACCTGTTCCTCTACAGTAGCATGTATATGAAGTATGTGGTTGGGCGTTGTTTGTGTGTGTGTATCTGTGTGTTTAATGACTTAGCTATAACAAGGCAACAATGACACTAGTAATCACATAAGTCCAGTAAATACAAAGCCCCCCTCCAAAAAAAATAGGTTACCTCTTTATGAGTTGTTGGCCAGTGATATGTCATAGATACCAAACATTTCTGACTACATTCCAATAATGACATGAAAAGTCTAGATGAAGAATACAAGCAAGTTTCTTGGTATTACGGATGAATGATAACCCAGATAGTAATTAGGAAAGTTGATGGTACTGGATGGGGACTGGAAGATGGATGGGGAAGTTATCTAAATAATGCAGGTAAAAATATCTACCCAATCCAAGATAATAAGACAATTTTTTAAAATTTATTTATTTTTATCTCAATCACAGGTTAGGTACTTTGAATCCCAGGCTTATTATAAAATAAAAAACCGAAGAGATCCAAGATGGCTGCCCCAGGAGGACACTATGTCTGAGGAGCAGGACAGTAGTGTAGGCACAGCAACGTGGAGACTGAGATCTCGGACCTAAAACATCAGCATTTGCAACTACCAGGTGAGCGGAATTCCTACAGTGGGGAACTCAAGTGGAAAAGTCCAAGGGACACCCAGCTATTCCCAGGAAAAACTCTGGAGGGTGACAGGCAACACACAGCCTGGCTGGGTGCCTAAGTCGCCATTTTGATCTGTGGCAGACAGTGCCTCAGATGGACTAAGTTTCACCCAGATACCACAGGCTGCACTGCGCGGGCCCACAATCCTCTGTGCCAGCAGCTGCCACTTTGGGCTGGGGCACACAGTACCTCAAAGGGACTGTGTTTCACCCAGATACCATGGGCTGTACTGGGCAGCACACAACCCTCTGCGCCAGAAGCTGCCACTCCAAGCGGGGGCACACAGTACCCTAGACGGACTGAATTTCACCTAGATACTGCGGGCTACACCTGTCAGAACCACACCCCTAGGCACACCCAGCCACCACCCTGGATTGGGACTCATAGTATCAGGTCCAGACCGAGGTGCCCCCAAATAACATCTCAAAACTTGGTGCACAGTCCCTGACCCAGAAGGAGGTGCCAAGGCTCTGGTCCAGAAGAGAGCCGTTAGCAGCAAGCCCAGGGCAGAGCTCGGAGCCTCTTGACCAGAGCAAAAGAACTCACACAACAATAATCAGGACACCATGGCCCCAACAGAAACACCCAAAGACAACAGAGATTTTAATTCAGCGGAGAGACAGGAAAATTATATTAAAGCTATAATTATGCAGATATTAGAGGAACAAAAGAAGGCACAAAAGGAGGAAATAAACAATGCCCTCAAAGAAATTAAGAAGGATTTAACTGCCCACATACAGGAACAATTAAAGATAGACAGAGAGGAAACAACCAAAATAGGAGACACAGTCAATCAGTAGAACTAAACAATACAAAGCATGAAAACAGAGTTAGAATCTATAAAGAAGACACACACGGAGAAGATCCTGGAACTGGAGACCTTAGAGAAAAGAACAGGAACCATAAAGGTAAGCATCACCAACAGAATACAAGACATGGAAGAGAGAATGTCCGGAGCTGAAGATACAGTGGCTGAAATGAATTCCTCAATCAAGGAAAAAATAAAATCAGAAAAGTCCCAAACACAAAACATCCAAGAAATCAAGGATGCAATGAAAAGACGAAACCTAAGAATAATTGGAATAGATGAAAAAGAAGACTCCAGGCTCCAAGGAACGGAAAATATTTTTAAGAAAATCATAGAAGAAAATTTCCCCAACTTAAAAAAAGAAATGTCCATCAACATACAAGAAGCCTACAGAACACCAAATAGACTAGACCAGAAAAGAAATACCTCTCGTCACATCATAGTCAAAACACTAAACCTACAAAACAAAGAAAAAATATTAAAGGCAGCAAGGGAAAAGGTCAAGGAACATATGAAGGTAGACCGATCAGAATCAAACCAGACTTCTCATCAGAAACTATGAAAGCCAGAAGGGCCTGGTCAGAAGTCATGTAGTCCTTAAGAGAACACAGATGCCAACCAAGACTACTATACCCAGAAAAGCTTTCAATCATCATAGATGGAGAAAACAAAATTTTCCATGACAAAACAAAATTCATGCAATACCTGCACAGTAACCCAGCCCTACAGAAGGTACTAGAAGGAAAAAAGTCCAACAGAAAAAAGTACACCAAAGAAAATATAGGATAAACATAATTTCCCAATGACAACAAAAACAAAAAAGCAATGAATCACAGTAAGATCACCAACTCCACAATAAAAGGAAGTAACAGTCATCGGTCACTATTATCTATCAACATCAATGGACTCAACTTTCCAATAAAAAGACATAGACTAACAGAATGGCTGCGGAAACAGGATCCTACATTCTGCTGCATCCAAGAAACACACCTATACAACAAAGATCAACACTATCACAGAGTAAAGGGCTGGAAAACTATTTTCCAAGCAAATGGACCCAGAAAACAAGCTGGGGTAGCAATCCTAGTATCTAATAAAATAGACTTTCAACGAAAATTAATTAAGAAAGGTGAGGAGGGGCACTTCCTTCTCATCAAAGGAAAATTCCAACAAGAGGAGATCACAATTCTCAACATTTATGCCACAAATACAAGACCACCTACATATGTAAATCAAACATCATTAAAACTGAAATCACACCTTGATCCCAACACCCTAATAGTGGGAGACTTCAACACTC
>CM053748.1:32324460-32344280 GCA_028658305.1 Pachyuromys duprasi
AAAGCTTCTGTAAAGCTAAGGATACTGTCAAAGGAACGAAATCACAGCCAACAGATTGGGAAAGAATCATTACCAATCCTACTACTGACAGAGGGCTAATATCCAGTATATATAAAGAACTCAAGAAGTTAAACAACAAGAAACCAAATAATCCAATTAAAAAATGGGGTATGGAGCTAAAAAGAGAGCTGACTGTAGAGGATTATAGAATGGCAGAACAACACTTAAAGAAATCCTCAATGTCCTTAGCCATCAGGGAGATGCAAATCAAAAAGACTCTGAGATTTCACCTTACACCCTCCAGAATGGCTAAGAACAAAAACTCTAGTGACAACGCATGCTGGAGAGGTTGTGGAGAAAGAGGAACCCTCCTCCATTGCTGGTGGGAATGCAAACTTGTACAACCACTCTGGAAAACAATTTGGCACTTTCTTAGACAATTAGGAATAGTGATTCCTCAAGACCCAACTATACCACTCTTAGGCATATATCCAAAAAATGCTCAAGTACACAACAAGGACATTTGCTCAACTATGTTCGCAGCTGTTTTATTTGTAATAGCCAGAACCTGGATACAACCCAGATGTCCCTCAATTGAGGAATGGATACGAAATTGTGGTACTTTTATGCAATGGAATACTACTCAGCATTTAAAAAGGAGGAATTCATGAAATTCGCAGGCAAATGGTGGGACCTCGAAACGATCATCCTAAGTGAAGTATCCCAAAAGCCAAAAGAAACATATGGTATATACTCACATATATATATATGTATATACTCATATATATATACTCATATATATATATATATATACTCATATATATATATGAAGGTCACACTGAAATCTACACACCTAGGGAGGATATACAGGAAGGAGGAACCACTTTGGTATGATCAGTGCTTGTTTGGATGAACAAATGGAATGGGCATTGAGTGGAGGAGAAAATGAGCAACAGGACAGGAGTATGCCAAGGAGAACCTCTGGGTGGGGGGGGGGTCAACATAGCAATGTATCAGAGCAGATATTAAGACTCGCGATCATGCCTTTGGCAGAGGGCGAGAAGTGATGATAGAAATGGAGGAGGTTGATGAGACTTGGAGAGAACAAGAGCTCCACACAGACCAATTTGAGCAGGGCACAGGGGTCTTGTATAAGACCGTTTCTACAACCTAGGACCACGTGTGGATGTGACCTGGAACCCCTGCTCAGATAGGGCCCATGATAGCTCGTTGTTGGACTGAAGACCCTAGTGAGGGAAACAGGGACTGTTTCAGTCTTGAACTTGATGGCTGGCTCTTTGATCCTCCCCCATAGAAGCCAGGGAGTGACAGACTGGCTCCACAAAGACCACACTGAGCAGGGCACAGGGATCTTTTATGGGACAGTTTCTCCAACCAAGGACCATGTATGGATATGGCCTAGAACCCCCGCTCAGATGTGGCCCATGGTAGCTCAGTGTCCAACGGAAGACCCTAGTAAGGGAAACAGGAACTGTTTCAGTCATGAACTCGATGGCTGGCTCTTTGACCCTCCCCCATACACACCAGGGAGTAACAGCCTAGCTAGATCCCAGGGGAGGACATTGCAGCCAGCCCTGAGGAGACAAGATGATCCGGGGTAGGATGGAAGGGGAGGAGGTACATCCTCCCCTAGGTAGACTTGGAGGGGGCGGGGAGGGGATGAGGGAGGGTTGGGGAGGGTAGGAGGGAATGAGGGAGGGGGCTATGCTTGGGATGCAAAGTGCCTAACCTGTGAATGATAACAAAAAAATAAATTAATAAAAGAAAAAAAGAAAAAAAAGTGAAATACTAAATGTACGTTAGGCTTTTACTGTTGTAAAGTCAAAAAATAAAAAATAAGTCAAACCATTAAAAAAATAAAAATAAAAAACCCCTGAAACTGTTTTGCCATTAATGTATAGTCACATTAAATGTTTTAATGTTATTATCTATTAATGTATACCTTGTGGGGAGGGTAATAAACAGAACATTGAAATGAGAAATAAATCAGAATCTCTAATACACTAATAATCCAATATCATTTTTCCCAATAAATCAGCAGTTAGAGAGTGCTGGGTAAAACAAAGATGATGACTACACCCACAGAAGGGTAATATTAAAATACTCCTCTTAAATTCATTAAGAAAATAATGTTTTCCATTTTTGTCACTTTTGTAGCAGGTGATGGTTTCATAGACTCATATATGGCTTAAAAATAAGTATTTTACCTCTACTCCATAGCAAAATCATTCATCAACCCAAGGACACTATCAAAAGAAAGTAAGAAATGTTGACTTCAGTGAAGCTATTGGTACCCTAGACAGCCTCCCAAGATGTAGAACGCAGGGTGGAGAAAAATAGACTTTATCACAAAGACTCCTTTAATTTCTGAACTTTTAAAAAGTCTCTGTGGGAAATGACAGTTCTTTTGGGAAACTATCAGTCAACAGAAAACCTAGAGAGAAAAAGAACTAATCACAAGGTTCTCCTAGGCACAAAAGATTTCAAAAAGCATCTAGAACTCTTGCATAGCAGGGAAAATTATATTTGTGCAATGCACCTGAAAACTTGTGATTTGCATATCATTTTTGTCTGACTTATTAATCTTAATGACTACTTATTAAGCACTTAACGATGAAAAACACTATTTAAAATTATAGAGCATGGTGTATTATTATGCAAATGTGTTTGACAAGATGTCCAACTGCAAATACTTCGTCTTGCTGAATTTTACATCTACAGCATTCTCTGAACCATGCCCTCAGGGCTCCATCCTCAGTACTGAAAACCATTATTCTATTGATCTACACAATCAAGTCACATTTCCTCAAATAAATTTTCACAAATTTAGCATGGCATTTAAAGCCATTTATATATTAATCTCAATTTATCATTTTTAAAAAATTTACAGTGGGTGTCCCATCTACTGTAACCTAGCCCCTGGCTTGTACGTTTTCTCATTGTCTGTAGAAATCTCGTTTTTAAATGCTCAGAAAATTTGTCATCTTTTCTATAATCTTTGGGTGTATGTTCAGTATTTCTTTCTTTGAACCATTCAAAATGGTGTTTTCTTTTCCGTAGACTTAACATCCCTGTGTATTTTTGCCTCTATACCGCTGATCTTTCTTTTAAGCTTATATTGACAGCTTCTAGGCACTCAGGGAAAACTCCATGAAAAAAAAATTGTGCAGTAAAAATGTTTGCCTAAATTTTATGCCGTGGTTTCTAATTTTGTAGATCATAAATATTTATTATATGAAGCAAATGAAGTAATTACGTTTACCTAGAGAATCTGTAGATACTATAAGATGATTTGGGACTAACAAGCCACCCAAAGATCTAGAAAGAAAAGATGGTAACTTCACTATGTGTCCATGTATGGATAAGTATATGATGAGTCAAAGAAATTCATCCTCTATTGGTATCCAATTTGACTTTTGAGAAATGGTCTCGTTTTCAAGCCTGAAGTTGTCCATTTCAGCTATCGTATATGCCTAGCAAACACTCAGCCACTTACCAATACTGGGTATACAGGCATGAGTGTCCATGACCATTTTAATGTGGGTGCTGGAGAATTAGTCTCAAGTTCTTAACCAAGGAACTTTCTACCAATCCCTGTATTAATTCTGATATATTTGTGGTTTTGTGCTGTCATCTTTCATTTTTTTTGTAGTAGGATGTTAGTTGATCTTGAACTGCTTATTAGAAACAAATATAAGAAAAATCTCTGAATGAGATCTTTAACATTACACAAAGTATAATTTGGAATTATGACTAACTCTAAAATAAATGCAAGTTATAATATATTTACATTTCAATTCAAGGATGTGCAGTCCCTGAGACCAGAATGGAATAGGAAACAGCAGGGAAGAGAGCCCCCACCCCTTATACTGGCCTGACAACAACAGTGGCCAGGTCTGCCCTGTGCCCTCTGTGGTCCACTTACCTGAGACTCCTACACCTCTATTCCCAGACCTGCCACATTGCCTGCGACCCACCCTGATCTATGGCTCCTGAGAACAGCACAGAATTGGGAGCAACAGTTGTTCCCTGGACTGTGCCATTTCCTGGGACCTAACCTGACCTATGCCCTGAGACCATCACAGATCCAGGACCAGCATTTCCGCACCTTGCCTATTTCCTGATACCAACCCTGATCTGAGGCACCAGAGACCAGCAAGGATCAGGAAGCAGTAGGAGAGCCATTGGACTGAGGCCATCTGGGAGCACAAGCTCTACCTACAACCCCAGAGAACTATTACAATCAGATATAAACAGGCCTGTTAATAATAGATTCATCATAATTGCTAGAAATCACATAAGAATACCAGCAACAAAACCAGAACCATATGACCCCCCCCACCTGTCCTACCACAGCAAGTCCTGAGGATCGTATCACAGAGGAAGTAGAAGAAAACAGTCTTAAAACTGAGGTTAGGAAAATTATATAGGCCTTTAAAAAAGAAAATAAATAACTTAAAGAACTGCAGATTGGAGTATGAGTCTCAGGAAAGACCCCTGTGCTCAGATTTTTTGGTTCTGTTGCTCTCCTTGTGGAGCTTCTGTCCTCTTCAGATCTTATTATTTCCCACATCTTTCATAAAGAATCCCTACACAGATGTAGCCCACGGCAGTTCAATGTCCAAATGGGTTCCATAGTAATGGGAACAGGGACTGCTTATAACATGAACTGGTTTGCCTGCTCTTTGATCACCTCACCCTGTTGGGGGAGCAGCCTTACCAGGTCACGGAGGAAGACAATGCAGCCACTCCTGATGAAATCTGACATACTAGGATCAGAAGGAAGGATAGGAAGACCTCCCCTATCAGTGGACATGGGGAAGGGCATGAGTGGAGAAGAGGGAGGGAAGGTGAGATTGGGAGGGGAGGAGGGTGGGGTTTAGGGGGGGTACAAAGTGAATAAAGTGTAATTAATAAAAATTAAAATAAAATTATTAAAAAAAACTGCAGGAAAATACAATTCAACAGGTGAAGGAACTGAGTAAATCTCTTAAATAAATACAAGAAAACACAGCCAAATGGGACAAGAAATGAATAAATTTGTCCAGGATCTAAAATCGGAAATAGAAGCAGTAAAGAAAATACAATCCAAAGAAATCATAGAGATGGAAAAACTAGGGAAGGGAACAGGAACTACAGACACAGCATCAATGGTTTAAAGCTAGACTTCAACAACAACAGAAACAATAGAATGCGTACAAACTCATAGAAACTTAACAAGTCTCTACTTATACTGAGTAAGGGAGAAAATAAAGAAAATAATTAAAAACTTTCCAAAATTCAATGATAATGAAAGTATAGCATACCCAAACATATGAGACAAAATCAAAGCCGTGCTAAGAAGAAAGTTCATAGCCCTAACTGACTTAATAAAGAAAGCAGAGAGACCTTATATTAGCAAATTTACAGTCACTTGAAAGCTCTAGAAAAATAGGAAAGAAACACACCCATGCAAAGTCAGCAGCAGAAAATATTCAAACTCAGGGAATCAATAACCTAGAAACAAAAGAACAATACAGGGAATCAACAAAACCAAGAGCTGATCTTTTTTTTTTTTTTTCCTCAGAAAATCAACAAGATAGACAAAACAAACTGACCAAAAGACCAAGGGAGAGTATTCAAATTAATAAAACCAGAAATGAAAAGGGGGATATAACAACAAAAACCAAGGAAATCCAAAGTATAAATAGGTCATATTTCAAAAACCTGTATACCACAAAATTGGAAAATTTAAAAGAAATGGATGATTTTCTTCATAGATAATATTTACCAAAGTTAAATCAAGATCAGGTTAACAATTTAAATAAACCTATAACCCCCATGGAAATAAAAGCAGTCATAAAAGGCCTCCCAGTCAAAAAGAGCCCTGAACCAGATGGTTTTATACAGAATTCTACCATATTTTCAAAGAATACCAATATTCCTTAAAGTATTCCATGAAACAGAAACAGAAGGAACATTGCCAAATTCATTCTATAAGGCCACAGTTACTGTGATTCCTAAATCACAAAAAGACCCAACAAAGAAAAAGAATTTCAGACCTATCTCCTTATGAACAATGATGCAAAAATATTCAATAAAATATGTGCAAACCAATTCCAAGAACGCTTCAAAAATATCCACTATGATCAAGTAGGCTTCTTTCCAGGAATTCAATGATGGTTAAACACAAAAATCCATCAATGTAATCCACCATTTAAACAAAAAAAGGAAAAAAAAATAAGCACATGATCATCTTATTAGATGCTGAAAAGGTCTTTGACAAAACCCAACACCAACTCATGTTTAAAGTCACAGAGAGATCAGGTGTTCAAGGCACACTCTTAAACATGATAAAGGAAATACAGAACAAGCCAATAGCTATCATCAATTTAAATGGAGAAAACATGAAAGCAATCCCCACTAAAATTAGGGACAAGAAATGGGTATTCACTCTCACCATATCTCTTCAATAAAGTACTTGAAGTTCTAGCTAGAGCAATAAGAAAAGGAGATCAAGTGTATAGAAATTGGAAGAGAAGAAGTCAAAGTATCACCATTCACAGATGATCTGATAGTATAATAAGTGACCCACAAGATATCTACCAGAGAAAGCCTGAAGCAGATAAACACCTTCAGCAAAGCGTCTGAATAAATAATTAACTCAAAAAGTCAGTGACCCTTCTTTTTACAAGTGACAAAAGGGCTAGGGAATATTGGGAAAGCAATACCCTTAACAAAAGCAACGCATGATAGAAAATATCCAGGTGTAAGTCTAACCAAGCATGTGAAAGGCCTATATGACAAGAACTTCAAGTCCTTGAAGAAAGAAATTTAATGTAAACTTGTACAGTCACTTTTGAAATCAATCTGAAACTTTCTCAGACAATTAGAAATATTGCTTCCTCAAGATCCAGCTATACCACTCCTAAGCATAGATCCAAAATATGCTCAAGTATACAACAAGGACATTTATTAAACCATGTTCATAGCACCTTTATTTGTAATAGCCAGAATATGGAAACAACCCAGATGTCCCTCAACTGAGCAATGGATACAGAAATTGTGGTACATTTACACAGTGGAATACCACTCAGCAATTAAAAACAAGGAAATCATGAAATTTGCAGGCAAATAGTGGCAACTAGAAAAGTTCATCCTGAGTGAGGTATCCCAGAAGCAAAAAGATACACATGGTATATACTCACTTATAAGTGGATACTAGGCCTATAAGATAAGATAAACATCTTAAAATCTGTACACCTAACAAAGCTAAGCAAGAATAAGACCCTGGGTAAGATGCTCAGTCCCCATTCAGAAAGACAAATGGGATAGATATCTCAAAAGGGTGAAAACAAGGAACAATACAGGAGCCTTTGCAGAGAGGGCCTCTGAAAGATTCTTACCCATCAGGGTATTAAAGCAGATGCTGAAAATCATAGCCAAATTTTGGGCAGAGTGCAGAGAATCTTAAGAAATAAGTGGGAGATAGAAAGACCTGGAGGAGACTGGAGCTCCACAAGGAGAGGAAGAGAAACAAAATATCTGGGACCAGAGTGTTTTTTTCTGAGACTGGTACTCCAACCAAGGACCACACATGGTGATAACCTAGAACCCCTGAACAGATGTAGCCTCTGGCAGCTCAGTCTCCTAGCAGGTTTCCCTAGTAATGGGAACATGGAGTATCTCTGACATGAACTCATTGGCTGGCTCTTTGATCACCTCCCCCTGAGGTGGGGGGTGGGCAACCTTACCAGGCTACAGAAGACAGTGCAGCTAGTCCTAATGAGACCTGATAGGCTAAGGTTAGATAGAAGGGGAGGAAGAATTCCCTTATCAGTGAACTGGGGAAGGGACATGGGAGGAGAAAAGGGAGGGAGAGCAGGATAGAGAATAAATGAGGGAGAGGGCTACAGCTGAGATACAAAGTGAATAAACTCTAATAAAGACTTCCTAGAATTCAATGAAAATAAAAGCACAACATACCCAAACCTATGGGACACAATGAAGGCAGGGTTAAGAGAAAAGTTCGTAGCACTAGGTGCCTTCAAGAAGAAATCTGAAACATCTCATACAAGCAACTTAATGGCCCAACAGAAAGCCCTAGGGGACAAAAAAAAAAAAAAAAGTAGATACACCAAAGAAGAGCAGAAGAGCAGTAGCCTGGAAATAATCAAACTCAGGGCAGAAATCAAACTATCAGAAACAAATAAAACTATTCAAAGAATGAATGAAACCAAGAGCTGGTTCTTTGAGAAGTTCAACAAGATAGACAAGCTGTTAGCCAAACTAACAAAAAGGCAGAGAGAAACTATCCAAATCAGCAACATCAGAAAAGAAAAGGGGGACATAACTACAGACACTGAGGAAATACAAACAATCTTTAGGTCTTACTACAAAAGTCTATATGCAACAAAATTTGAAAATCTAAATGAAATGGATAATTTTCTTGAGAGACTCCACCTACCTAAATTAAGCCAGGATCAGATAAAATGATTGAATAGACCTATATCCCCCAAGGAAAGAGAAGCAGTCATCAAGAGTCTCCCTTCCAAAAAAAGGCTTGGTCCAGATAGATTCAGTAAAGAATTCTACCAGACCTTCAAAGAAGTGCTAATTCCAATTCTCTCTAAAATATTCTACAAAATAGAAACAGTAAGAACATTATCAGACTCATTCTATGAAGCCACAGTCACCTTGATACCTAAACCACACAAAGACCCAACACAAGAAAGAGAACGTCAGACCTATATCTCTTATGAACACTGATGCAAAAATACTCAATAAAATACTTGCAAACCGAATCCAAGAACACATAAAAGATATCATCCAACATGACCAGGTAGACTTCATTGCAGGCATGCAGGGGTGGTTCAATATACAGATATCCATCAATGTGATCCACCATATAAACAAATTGAAGGAAAAAAACCAGATGATCATATCCTTAGAGGCCAAAAAAAGCTTTCAACAAAGTCCAACATCCATTCATGTTTAAACTCTTGAAGAGATCAGGGATAAAAGGTACATACCTAAACATAGTAAAAGCAATAAACAGCAAGCCTAGAGCCAACATCAAACTCAATGGAGAGAAACTTAAATCAATCGCACTGAAATCAGGGACAAGGCAAGGCTGCCCACTGTCTCCATACCTGTTCAATATGGTGCTTGAAGTCCTAGCTAGTGCAATAAGACAACTAAAACAGATTAAAAGGATGAAAATCAGAAAAGAAGAGGTCAAAGTATCCTTATTTGCAGACGATATGATAGTATACATAAGCGACCCCAAAAAACTCAATGAGAGAACTTCTTCAACTAATAAACACCTTCATCAAAGTGGCTGGATACAAAATCAACTCAAAAAAAGCAAAAGCATTCCTGTACCCTAAAGACAAAAGGACCAAGAAAGAAATTAGGGAAACAACACCCTTCACAATAGCCACTAATAACATAAAGTACCTTGGGGTGACTCTAACCAAGCAAGTGAAAGATCTGTTTGAGAAAAACTTCAAGTATCTGAAAGAAGAAATTGAAGAAGATATTAGAAGATGGAAAGATCCCTAGTGCTCATGGATTGGTAGGCTCAACATAGTGAAAATGGCTATTCGACCAAAAGCAATCTACAGGTTCAATGTAATTCCCATCAAAATACCAACACAATTCTTTACATGCCTTGAAAGAAAAGTTCTCAACTTCATATGGAGAAACAAAAAACCCAGAATTTCCAAAATGATCCTGTACAACAACAGATCATCTGGAGGTATCCCCATCCCTGACCTCAACATGTACTACAGAGCAATAGTTATAAAAACCGCATGGTATTTGCATAGAAATAGAATAGGGGATGAATGGAACTGAATGGAAGACCCAAAAATAAACCTACACACCTATGAAAACTTGATTTTTGATTAAAAATCCAAATCCATCCAATGGAAAAAAAAGATAGCATCTTCAACAAATGGTGCTGGACCAACTGGATCTGTATATTCAGAAAAAATGAAAATAGATCCATATTTATCACCCTGCACAAAACTAAAGTCGAAATGGATCAAAGACCTCAACATAACACCAGACACATTAAATTGGTTAGAAGAAAAATTGGGGAACACCCTAGAACTCATTGGTACAGGAGACTACTTTCTGAACAGAACACCAACAGTGCAGGCCCTAAGAGCAACAATCAATAAATGGGACCTCAGGAAACTTAAAAGCTTCTGTCAAGCAAAAGGTGACACTGTCATCAAAACATAATGGCAGCCTACAGACTGAGAAAGGATCTTCACCAACCCTATATCTGACAGAGGGCTAATATCCAGTATATATAAAAAACTCAAGACCTTAAAAAGCAAGAAATCAAGTAATTTAATTAAAAAATGGAGGATGGAGCTAAACAGAAAACTGTCTATAGACTACTGTAGTATGGCAGAAAAATACTTAAAGAAATGCTCATTGTCCTTAGCCATCAGGGAGATGCAAATCAAAACGACCCTGAGATTTCACCTTACACCTGTCAGATTGACTAAGATCAAAAACTCAAGTGACAACACATGCTGGAGAGGATGTGGAGAAAGGGGTACCCTCCTCCATTGCTGGTGGGAAAGTAAACTTGTACAACCACTCTGGAAATCAATTTGGCGCTTTCTTAGCCAATTAGAAACAGTGATTCCTCAAGATTCAGGTATACTACTCCTAGGAATGTATCCAAAAGATGCTCAAGTACACAGCAAGGACATTTGTTCAACTATGTTCATAGCTGCTTTATTCACAATAGCCAGAATCTGGAAACAACTCAGATGCCCTCAGTTGAGGGATGGATACAGAAATTGTGGTACTTTTACATAATGGAATATTACTCAGCAATTAAAAAGGAGGAAATAATGAAATTTGCAGGCAAATGGTGCAACCTGGCAATGTTCATCCTGAGTGAGGTATCCCAAAAGCAGAAAGAAACACATGGTATATACTCACTTGTATAGACCTATAAGATAAGATAAACATACTATAATCGATAAACCTAAAGAAGATAAACAAGAAAGAGGACCTGGGGTAAGAGGATTAATCCTCACTTTGAAAGACAAATCGGATGGACATTGGATATGGGAGAAAATAAGTAGCAGGACAAGAGCCTACTATAAAGGGACTCTGAAATACTCTAGCTAGCAGTGTATCAAAGCAAATATTAAGACATATAACTTTGGTAGAGTGTAGGTAATCATATGAAAGAAGGGGGAGTTAGTGTGACCTGGAGAGGACAGGAGCTCTGCAAGGACAAAATATATCAGGGCACAGGGGTCTTTTATAGGACTGTTTCTCCAACCAAGGACCATGTATGGATATAACCGAGAACCCCTGTTTGAATGTAGCAAATGAAGCTAGAGCCAGATGGAAGGGCAGGAGGTCCTCCCCTATCATTGGACTTGGAAAGGAGCAGGGAGGAAACGAGGGAGCTATGGGGAGGGTAAGGAGGGAATGCAGGAGGGGGCTATGGCTGGGATACAAAGTACATAACCTGTGATGCTCCACCACACAACAAGAACATTTGCTCAACTATGTTCATAGTGGCTTTACTTATAATAGCCAGAAACTAGAATCAACCTTGAGTTCCTCAGCCAAAGAATGGATACAGTAATTGTGGTACATTTACTCAATGGAATACTACACAGCAATTAAGAATAAGGAAATCGTGAAATCTGCAGGAAAATGGATGGAACTAGAAAATTTTATCCTGAGTGAAGTATCTCAGACCTAGAAAAATACACATGTTATGTATTCACTTATAAGTAGATTTTAGCCACATAACACATGATAGCCATATTACAACTTACAGACTCAAAGAAGATAAGTAACAAGAAGGACCCAAGGCTTAATTCTCACTCAGAAGTAAAAATAGAATAAAGAGTAAATGTCCTTGAAAAGAGGAAACATGGTAAGAGAGGGAGCACAGAGAGCAATGATGGTCAATATTAGACCCGGGAAGGTGGAGGCTGGAAGACAGAGGGCTTGCTGAAAGAAAAGGAACCTTGGGCAGGACTTCTCTGTGACAATCTGTAGACTTACAACTGGGTAGGCTCCTAGGAGGGCATATAAGGTTGACATTTCAATCCAAAATTTACCCTTCATACATATGTGTAAGAACAAAGATTGAGGGAATGGCCAACCAATTGAGTTTCCTAGGCAACCCAACCTGAGACTCCCCACATGGGAGATTGCCAACCCCTGACACAATTAGTGATACTTTGTTACACTTACATAAGGAAGCCTAATGTAGCTGTCCTCTGACTTGCTCCATCCAGCAAATGATAGAAGCTGACTCAGAGGCCCACAACCAATCATTGGATTGCGCTCAGGGAGCCTCTTGGAAGTGTGAGGTAAGTATAAAAGGACCCAGAGCAGACAGCATCTCTACAAGAAGACAAGCAGCAGAACTAAACAGGGCCTCAGGGGCCTGTGGAGACTGAAGCACCAACCAAGGGCCATAGATAGACTGGACCAAGGAACTCTACACAGATCTACTCAGGGGGTCCTCATATAGGTTCCCTAGTATTTGGAATAGGGGCAGACTCTGACACGGATTCTGTTGTCTGTTTTTTGTGTTTGGTTGGTTTGGCTTGGTTTTTTATCACTTTCCCCTAAAAACCCTAACTTGCCAGGGTACAGAGAAGAGGATGCACATAGTCCTGATACAAATTGATATGCTGGGGTAAAGATGGGGGTCACCTTCTTTCAGGAATAGGGGAGTGGGGTTGTGGAAACAGGGAGGAGGGACAGGATTGGGAGGAGAAGAGGGAAGGGCTTTGACCAAGGTGTAAAATGAATAAACAAAAAAAAAAAGTTGAGAGCATGGAAATACTGAAAGACATACAATGAATATTATATATATATATAATATTTCTAAATAATTTGAAATTATCTGATTTCAAAGTGTCAAAAGATAAACATATACTGTAAATGTTCTGGTGTAGATTAAAACCATCGTTTTATAATTAAGAAAGGTAAATTCATTCACATAGGGTCATAATTATAATTAAAATGGGACTATAGTTTTCTTGACACTTAGACAACAACTTGTTTGATTTTCATTTTTCTTTTTATAAGTAATTTATTTATTTTTATATTAATCACAGGTTATGTACTTTATCCCAGCCATAGCCCCCTCCTGCATTCCTTGCCTATCCCCCCCATCTCTCCCTCATCTCCTCCCTGCCCCTTTCCAAGTCCACTGATAGGGGAGGACTTCCTCCCATTCCATCCAACACTAGCTTATCATGTCTCTTCAGGGCTGGCTGCAGTGTCCTCTTCTGGGGTCTAGTTAGGCTCTCCTCCCTCAGGGGGTCCTGGGGGGGCAGTCAACAAGCCAGCCATTGAGTTCATGACCAAATAGTCCCTGTTCCCCTTACTAGGGTACCCAGTTGGGTATTGAGCTACCATGGACCATATCCAAGCCGGGGTTATAGTTTGTATCCATACATGGTCCTTGGTTGGAGAAACAGTCTCATAGAAGACCCCTGTTACCTGAACTATTTGGACTTTGTGGAGCTCTTGTCCTCGCCAAATCTTACTAACCCCCCCCTCCCCATTTTTTCATATGATTCCTTGCACTCTTGCAATGGCTTGGTTGTGAGTCTTAATATCAGCTTTGATTCATTGTTAGTTACAGTCTTTCAGAGGCCCTCTGAGGTAGGCTCCTGTCCTGTTGCTTATTTTCTCCTACATTCAATGTCCATCCCATTTGTCCATCTAAGCAAGCATTGATCATAACACAATGGGTCCGCCTTCTTGCTTATCTTCTCTAGGTGTATAGATTTCAGCATGTCCATCCTATCCTAAAGGTCTATCTGAGTGAGTATATACCAGTGTTTCTTTCTGCTTTTTGGATACCTCACTCAGGATGATCATTTCCAGGTCCCACCATTTGCCTGCAAATTTCATGATTTCCTCGATTTTATTTGCTGAGTAGTATTCCATTGTGTAAAAGTACCACAATTTCTGTATCCATTCCTCAACTGAGGGACATCTGGGTTGTTTCCAGGTTCTGGCTATTACGAACAAAGCCGCTACAAACATGGTTGAGCAAATGTCCTTGTTGTTTACTTGAACATCTTTTGGATATATGCCTAAGAGTGGTATAGCTGGGTCTTGAGGAATCACTATTCCTAATTGTCTAAGAAAGCGCCAAATTGATTTCCAGAGTAGTTGTACAAGTTTGCAATCCCACCAGAATGGAGGACAGTTCCCCTTTCTCCACAACCTCTCCAGCACCTGTTGTCACTTGAGTTTTTGATCTTAGTCATTCTGAAAGGTGTAAGGTGAAATATCAGGGTCGTTTTGATTTCCATCTCCCTGATGGCTAAGGATGGTGAGCATTTCTTTAAGTGTTTTTCTTCCATTCTACAGTTCTCTACAGAGAGTTCTCTGTTTATCTCCATACCCCATTTTTAATGGGTTACTTGATTTGTTGCTTTTTAACTTCTTGAGTTCTTTCTATATACTGGATATTAGGCCTCTGTCAGATGTAGGATTGATAAAGATCCTTTTCCCATCTGTCGTTTTGTTTTGATGACAGTGTCTTTTGCTTTACTGAAGCTTTTCAGCTTCATGAGGTCCCATTTATTGATTGTTGATCTTACAGCCTATGCTGTTGGTGTCCTGTTCAAGAAGTAATCTTGATTATCATTTTAAAACAGTTTTTAAAACAGTTTAAAACTTTTTAAACCATTCTATTGTTTAAGAAACAGAGAGTATATTTTTCTTAAAAATTATCCCAAATGTTCCATATACTGGCTGTACCACAAGTTTTTTTTCAAAATAAAAATTTTTATTTCATGTATTAACATTCCATATTTATTCAGTATTCATTTTAAGAATCAGTCCTTGAGGGAGGAGCAGTCTTTCCAGGCCACAGAGGAGGACAATGCAGCCAGGTCCTGATGAGACCAGATAAACTTGGGTCAGATGGAAGGGGAGGAGGACCTCCCTTATCAATGGAATTGGAGAGAGGCAGGGAAGAGAGGAGGAAGGTAGGGTGGGATTGGGAGGGAATGAGGGATGGAGCTACAGCTGGGATACAAATTAAAATAAACTGTAATTAATATAAAAGGTAAAACTTTAATAAAAAAGAATCATCCCAATCCACATGTGTATCTTCTTTTTGCTCAAAGTGACATGTATATATGTCATAGATATACATATATATGTATGCATATGTGTGTGTTTGTGTGTGTGTGTGTGTGTGTGTGAAGAGGGCATAGATAAACACAGAAAATGAAAAAAAAATATTCTGGCCATCTACAGATAAACTCATATGGATATACAAATCAGAGAATCACAGCTGTAGCTAAGAGCTGAAGGAAAATTCAGTTGTTCTATAATAGAAATAGATAGCTCTTGAATCTGGAAGATTGATAACCTGAAACTCAAAGGAGAAGAAAACATGTAATAACAGACATCCTTACAACTCATAAATGGCACACACAGTGTTCTTCTAAGACAGTATGTCAATTCAATGACACGCTGTGATATCCTTCAACATTGATCAAGCCTCAAAATAAAATTTAGGAAATTGTACAACTTTCCCCATAGGAAAAGCCACCTGTCTGAGTTAATCATCATTTTCCATTTGTAAGAGTACAAATTATTTTATGAGATACCAGCAGATGTTCATGTGCCAAGGCAAAAATCTGTTCCACTAAGACAAATCTTTTTAGAATTCATAGAAAATAGTCTCCTGGAATGGTCAAACCTGGTTATTATCTCACAGTCTCAAATCATTATAGCACTAAGAATCTCAAAGAAACTGCAGTACAGAACACAACATAAAATAATCAAATATTGGGACTGGACGTTATTTCTCATAAATACTCTCCTTATACATGCAAGTTCTTATCCTAAGCATCTGTGAATGTAAATTTATTTGTGAATTGGGACTATGAATGTAAATTAAATTAATGATTTTGAGGGCAGACTAGAGGAATTCTAATCCAGCAACATTGCTACTCTGACAACGGATCATATCTAAAAACATAGGTCTCTATGATCTGGCTAGAACACTCTGGCTAGAACACAGACAGTCCTTAGTACACAAATTTAATCCCTGTTTCTGGGATATAGCCATGACACAACATTACTCCCTCTTGCTGGAATTTAGCACACACTTTTCATATCAAACAGTGACTTCAAATTGACAGGCAGACAAAGTGACAAATCAAAGAAAGATTTGACAGAGTGAGCCAGAGGTGATATGTGCCCAAATCTCAGGAGAGAGATGTTACTTAAGAGCAGTTCATAGAAAAGAGTGAGGCAGCACAGTACTGAGGAGGAAAGTGCAGTACAGTAGAGTTTGGGTATAGTATAAGTTGGTGCCTTTCATTCGGGTAGTTGAGATAGAGAATACAGTTCAGTTCGTGAAGCTCAGAGGCACTTTTTTTTCCAAGCAGAGAAATTCAGTGAGAAGCCAAGAAAAGTCAATTTAAATCAGTGAGCTTGGAGAGGAGTTTGACCCAGAATAGCTGAGTTGAACCAGTCAGCTAAATCTCAGAGAAAAATAAAGATGGTGAGCTTATTCAGCAGTAAGTCTCAGAAGTTGAAAATATTTTAGGCCTAGGTTAGCAGATGGAGAGCAAATGCTGAAGACTTCAAAGTCTGGGCTTGCAGAAGATTTGGTGAAGCCTTTAGGCTTCAGGCTTGCAGAGGATTGGATTGTATGGTGTCTCAAAGTTTCCAGGCCTAGGCCTAGGGATAGATAAAAAAAAGCGCTAAGCACAGTCTAAACCATGTATTCCTAAAGTGCCGGTATAGCTCTTATCTCATTCTATCATCTGAAGAAATAAAAACAATATTTACAAAAGACAAGCTTAGATTTAGGCCTGAATAGAATTCTTTTTTTGTGTTTTTGTTAGTGTTTTTCTGTAAATTATTTATGTTTTATTAATTATAATTTATTCATTTTGTATCCCAACTGTACCTCCCTCTCCCTCATCCCTCCCAATTACACCTTCCCTCCCTCTTCTCCACCCATGCTCCTCCCCAGTCCACTGATAGGGGAGGTCCTCCTCCCTTTCCATCTGATCCTGGTCTATCAGGTCTGGATCAGGAGTGGCTGCATTGTCTTCCTCTGTAGCCTGGTAAGGCTACACGGCTACACCCACCTCAGGGGGGGGGGTGATTAAAGAGTCAACCACTGAGTTCCTGTCAGAGACATTCTCTGTTCCCTTTATTAGGGAACCCACTTGAGACTGAGCTGCCATGGGCTAACTGTATGCAGGGGTTCTAGGTTATGTCCATGCATGATCCTTGGTTGAAGTATCAGTCTCAGAAAGAAATCCCTGTGCCCAGTTTCTTTTTCTTCTCCTTGTGGAGCTCCTGTCTCCTCCAAACTTTTCATTTCCCCCTTCTTTCATAAGACTCCCTGTATTCTGCCCAAATCAGACTATGAGTATCAGCCTCTGCTTTGATGCTCTTCTGGGTAGAGCCTTTCAAGAGTCCCTCTTTGGTAACCTCCTGTCCTGTTCCCTGTTTTCTCCCTCTTCCAATGTCCATCCTGTTTGCTTTGCTGATAAGAATTGATCATTTTACCCAGGGTCCTCCTTCTTGATTAGTTTCTTAAAGTGTGCAGATTTTAGTATTATTATCCTACATTATATATCTAATATACACTTATAAGTGAGGTGAGTATGAACCATGTGTATCTTTCTGTTTCTGGGATACGTCACTTAAGATGATCTTTTTTAGTTCCCACAGTTTGCCTGCAAATTCCATGATTTCCTTGTTTTTAATTACAGAATAGTATTCCATTGTGTAAATATGCCACAATTTTTGTATCCATTCCTCTGTGGAGGTACTAGTGGGTTGTTTCCAGCTTCTGGCTATTACAAACAAAGCTGCTACAAACATGGTTGAACAAATGTTCATGTTGTATAATTGAACATTATTTGGATATATGCCTAGGAGGGCTACAGCTGGATCTTGAGGTTGCACCATTTCTAATTGTCTGAAACAGTACCAGATTGATTTCCCAAGTGGGTGGAGCTGTTTGCATTCCCACCAGCAATGGAGGAGGGTTTCCCCTTTCTCCACATCCTCTCCAGCATGTATTGTCACCTGAGTTTTTGATCTTGGTCATTCTTATGCCTGTAAGGTGAAATCTCAGGGTCACTGTGATTTGCCTTTCCCTGATACCTAAGGATGCTGAACATTTCTTTAAGTGTTTCTCTGCCATTTGATATTCCTCTACAGAGAATTCTCTGTTTAGCTCTGTACCCCATTTTTAAATTGGATTACTCAATTTGTTGCTGTTTAGCTTCTTGAGTTCTTTATATATTCTGGATATTAGCCCTCTGTCAGATATAAGTTTGTTGAAGATCTTTTCCCAATCTGTAGGCTAGTCCTTTTGTTCTGAGGACAGTGTCCTTTGATTTATAGGATCTTTTTAGTCTGAATAAAATTCTTACTGTCATTCTAGAAGCATAAAAAAGTATAACATTTGGGTTACTGAGGCATTGAAGAAGAAATTTACAAAGTCAGATCCTGAAATTGTGTCACTATAAACCACAGAATTCCGAGTTTTATTGGCAGTCATAGAAGGGTATGATAAGGGGAAAGGATGGCCACATACTTAGAATCTTCAGAGAATTTAATCTTAGTGATGCCTTTGTTTTAGACTCCAGGACTTGATAGCTGTTACAATATATTTTAGTTGCTTTTGGAAGAGTTTTGTGGTAGCCTGTTATATCAGTTTGAAGAAGACAAGGCATGATTTTATTCTATATTTTATAGATTCAAAGCAATATAAATGGAGAAAAAAAAGAACAAGTTGTCACTAAACCCTTTAGTCATTGAATTAACTGTGAATGTAATCTTTTCCTTTGGAATAGAACAAGAATCACTGAAAAAAAACACCACTTTCCTTCATTAGTATGATCTGAAAAAATGTTTTGAAAACTCTGGTAATAAAAAAGAGCCAATCCTGAAATATTCTGGACAACTTTCTGCACATAAAAGATTCCAATGTAGGTAGTTTGAAGAACAATACAACAAAGAATAACAGAGTCTCATAATAGTGGCTCATTTGATTATTGTCTGTGATTTCTGTAATATCTCATGAATGTGAACTCTAGCATAGGTCTACTTTTTGCCAAAATTCTATCAAGAAGCACTCATAACAAATGAAAAAACTTTAATAATAAAAGATAATATGTGTTGGGCTCTTTGACTCCCTCCCTGAGGGAGGAGCATCCTTGCCAGGCCATAGAGGATGACATTGTAGCCAGTCCTTATGAGACCTGATAAACTAGGGTCAAATGGAAGGAGAGGAGAACCTCCCCTATCAGTGGACTTGGAGAAAGGAATTGGAGGAGATGAGGGAGAGAGGGTGGGATTGGAAGGAAGGAAGGGGGAGGCTACAGCTGGTACACAAAGTGAATAAACTATAATTAATATAAAAACAAAAATTTAATTAAAAATAATATGATAGGACTAAGGAAGAAACAAACAAACAAAGAAACAAACAATGAATGATGAAGTCCCTATACATAAGCTCTAGCAATTTACCATATGTACTTTGAAAAGTCCAGAGGAGGGTATAGAATTTCCTGGCTTTGAATTTGCGGTGGTTGTGAGCCCCTAAGTTGGGTGCCAGTAACTCAACTGCAGTCCTCTAGAAGAACAGCAAGCATTCTTAACTGCTAAGCCATCTATTCAACTCAATACGTTATTATTATCCTGGAGTTCCATTAAGATTTCTGAATTTAATCTTAACAAGAGACCTCTCAACACTCACCACTTGAGGTTAGTTTTCTGTGTTTGGTATCTCAAAAAGACACGTA
>CM053748.1:32350406-32373855 GCA_028658305.1 Pachyuromys duprasi
ATTAACATAGTGAAAATGACCATATTGCCAAAAGCAATCTACAGATTCAATGCAATTCCCATCAAAATACCTTCAAAATTCTTCACAGACCTTGCAAGAAAAATACTTAACTTCATATGGAGAAAGAAAAAAAAAAACAGAATCTCCAAAACAATCCTCTACAACAACAGATCATCTGGAGGCATCTCCATCCCTTACCTCAAGCTGTAGTACAGAGCAATAGTAATAAAAACTGCATGGTATTGGCATAGAAACAGAATAGTGGATCAATGGAACTGAATAGAAAACCCAGAAATGAACCCACACACCTATGGAAACTTGGTTTTTGACAAAGAAGCCAAAACCATTCAATGGAAAAAAGACAGCATCTTCAACAAATGGTGCTGGTCCAACTGGAAAGTTCTTTCTAGGGAGTGAAATAATCACAGAACAAATAATGGTAAGTCATGGAGGTACAATATATAAATTTCTAATAACAGCTTAAAACTGAACAGGAAATCCAGTAATGCTGAGGCTCAATGACCTCATGTTTTTCCATCTAGTTTGTATTATTTCAGTCACTTTAAAATTTAAGACATACTGTGAACAATGTTTTCTTTAATTTTATAAACAACAAATATAAGGTAAAAAAAAGCTCAGCTGAGAAAAAGAAGTTAGCATCAAAAGGAGAAAGATACCGGGTATGATTATTACTAATATCACTTCAGGGTTCACTGTGTTAAGAACTTGGAATATTCAGATTTTAATCATGAATGTTATGTTCATGGCGTCACCATATTACATTTAGTATGTGCACATATCACTAAGCATGTTATGCCAATTTTTCAGAAATAGGATTAAATAAAAGATATTAAATTAGAACAAGCTCAGGAGTTATGAATTTAATGAGTGATCTGGAGTTTTCAAGATCATTGGGGGTGGGGGAGAGTAGAGATTATCCTTACTTCTTGTGAGGACTTCTGAAGGTAAAATACTGTCATTTAATGATTGCTATTCTTCTTTCCTGTTTTTTGATAGTGTCTCTAACAAGCAGTTGGTCAGCTTTGGATCTGCTTACACAGTTCTGTGTGCCTTTCTCATGCTGGGATGCCTGGGATTTAAGAGAAGATTCCCACCTATGATGAGATAACAACAATGAAGATCTGAAATCAAAGCAGAGGGTTTTTAAGGCACAGCAGTGGGGGTATTCATACATTCACCAAGATTAGAAAACTGCAGAAAGTGTTGAAAAGAAAAACCTCTAAACTGACCTTTAATTAAGCTACAAGAAAAGAAACATTTTCCCAAAGCCCCCTATGAATGGATGACAGAGGCAAGATTTATTGCATCAAGAATTTAATCAGCAACATGTATTTTACTAGGGATGCAGAGAATTGTTTCAGTTTTTGGAAGGAAACTACACCACTATTATGCACTGCTGCCTATTTAGCTCCTTTGGGTTCACTAAATAATACAAAATATTTTCTACTTTAATCAAGTATTTAAAAAGTGTCCTTATTTAGAACATATGTGTAGCTTAATATGCTGTGCCTAAAACATGTTTTTTTTTTCCAGATTCTTTTAGCAAGGACTTTACAAAATGTCAACATAATATAAATTGTTCAGGTAATGCTGATATTCTGGCAGTTTGCAAAGTATTCTGAAATATAAGAGATCCTCAATTTAAGAAAATCATCCAAATGAATAAAACTTCATGAAAGTATTTGAACAAAATATAATACGAAAATATCACTAATTATATATTCATTTTGTTAAAAATGAATAAAACCTGCATATTTTCAGGTGATAGAAATTAGATCACATATAACAGATGATACCTATGTCATTTGAATTTAATATCTTGCTTTACTTTCAATAGTAAGGTTGACTATGTATTTAATAAGACTTAAGGTATTCTTCACCCGACCACTTCATGGCATTTCTGGTTGACTCTTTTAGTAAGCCTGTGTTCTAATGAAAAATAAAGGAGCCAGTATTTTAAAAGCCAATTTCATTTTTAAATGCCATACAGAAATAGGACAAGGGAGAGAAAGCACAGGAAAAGGCAATTATAATAGTAAAGTGTGGCCCAAAGCAGTATACAAGAAGATGCACACTTAGGACTGATTTATGTCAGCAAGTCTCCCAATCACGACCCTGAAGTCAGTTCACATGATTATTAACAGGCTGTTCAGTAATAAAAGAATGGGTGATACAGACCTCTGGATTCAACCATTTCCTATCTGATCATTGTCAAAAGGATAAAATCCACACCTTGGCCTCATCTGTTCTTATTACAATCTTTGTCACTGGAATGAGGAGCCTGAATGTTAATAACCATTGCAGTCAGGAGAAGCTTGTAGTCTGCAGCACTGCTGTAACCTTTTCAATATTCTATATTTGATTGGCTCCCCAATCCACCCTGATTTCTCACATAATGTAGAGGTTGTAAAAGGTGGTAACAGAGGCAGCCATCCAATCAAACTGCAGCACCTTGAAAAGGTCAAGTACATATAGAGTTGCCTCTCTGAGAACACATCAGAAAGATGAAATAAAGGCCAGTTCTTTATCTGGGATTTCATAATATCAGCCTTGGACTAGTACAATCCAAATAAAAGGAGTTAAAGGAAAACAACTTGTCCATATAAGTGAGAAAGTGAGAATGTTGCTAGGAATGATTTTTCTTAGTTCACTGCTTTTCTCCATAAGTTTTCTCCATAAGTTAAAGTTATAATGTTATAAGATATGATGAGAAAACCCAAGTTCACATATTTGATTGAAGTTCATTTTAATTAATTCATTATTTTATTATTATTTATTACAATGTAGTCACTTTGTATCCTGGCTTTAGCCACCCCTCTTCTCCTCCCAGTCCCACCCACTCTCCATCTTCACCACCTATGCCTCTCCCCTAGTCCACAGACGGGGAGGATCTCCAACCCTTCTATCTGATCTTAGCCTATCAGGTCTGGCTGCATCATCTGGCAGGGCTGCACCACTCCAGGGGGATGTGATCAAAGAGCCAGTCATAGAGTTCATGTCAGAGACAGCCCCTGATCCCCTTACTAAGACACCCACTTAGAAACAGAGCAGCCTATGGACTTCATCAGAGCAGGGGTTCTAGGTCTTCTCCATGTATGGTTCTTGGCTAGAGTATCAGTCTCTGCAGGTCCCCTGGGCTCTGTTGGTCTCCTTGTGGTGATACTGTCCTTTCTTGTCTTTCTACATATACTTTCTTCCATAATGTTCCCTGCATTCTGCCCAAAGTTTGGCTGAGTCTCAGCAAGTCCTTCCAAACTGTGGCGGTGGAATCTGTCAGAGGCCCTCTATGGAAGGCTCCTGTTCTATTTCCTGCCTTCTCCTACTTCAGATATCTATCCTGTTTGCCCTTCTGAATGAGGTTTCAGCCTCTTCTCTAGGGGGTCCTCCTTGTTGGTTAGCTTCTAAAGGGCTATAGATTTTAGTATGTTTATCCTATATTATATGGTTAATATCCACATATAAGTAAGTAAATACCATATTTGGGCTGAAGAGATGGCTGAGTTGTTGAAGGCTAGACTTACAACCATAAATATAAGATTGAAACACATTTTAACCAGAGATTAGGTATTTATCCAGTAACTTTGGTCAAAGAATTTTCCAATTTAAACCTCAATATTACAATTATAAAACCACAATGTACCAGTTACTTTTGTAAGTACTTGACAAAATGCCTAACAAAGTAACTTATGATAGGAAGTACTTAATTTGATTATAGTTTGGTGGTGAGGTCGATTTTGTCATAAGTGGTAGAAGAAGGAGAATGAAGCAGATGTGTGGCTCCTGCAGTCTCGAAGCAGACAGGCTTGAATGCTGCTGTGACTTAGTTCCTTTTTTTTACTCTTAAAACCAGTCCCAAGTCCCAAGCCCAGGGAATGGTGCCACTTTTAGTAAGAATAGATACTTCAACATCAACTCACCCCATTTAGAAACTTAGGGATGTTTTTACTACTGTGATCACAAATTTGTTACTTATGTGATTCTATATCCTGACAAGTTCATAATCAATATTAATAAACATACGTAGAATATTTCTCAATGCCCTATTTTATAAATAAATATATAAGCTAGAATTAGATGAAAGAGGAGGAGGTCCTTCCCTATCAGTGTACTTGGAAAGGAGCAGGGAGGAGATGAGGGAGGGATGGGGGGATAGGGAGGGAATGCTGGAGGGGCCTATGGCTGGGATACAAACTACATAACCTCTGATTAATATAAAATAAAAATGTTAAAATATAAAAATAAAAAATAAACATACAGTTCAACATAAAAAAAACAAGATGTTGGGAGAAAGTAATAACAACAATTTATGAAATGACTATTAAGCACTTTACACAGGCTCATATAATAAGCATAGTTGGTGATATTATGCTCTGGACATTCTGAAAAATTTAGGGGTTAGTTCTTCACTGGGAGAAGGAAATAGTTCGGTCTATTCCTCTGTTCCTGTCCATTCTTGCTTTCTATGCCATATACATTATGAGAAAAACAGACCTATCCAAACATTCCTTTTGCCATGGTGTTTTGTTGGTTTGTTTGTTTGTTTACAGGCCTGAGTAAATGAAGCAACCCCCCCCCAAAATTAAGCCATTTGAAAATAGGAACAAAAATTAAGTCTTTCTTCTTGAAGCTGTTCTCTCACATATTTATACATAAAAATGAAAAAATAATCAGTACACAGTAATGATGACAGCAGTCCTGCTATGTAATAATGAGCTAGTGAGATAACTCAGTACTTGCTCCTTGATGGCCTGAGTTCCATCCCCAGGTTTTAGATAATACAAAGAATCATGATAACTTGTCAACATGAAAGTTGTTTCCTGCCTTAAAAAGTAACAAAACTAGTACTAACAGTAAAGATAGATAGACAGTTGCAGAAACATTTATGTTCATATATGCATGGACTACATATTATGTACCACTTCGACACTGAAAAGGCTACACAACACTAGCTGTTCTGAAACTCACTTTGTAGACAGGGTTTACCTTGAAATTACAGAAATCCATCTGCTTATGCTCCCCAAGTGCTGGGATTAAAGGCATATACCACCACACCCAACAAAAATTTCTATACAATACAAAGCTGCATAAAATACTAAATTGATTCAATTTATAAGGGGCAATGGAAGTTAATCTAGGTCTGTGCTTCCTCAGTCAACCTGTCCTCAAGACTACAATCCCTTGAAATAAATAGGATATAAAATTAATCTTGTTGTAAAGAGTTAACTTAAATATGATTTTTTCATATAAATGCTTTGAATTAACTAACGGAAAACATACCCTGGATGACCAGTGAAGACCTTGTGATACCACATGAGCTCTTTGTGTACTGCCAGTTGATGCATAATTACATTTCATATTTTCTGGTATTAATACACCTCGGAATTCAGATGTAGTCTGAACGGAATAGAAAATAAAGTTAAAAGTAAGAATTCAAGTTCCTTGACTCAAACATTTAGGGAGGCCATCAGAATTATATTACAAAAATTTGATCAAATAGTCTTTTATTCAAAACTATAACTTTGACATCAGTAATTTGACAAAGAAAATGGAGAGTTCTTATTAGAATTAACACATGATACTTTTATATTACTAGGAAAACATGATAATTTTGGATTTTTGCTGAGATATTATCTTTGTTTTTTGCTGAGATATTATCTTTAATATTAAAATTAATTGCTATATAGTAAGTAGTTTTTCTTCCTATATAATACTTTGCATGGCTAAATTATACTTTAACGGGAGTCTTGATTTTAGGAAGAGTTCTAATAATTAGAGTTGAATTTAATTCATGCTATTGTGATTATCAGAGGTATCACAGAGGTAGTACTCTTGGTCTGGGCATAGTATTCGTAAACTCTGCTGTTAAGATATTTGGTACTAAAAAAAAAAAAAGGTATTTGGTACTACATGGTATATACTCACCCATATAGACGTATAATACAGGATAAACCTACTAAAATCTGTACACCTAAAGAAATTAATCAAGAGGGAGTACTCTGGCTTTTTTATTTTATATTAATCACAGGTTATGTACTTTGTATCCAAGCCGTAGCCCTCTCCCACAATAGCTCACTCAGGATGAAAGTTTCCATTCCCCACCATTTACCTGCAGATTTCATGATTTCCTTGTTTTTTATTGCTGAGTAATATTCCATTGTGTAGATGTACCACAATTTCTGTGTCCATTCCTCAGTTGACAGATGCTGAGACTTATGGTCAACTGTTGGGCAGAGTGCTTGGAATCTTATGAAAGATGTGGAAAATAGTAAGATAGGGAGAGGACAGGAGCTCCACAAGGAGAGCAACAGAACCAAAAAAAAAAAAAAAAAATCTGAGCACAGCGGTCTTTCTTGGGACTGATATTCCAACCAAGTACTATGCATGGAGAAAACCTAGAACCCCTGCACAGATGTAGCCCATGGCAAGTCAGTGTCCAAGTGGGTTCCATAGTAATGGGAACAGGGACTGACTCTGACATGAACTGATTGACCTGCTCTTTGATCACCTCACCCTGATAGGGGAGCAGGTCACAGAGGAAGACAATGCAGCCACTCCTGATGAGAGCTGATAGACTAGGATCAGAAGGAAGGAGAGGAAGACCTCCTTATCAGTGGACTTGGGGAGGGGCATGCCTGGAGGAGGGGAAGGGAAGGTGGGATTGGGAGGGAAGGAGAGAGGGGTTTTTTGGGGGATACAAAGTGAATAAAATGTAATTAATAAAAATTTTTAAAAAGAACCTTAAAATGAATAGAAGGTCAGATAAGTATATTTTAATGAAGAGTATAAACTCTTGTGGGTATTAGTTTAATTAACATTCAAAATGTCATTCAATTGCACATCCACTTTTATTTAGTTAAACAAAGAACTGCACCTGAGAATGGCCATTAATGATGTGGGTTATATGCTACACTATAAGTTTTTATGAAGGCATATTAATACAACATGTATATCCATCATATCAGGTAGTGAGTGGAAAAGTTGGCTTATGTCTTATCATGAATTATTCTATAAAACTAAAAGGGATGAAGATGTTCATCTGGAATAACAAAGAAATATTTTGAGATATATTAAGTTAGTGTGCTCTTTCAATGTTGTATAGAAGGGATTAATCATAGCTGTATTACTTAGGTGACTACATGTTCATCCTATCATATTTCTCCTGGATTTTCTACACATAATCAAGCCAAACCATAAAACTCATACATGTTCATTAAAAAAAGAGAGATTTGGCACTTAGAATGAACTAGATATTCTTAGATTAGCCAAATGAAAGAAATACTCATTTTTATTATCATATTTCAATTAAAATACTATTGAAAATGTCTCACAGAGTCTTTGATTGAGGTCATAATAGACTTTATAATAAGTATAACAAAAACACTCCAAAGTCATTTCTTATTTTGTTTCTACAAGACTCTTTCCTCTCTTTCTATGCATGCACACGTGAGCAGATGGAGACACACACATTGAGAGAGAGAGAGACAGAGAGAGAGAGAGAGACAGAGAGAGAGACACACACACACAGAGATACACATATGCAGATTATCTGTGTGCAAACATACTATTGGAAATCCAACTGATGAGTAGAATTTGTCTCTGAAGACAGAGGAATCACTGAGAACACAAAGTATGTGCTCTCAAAAGCCTTAAGCCTGAAATTAGAAACCTCAAGTAGCTGAGAAACATCTGATGTTTGTTTGAAAATCTAGTTTTTCTAAAGAGAAGATAAAAGGTATTGAACAGGAGGGAACCACAGCACTCTAACACTCATGGTCACATTAAATATTCTCAACAAAATTGTAAAAGCACTACAAAACCTTTCAGAATTTCAAACAGCAATAACACACCAAAATTGCAAAAATCTTCATGGGCACAATATACCACATTAAAGTAAATATACTAGATCAGTAGTTCTCAATGTTCACTATTATGTGATGCTTTAATTCCATTCCTCATATTGTGATTACCCCCAACTATATAATTATTTTTCATTGTTACTTCATAATTATGATTTTGCTACTGTTATGCTACTGTCACATATATAGAAACCACAGGTTGAGAACTGCTGGGCTAGAGTGTCAGGAGAGGGCGCTACCTCCAAGAGGTGCAGAATTTTTTTTTTTTAAGTGGGAAGGGGGAGGCATAGATTGAGGGAATGTTCAACCAATGCCTGGCTCAATCAGAGACCTATCCCATAGGTGAAAGCCAACCCCTGACAGTATTAACAACAGTTTGCTATGCTTGCAGACCAGAGTCTAGTATAGCTGCCCTCTGAGAGACTCCACACAGCAGTGGATCGAAAGAGAGGCTGAGACTCACAGCCAAATATTGGGCAGAAGACAGATCATCTTATAGAAGAAATAGGAAGAGGATAGAAGCAGAAGGAGGGGAGAGTAGCTCCATAAGAAAACCAAAAGTGTCAACTAACCAGGGCCCAGATACTTGCGGATATGGAAGCATCAACCAATGACCATGCATAGACTAGTCCTAGGCCACTACACATATGTTCCTGATGGACACCTCATTCTTCATGTGGGTTTCCTAGTAAGGGGAACAGGGTCTGTCTCTGACATGGATTCTGTTGGTTCTTTTTCAGTGCTTTTCCCTGGCAGGGCTGCCTTGCCAGGCCACAGGGTAAGAGGATGTGTTCAATCCTGATGAAACTTGATGTGTGGGGTTGGGTTTGTAGGGAGGGCTCCCATTTTCTGAGGAGTTGGGAGGGCAGACTGGGGGTGAGGGGGTAGGTAGGACTGGGAAAAGAGGATGGAGGGAGCTATGATGAAGATGTAATTTAGGTAGAGTTAAATTATATGGAAGACCATTAAATCCAGTACTTGGGGAGGCAGAGGTATGCAGATCTCTGTGATGCAGAGACCTACCTTGTCTAAAAGAGAGTCCAAGACAGCCAAGGCTACCCAGAGATGCCCTGTCTCAAAAGGAAAAGAAAAGAAATAAAAACAAAACAAAACAAACAACAACACAAACAAAACAAAAACAAAAAAGGAAAGAAAGAAAAGAAGTCTGGGAAATAGATAATAGAATGGATGATATGGTAGAATCTCTACTGATACTCCTGCTATGAATAGAACAATATTCTAAAAAAAGAGAGAGAGATAGAAGGCAATAGAATTATTTATGTCTGAGGAGCCAAATCTGTGCACTTTGAATGTGTGCTTAAGGTCAGAATGCCATTATTGATGGAATATGCTAACCTGTAGAAAGTTCTAGAGACATACTATTAGGCACATTGTAATTAGGGATAAAAATAGATGCATCATTTGAGTTAGTTCTTTGTTGTGTAGAGGGAGGATTAGATTACCAGTGGAGAATAACATGCTAGGCATCATTACCCAAATCTGTTCATCAAGACTACATAACCAAACTCATTCTATGAAGCCACAGTCATGTGATACCTAAACCTCACAAAAACCTTACAAAGAAATAGAACTTCAGACCAATCTCTCTTATGAGCATCCGTGCAAAAACATTCAATAAAGTACTTGCAAAGCAAATTCAAATATACATGGCAAAGTAGGCTTCATCCCAGGCAAGCAGGGATGGTACAATATATGAAAATCGATCAATGTAATCCACCATGTAAACAAACTGAAAGAAAAACAAAACAAAACAAAACATGATCCTTAGGTGCTGAAAAAGTATTTGAAAAAATCTAAAACCCTTTCATGTTTAAAGTTTTGGAGAGATCAAGGATACAAGGCACAAACTTAAGCATTTTAAAGGCATATAAAGCAAGCCTATAGCCAACACCAAACTAAACAGAAAGAAACTTAAATAAGTCCCACTGAAATCAGGGACAAGGCAAGGATGCCCACTGTCTCTTCAGCATAGTACTTGAAGTCCTAGGTAGAGAAATAAGACAACTAAAGTAGATCAAGGGATAAAGTTGGAAAGGAAGAAGTGGGTGCCTATTAGCATAATTGTGACAAGGGCTGTACCATGTCTATGAGTACCAAAGCAACCTACTGCCTGTATTAAATGCATACAGTTTCATAACACATATTTCTAGAAAAGAAATTCTAATGCATTACAAACAGGATCTGTTCTAATGTAATCTATCAGATTTTGTTTGATCTTATGAAGTCTTACTTTAATCAAGAACTGTGGTAAGTGCTATGTGGGAAATATGTAGTCCCACAGTTAATCCTCATAGAAGCAGATGTTAATTGTGATAATGTAATATATGATTTAGATGAGAACAAAGTAAAATAATCTGTATCTTCTCTTCAATGCATTTAAGTGTGTCCCCTAAAACTACCATACTGAATTATGTTTATGTATTTTTAATTTAAGTGTTTATTAATTACAGTTTATTCACTTTGTTTCCCTCCTGTAGCTCCCTCCCTACTTCCCTCCCAATCCCACTCTCCCTTCCTCTTCCCTACCCATGACCCTCCCCCGGTACACTGATAAGGGAGGTCCTCTTCTCCTTACTTCTGATCCTAGTCCATCAGGTCTCATCCGGAGTGGCTGCATTATCTTCCTCTGTGGCCTGGTAAGGCTGCTCTCCCCTCAGGGGGAGGTGATCAAAGAGCAGGCCAATCAGTTCCTGTCTGAAACAGTCCCTGTCCCCATTACTATGGAACCACTTGGACACTGAACTGCTATGGGCTACCTCTGTGCAGGGGTTCTAGGTTATCTCCATGAGTTGTCCTTGGCTGGAGTATCAGTCTCAGAACAAAGTGCCTGCCTACCAATTAGGAAAGGATCTTCACCCTCCCTATATCTGACAAAGGGCTAATATACAGTTTATATAAAAAATTCAAGAAGTTAAACAGCAACAAATCAAGTAATCTGGTTAAAAATGGGGTACAGATCTAACCAGAGAATTCTTAATAGAGGAATATCAAATGGCAGTGTTTAAGAAGTACTTAAAGGAATGTTCAATATCCTTAGTCATCAGGGAATTGCAAATCAAAATGAAAATGAGATTTCACCTCACACCCATCAGAAGAGCTAAGATCAAAAACTGAAGTGATAACACATGCTATAGAGGATGTGGAGAAAGGGGAACCCTCCTCCACATTGAATTCTTAAAAGGGCCCTTCTCCATTAGCCTGATTGGGAGATGATGGAACCTCTTCTTGAGAAAGCCCAATATAAGTCTTCAGGTCATAAAGGGCACTCTTTTGGAGGAGACATGGCACCTTCTTTTTCTTTTTCTTCTTCTTCTTCTTCTTTGTCTTCCTCCTCCTCCTCCTCTTCCTCCTCCTCTCTCTCTCTCTGCATGTGTATACATGTTTGTAATAATGTGTTCTGTGTGCTTTGTTATGTGCTTCTTCCAGGATTTGAGGCCTCTCCACAAAATGTCCACTTAAATTGCAACAACAAGCTCAGTCTACCATGGATGAAAACTATAAAATTATATGCTGAATTTAAGTTATTATACCTTAATTTACTTCAGTTGTGTTGCAGCAGTAGAAAAACTGATTTACTGAGTGTTGGACTCTTAATAGTTTTGATCATATTTGAAAGGCTTGATATGTTCATCATATAATGACATTTTGATGTCCTTACTAGAAACAATACATGGTAAGTGCAATTTGGCAAACATTTGTCTGTAACACTTTAGGACAGGCTGGGTAGAAGATGATTGCTGTGTACAAAGAAGGATATTGTTCAACTTCTGTTCTATTTCCACATACTATTTGCTTTTCATTTAAATGTTCTTAGCAAATTATAGTCTTGACAAAACTGCTCTGTTATTTTTTCTAACAACATTCTTCTGGAAGAGGATACATGATTTCATACACTCTTAATTTAACTCATCATAGTTTCTATCAAAATTTAGTGATATGAATGGAGGAATAGAAAGGTTGAAAGGGATGAGAGATAGAAAGGAAGAGGTAAGAATAACTAGAATATATTAAATTCATATACAACATTGAAAAAGAGAAGTGTAAATAATAATAAAATGTTCTAAAGTAACCCAATATCAAGTACTTAAAATATATAATGTATGTTTGTATGTGTTTTTATGTGTGTAGGTGCACTCACCTATGGGGTTATTTGCATGTGGGTGCAGAGGTATGTGCAGGCATACTCACCTGTATGTGCACAATAAGCAAGTGTTTTGATTAAGTAAATAAAATTTCTATCCTTGGAAAAATCACTTTTCTCAAAATCCAAATAAAAGGTAACTAAGATGATATGTTTCTATATCCAATAATCACGCTAGAAACCGGTTTTATTTGTAAAGAATATTGCTTTGCTCTAGATACATTTAAAGTAAGTCATGCAGGATTTTTTTTTCTTGGCAGTACTATGTTTGACTAATATGCCCAGAATCTCAAAATTTCAGTTTTCTATATGGTAGGTAAAAAGCTTGCAAATCACAATTGTAACCTAATGGCAAAGACTAATTAATTGTAATACCTACAATTTCTTATAGCAATACCTCAGTCACTGGACAAGGAATCCTACAAACTAGCATGCTAGAGAAATTGATGGATGAATTACAGGTAGTCAAAATTCACTATGAGAAATCCACAGCTAGCTATCTCCCCCCCGTCCCCTTCCCCCCAAAATAAATTGTATCTGATGGATTACTGGAGCTCAATGTGGAAGATGCTGAGGGTCAGAAATTTTCAGGAAACTTGGTCAAACTCAGAAAACTTTGTTTTATGTCATAGCATGTCATCTGGTGATAAGGGAGAATTCCAGAGAAACAATCCCTGTGTCTTCCAGGGTAAGATGAAAAAACACAAAACTGTTTCTCTCAACAGGGATTGTTCTTGGGAGAAGAATTTGTTTCACAAAACATAAAGGACCTCCCTCAGGGAAACAAATACCTAACCCAGTCTATTCTAGCCATTTTCTATTTTTTTGAAAATTCATTTTTTACTAAATATTAAGAGGGTACAGATGCTCCACAAGGAGTGAAAATAAAATGTGGGCACAGAGATCTTTTCTGAGATTGATACTCCAACCAAGGACCATGTATGGAGATAACCTAGAACCCCTGCACAGATGTAGCCCATGGAAGCTCAGTGTCCAAGTGGATTCCCTACTAATGGGAACAGGGACTCTCTCTGACATGAACTCCGTGGCCTGATCTTTGATCACCTTCCCCTGAGGGTGGAGCAGCCTTACCAGGACACAGAGGAAGACAACACATCAAGTCCTTATGAGACCTGAGAGACTAAGATCAGAGGGAAGAGGAGGAGGACCTCCCTTATCAGTGGACTGGGGGAGGGTCACAGTTGAGGAAGAGGGTGGGAGGGTTGGATTGGGAGGGGAGGAGGGAGGTACAGGGGGGATACAAAACGAATAAAATGTAATTAATAAAAAAGAAAATGTTATTGCCATAATGGTGGCTAAATTTCCATACAAGTAAAGATATACAAGTAATATATACATATGTAATATGCTATATACTTTCCTAGAGATAAAGTGTAGCTACAGTCCAGAACAAATCTCCCTAGCCTTAAACAATCCATACATAGAAGCAGGTGTGGTTGGAGACACAGGGCATTGAAGAAATAATGCATTTTGTTAAATAAATAGGGAGCACTATTAATTAAATAATTAAAAAAAAAACGGAAAACTGGTTATCTTCCAAAAGGGTAGATCCTGTCCTTTAGAAATTAAACTACGATACACAGTACTGAGCTATAGTCTCAGACCCAACTCTCAGAAAGATATAAGCTTTCTAAATTGGCGAATAGTTAAATAATAAGATCTTCCCTCATAGAAAATCAAAACAAATGTACTATAAAGAAATAGAAAACGGTTCAGTTTTCTCAGGGCCCTCAGGGCCCAGGTTACTTGGCTCTGTTGGTCTACTTGTTAAACTACTGTGCCTTCTGGGTCATTTTATCCTTCCCTGAACCTTTCCACAAGACTTCCTGAATTCTGCCAAGTCTTTGGTTGTAAGTCTCACCCTCTGTTTTATTCCTTTGCTGGGTGGAGCCTCTCCCATCTTCAAACACAGCAGAGTGTCTTTGTTAGTGTCAAAGGTTGACTCTCTCCAATAGGGTGGGTGTCATGTTGGGCAAGGGATTGGTTGGGCATTGCTTCCATCTCTGCTTTATCTTTATTCCTGCATATCTTGCAGGCAAGGTAAATTTTGGGTCCATGTTTTGGGAGTAGGTTGGTGTCCCCCTCCCTAGACCGAAGTCCTGTCTAGTTAGAGGGTGACCTCTCCAGTCTCCATGACCTTGTTTTAAGGGTTCTCACCTAGAGTCACCCCCATATCTTCCCCAGAGCCTACCCTGTTTATGTCTCCAGCTTGTCTCAGAAATATCTCAGCTATAGTTTTTCTTCTCTCCGCAAGCCCTATTTTTCCACCCCCACTTTCCCCACATCTGCTCCTTACCCTTGTTTCCTAACCTTTGTTTCCCCCCTTACACCCTCTCATATCCTATCCCTCCCCTTCAACCATTTCTGCTGCCTATTCTCTTTTCTCTTCTGAGTGAAATTCAAGCAGCCTCCCTCGGACTTTCCTTGTTACCTAGTTTCTTTGGTTCTGTGTATTGTATTATGGTTATCCTGTACTATATGGCTTATAACTGAAGACATACCATGGGTGTCTTTCTGGGTCTGGGCCATCTCACTTAGGATGATCTTTTTCAGTTTCATTCATTTGCCTGCAAATTTCACGATTTCCTTGTATTTGATAGCTGAGTAGTGTTCCATTGTGTAAATGTACCACAGCTTCTTTATCCATTCTTCCCTTGAGGGACATCTGGGTTGTTTCCATATTCTAGGTATTATGAATAAACCTGCTATGAACATAGTTGAGCAAATGTCCTTGTTGTATGGTGGAGGATCTTTTGGGTAAATACTCATGAGTGGTATTGCTGAGTCTTGAGGTAGACCTATTCTCCGCTGAAGCGCCAGACAAGTACCATGCAAGGACTGGATCTGGTCCCCTTACACGTATATACCAATGGGTAGCTTGGTCTTCTTGTGGGTTCCCTAGTAAGGAGAGCAGGGGCTGTTCCTGATATGGACTCTGTTGCATGCTTTGAAATTACTTCCTCCCGGGTAGGGCTGCCTTGCCACTCCACCCTGGAAGAAGATGTGCTTAATCCTGATAAGACTTGAAGTGCTGGGGTGGATGAGTGGGGGATTCCCACTTTCTGGAGTAAGGGAGTAGGGAGAAGGAGAGAGGGAGGTAGAGTCGGATCTGGAGATGGGGAAGATGGGGATTATGAATAAGATATAAAGTGAGCAACTATATAAATAAAGTTAAATGTTTTTTAAGGAGGCTGGTATGATCTAAAAAATAAACAAAAAATTAAAAAGAAATGGTAGTGAAGTATAATATGATCACAGAAAATTGAGATTGACCAACTGATAAAGCTATAAGGAGTGTGGCCTTTGTAGACACAGGTTTTCAAGGAATCCACAGCTATGGGAGAGCAAATCTTTATTCAGTGCCAACCTTACTGTAGCTTTCAGTTGACCAATCACAAGATGACTATAGGGTTATTCTTAACATCTCATATGTTGTAAATAATAGAATAATTCATATATGCAGAATCTAGGTGTTAGAGGGGTTAAATAACCTCTACAAGTTTTTCAAGTGGAAATATAACAGATTTGTTTTCCTTTGTTTGATTTGGGACAGGATCTCGCTATTTGTAGTCAGGCTGATTTCCAGGTCATTTAAGTGTTCACCATCGTATGTGGCCAACAGTTTTAAACACAGGCTATAGAGCTGTAGAGGATACATACTATCCTCTCAAACAGAATGGAACATAGTAATCATGTGTTCAGTAAGTAGTAATGTATAATGAATATACAAGGAAGTGAGATACAGAAATAAGCAAATGGAACTTCTTCACTATTCTGTATATAATTTAAAGTGGAAAGGTATAAAACTAAATGTGTGCATTTACTTAGTTATGTAATGGGTATGTATGTATCTAGAATTAAAAAGTTAAATGTGTTCTGGGAGGAACAAAGCAGAGCACAGGAGACTGGGATTGTGTTATGATAGTGTAATATCAAAACCTTAGATATGTGGTATTTAGCTTGTATATATTATGTATGCCTAGCTACTATCATTAATCAGAATAAAATTGTCTTTACAGAACCTGATAAAATCCTCACTTCATGACAAAAAAATAATGTTTGTGCAGAGTTTATTACAGTGATATACACACTGTGTCAAAATTATGAAAAATATTCAAGGAAATACGGATAGCTAAGTTGTCTTCCATCATCACCAGTGCTTTTGTGAGTGTGAGTGTGTGTGTTTAGTTTGTCCATTCAGAGTTTTATGATATACAAGATACAAGTATAATAAATGCATTGAAACATATGTAATATATATATATTTACATAAACTATGTATTTTGTTAGTATAAAGATTAATATGTATTTATTTCATAGTACTAAATGACAACAGTTTGCAATAATGTGTTTAGTAGTAATATCTTAGTAAAGACAATAAGACAATCTCACCTACTGATATCTTTATGGCTTTTAGAATTTCAATAGTGATTTTTTCCCACAAGGTGCACAATATCAGAAAAATACCAAGGATCTCAAGAAAGATTTTACCTGATGAAAATATGAATCCTTTACAAAGTTAAACATGGGTCTGCAGAGAGTTGTTCATTTGGTAGAGTATCTACAGTGAAAGCTTGATCTTTAACACCATGGTAAAAAACCATATTTGATATTATACATTCATAATCACAATGCTGGGGAGACAGGAAGGTGGCGCATGAAGCTCTATGGCAAGCCAGCCTTCTATGAACTCCAAATCTCATTTGGCCTCTACATACATGCACACACACATACAAAACACACACACAGGGTAATGTTTATTCACGTGCACACTTAAAATGACTGTCCAAGCTATAAATTAATAGCAAATAGTTTAGAAAAGATTAATTGAAAGTAATATGATGAAACAAAAAAGCTCTTAAATTGTTTAATTATTTTTGTCTGATAAAACTTACAGGTATCATTTAGCTTACAAAAGGGACTATAAAATGATTAGAAGGAAATGGCCTAACTGTGTACATAGCCTTATCAGGAGTGGACTGATGTAGGAAACCGATTCTAACCCCTACATTTCTCCCAGCTTCGCTCTCAGTCTACCTCATAACTCATAGATTTGTGCATTTGGAGACTTTTCTTTTTCCTTTATTATTATATTATTCTTGTTGTTTTTTTACAATTTATTCCCAGTTGTAGCCCACTCTTTCATCTCCTACTGTTCCCACCCTCCCTCCCTCTTCTTCCCCTTTCCCTCTCCCCTAGTCCACTAATAGGGTACCCACATGAAGATCAAGCTATCCATCAGGTACATGTTTATAGGAGTCCTAGATCCAGTTCACACATGGTCCTGTTTGCTGTTTCAGTTTCCACAAGTTCCCCTGAGCCCCAGTTAGTTGGATCTTTTCTTCATCCTGTAGAGTTTTTGTACCCCCTGGGTTTTCTATCATTCCTCCCACTCTTCTGCATGGCTCACTACACTCTGCCAGGTGTTTGTCTGTTAGTGTCAGCATCTGTTTCAATTCGTTGCTTGGTGGGGCCACTCAGAGCACAGCTATTCCAGACTCATGTCTGCAAGCATAGCAGAGGGGCAGGAATTGGCTTCTTTCATTATGTGGCCAGGCTTTAGTTGGAAATTAGCTCAAACTCTGCTCCATCTTTATCTCTGCACATCTTGTAGGCAGGATTAATTTTGGGTCAAAGTTTTGTGGATGGTTTGTTGTTCTTCTCTCTCTAATAGGAGTGGTGTATAGTTGGAGGGTGGCCTCTTTAGTCTCCATTTCTCCCCTAGAAGGAGTCGCAGCTAGAGTCACCCCATATTCTCCAGGAGCCTACCCCATTGTAGGTGCCCAGACAGTATCAGAAATGCCTCAGACCACAGTCTCTTTTCTCTCTGCAAGCTCTCTGTCCTCCTGATGTAGTGGAGTATAGTTATTTGCACTTTTTGAGACACCTCCATATTTGTTTCCAAAGTGGTTGTACATGTATTCACTCTCACAAGCAATGAAGAAGTGATCCCCTTGGTCTACATCCTCTCCATCATGTGCTGTCCTTTGAGTTTTTGATCTTAGCCATTCTGTTGGGTGTAAGGTGGAATCTAAGCACAATTTTGATTTGCATTTCCCTGATGATGAATAATGTTAGAGTTACTGTATCTTTGTTTATTTTTTTGTTTTGTTTTGTTGATCTGTCCTTTGTTGAGAGTGATGTATAGAAGTCTCCCACTATTAGTGTGTGGGGATCTCTGTGTGGTTTAAGTTTTATTAATGTTTCTTTTACAAATGTGGGTGCCCTTGTATTGTGGGCATAGATGTTCAGGATTGTGATATCTTCCTGGTGGAATTTTCCATTGATTAATATGAAGTGTCATTCTCCATCCCTTTTGATTAATTTTGGTTGAAAGTCTATTTTATTAGATATTAGAATGGCTACTCCTGCTTGCTTCTTGGGTCCATTTCTTGGAGAACCATCTTCCAGCCCTTTACATTCAGTCAATGTCTATCTTTGTGACTTGGGTGTGTTTCTTGTATGCAACAGATTGTTGGGTCTTGTTTATGCATCCATTCTGTTCATCTGTGTCTTTTTATTGGAGAATTGAGTCCATTGCTGTTGAGAGAGATTAATGACCAGTGGCTGTTAGATCCTTTAATTTTGATGTTGGCTATGGTACTGTGTTTGTGTGTGTGGCTACTATTTGTTTTGCTGTAGTGAGGTTATTTATTTCCTGTGTTTTTTTTGAAAGTAGCTAGTTTTCTTGAGTTGTATTTTTCTTTCTAGTATCTTCTGTAACACTGGATTTGTGTGTAAGTATTGTTAAAATTTGTTCTTGTCATTGAATATCTATCTTGTTTTCTCTGTCTATGAGGACTGAGAGCTTTGCTGGGTATAGAAGCCTAGGCTTACATCTGTGTTCTCTTAGGGTCTGCATGATATCTGTCCAGGCTCTTCTTGCTTTCATAGTGTCTGTTGAGAAGTCAGGTGTAATTCTGATGGGTTTGCTGTTATATGTTACTTGGCCTTTTTCCCTTGCAGCTTTTAGTATTTTTTCTTCATTCTGTATAGTTACTTTTTTGATTATTATGAGGCAGAGAATTTTATTTTCTGGAGTAATTTATTGGGCACCTCTATATTTCCTGTTTTCTTCCCTAAGTTTTCCCTCTCCAGGAGTTCCAGTTTGAGTTTTCTTTAATGTTTCCATTTCCATATCCAGATCTTGAACCATTTGTTGATTTCCTTCATCTGTTTTTTTTTTTTTTTTTTTGTATTTTGCTGTCATTTATTCAATTCCTTTGCCTGTTTTTTTGAACTTTCCTCTCTTCCTTACATTACTTTCAGTGATGTAAATATTTCTTATCTAAATTCCACAATTTGTTTGACTATATCTTCTTTTATTTCTTTATAGATTTTATTGGTTTCATCCATTATCATCTTCATAAGCATAGGTTTAAGATCATTTGCTTGAATTTCACTTCTGTAAGGATATCCAGGGTTGTTTACCCTTGGAGAACTAGTTTCAAGAGATACTGTGTTGTTTTGGCTTTTGTTGATTGACTTTTTACTCTAAACTTTACCCATCTGTTTCTCTCAGCCCTTGGCTGATAGTCTCTGGTTCCTGATGGAGTCATGGGAAGTGAGGGGTTGCAGGAAATCCCCTTGGCAGGAAGCTGGTTGTTTCTGAAGGTTCCCTCCTCAGATTGGTGGGTACACTCTCTGACTGGTGGGTGCTTCTCAGGGAATTGCTGAAGCTCTCCTCAGTTTTATGATCCCAGGGACTGACTGGAATCCTCAGGAGCCCAGGTGCTTGCCTCTCACAGGGAAAGTCCCTGAGACAGCTGCTCTGCCACTGGTTTTCTTGCTCTGAAGTTAATGATTTGCAGATACTGTGCTCAGAGCCTGTTTGCTTGTCACAGCGCTTTTGAAGAACAGGCAAGCCCAGAGGTTTGGTGGATCTCCCCGGAGAGACAGGTTGGGGTTTGAGTGGTATCGGGGCTGTTTCTGAGGCTACCAAGATCGGTATGTCTGATATTGGACCTCGGTGTCCCAGTACCCAGAAGGTATTCACTGACTGGTGAGCACAGCACACAGGCTTGTGGCCAGAGGCTGGAGACCACATGCCTTCAGAACTCGGAAAACTTTTGGGGGATTAGCTAGATGCCCTGAGCTAGGACCTAATTGTTTCCCTCAGTCAGGTTTCCTTATGACTGGGAGACCTTGTCTCTGGTGTTTGGGTGACCACAGTTCATTCTGGGACAGTGAGTACAGTGCGCAGGTATGTGGCTATGGTTGAGACTGGGAAACCAAGAGCTTTTCAAGGTATTAGATGGATGCCAGTCGCAATTGTTGTCTCACCGTGGGGTTTCCTCTCACCTGGGGAACCCAGTCACTCATGTTTTGGGGCCAACAGATCCCTCTGTTGATCAATGTGCAGTCACTGCTGCCCTGTTGATCACACACAGTGTTCAGTTGGTGCCACCATCTCGGCTCCTGAGGATCTATATAACAAATCAGAGAAGTATACAAGAAATAAAAAAAAAAAAGCCGGGTTGGTGACACATTCCTGTAATCCTAGTACTCAGATCGTCAGAGGCAGGCAGATCTCTGTGAGTTCAAGGCTAGCCTGGTCTACAAAGCAAGTCTAGGATAGCTAAAGCTAAACAGAGAAACCCTGTCTCAAAAAACCAAAACCAACCAAAATACAAAAAAAAAAAGAGCAAGATAATTACTTATGAAATTGTGATATGCTTCTCAAAGGTGAATATATAAATCATAATTTTTGAAAAGAATGTTAAATGCGAACATTGACTTCTATTATAGAGTTTGTAGAAGTTTGACTGCTTGTTTTATAGGAATATGTATATCCTGCCAAGAACTATAGAATTAATTAAAAGAAATGGCTCACCCCACTCACCACCACTAATATGTATAGAAATTTTCAAGGTTCTGTGGAGATCTTGGAGCCCTTTTTCTTTACATTACAAGGTGCTTCATTGGGTCAAATAGTACCAAAAGTCTATGTAATTGTAAGGGCATCTATCTGAGATTAGAAAGGTAATTGACAAGAGATATAGGAGCATAAAGGTGAGAGAGGTGAATATCAACATAATATATTAGATGCATGAGTGAAAATATCAAAGTGAACCTACTATTATACATAATTTATGCTAATTAAACTTTATAAAATGCATGATTTTAAGTGATTTTAAAATAAACTGAGCACCCTAGAAATAACTTAACTGGGGAAATTTCAGTATAATTTCTCTTTGCATACTTACAAATGCAAACTACTTAGAAAACTGATGGTACTTAGTCTTAAAAGTAAACATCCATAATAATAGATAATTATCTAATGTTATGTGTAATATAACATTAATCATACTTTATATCATTATTAAAACTTATTATTTCCAGATATGAATGAAGAAAGATAGTTTATGCATTCTTTAAATGAAAGAAGGAAATTAATGAACTAGTTAAAGTTAATTTGAAGTTAATACAGTGAATACATAAGCTATGAACTTCTGGAGGTGGTGGGTTTATGAGGGTTGCACATATATTTATTTTCACCTAATTTACCCTCCGAGATGAAAAGATTATTGCTTCCACTAGCCCAAAACAAAACCTGAGCAGAGAGTCAAGACCTTGTTTCAAAAGAAAAAGTCAACAGCAATAACAACTTGAAGCAGGGCTGGAGGTGGCTCATGCATTTAATCCCAGAACTCACAAGGCAGAAGCATGAGGATCTTTGTAAGTTGGAGGACAGCATAGTCTACAGAACAATTACAACCTGAAGAATCCAAAATCCAAAATCACCAGGAGCAAGGCTCAAACCTGGGCACCCAACTCTCACAGTCCCAACACACTTTAAAGATAAAAAGTAAATACTGCCTTTCATTGTTATATACAATAAAAATATTAGACAAGCCTACACTTCAGTAAACTAAAATGTCAGCAAAAGAAAATGAGAGACAAATGAAGATTTTTTTCATAATTTTTGTTTTTTATCAATTATACTTTATTTACTTTATATCAAAGCTGTGGCCCCTCCCTCATTCCCTCCCATTCCCACCTTCCCTCCCTCATCTTCTCCTGTACCTCTCTAAATCCACTGATAGTGGAGGCCCTCTTCCCCTTCCATATGAACGTAGTTTATCAGGTCTCATCAGGACTGGATGCAATGTCTTCCTCAGTGGCCTAGCAAGGCTGTTCCTCTCTTGGGGAGGAGGGTGGGCAGAGGTCAAAGAGCCTGCCACTGAGTTCATGTCACAGACAGTCCCTGTTCCCCTTATTAGAGAAACCCACTTGTAACCTGAGCTGCTATGGGCTACATCTGAGCAGGGGTTCTAGGTTATATCCGGGCATAGGCATTGGTTGGAGAATCAGTCTCAGAAAAGACCCCTGTACCCAGAACTCAAGTCCAAGTAGATCAAATAATTAAAATAAAACCAGACACACTAATTTGGTTAGAAGAAACAGTGGAGGAGAGTCTAGAACTCATTGGCACAAGAGAAAGATTCCTGAACAGAACAGCAACAGTACAGGCTCTAAGAGCAACAATCAATATACGGGACCTCATGAAACTGAAAAGTGTCTGTAAAGCAAAGGACACTGTTGTCAGAACAAAATGACAGCATTCAGACTGGAAAGGATCTTCACCAACCCTATATCTGACAGAGGGCTAATATCCGGAATTTAAAAAGAACTAAAGAAGTTAAAAAGCAACAAATTAAGCAATCATTTATTTTTAAATGGGATACGGCGCTAAACAGAATTATCAGTGGAGGAATATAGAATGGCAGAGAAACACTGAAAGAACTGCTCAATGTCCTTAGCCATCCAGGAGATGCAAATCAAAAGGACCCAGATATTTCACCTTACACCCATCAATGGCTAAGATCAAAATCTCAAGTGAGAACACATGCTGGAGAGGTTGGCAAGAAAGGAGAACCCTCCTCCTTTGCTGGTGGGAATTTAAACTTGTACAACCACTTTGGAAATCAGTCTCGCACATTCTCAAACAATTAGGAATAGTGCTTCCTCAAGATCCAGCTATATCACTCCTAGGCATATATCCAAAATATGCCCAAGGACACAAGGAAATTTGCTCAACCATGTTTGTAGCAGGCATGACCAAATAGGCTTTATCCCAGGCATGCAGGGGTGGTTTAATATACGCAAATCCATCAATGTGATCCACCATATAAACAAACTGAAGGAGAAAAACCACATGATCATCTCCCTAGATGCCGAAAAAGCATTTGACAAAATCCAACACCCATTCATGATTAAAGTCTTGGAGAGACTATGAATACAAGGCACATGCCTAAACATAGTAAAGGCAATATAGAGCAAGCCTATAGCTAACATCAAACTCAATGGAGAGAAGCTAAAATCAATCCCACTGAAATCAGGGACTAGGCAAGGTTGCCCATTGTCTCCATATCTCTTCAACATTGTA
>CM053748.1:32374355-32392004 GCA_028658305.1 Pachyuromys duprasi
AACAAAAGAACTCACCCAACAAAAATCAGGACACCATGGCCCCACCAGAAACACCCATAAGCAGTAGATATTGGAGGAACAAAAAGAGGAAATGAACAAGGCCCTCAAAGAAATGGAGAAGAATTTAACTGCCCACATAGAGGAACAATTAAAGATAAACAGAGAGGAAACAACCAATATAGGAGACACAGTCAATCAGTTGAAGGAAACGGTACAGAACATGAAAACGGAATTAGAAACTATAAAGAAGACACAAGGGGAGAAAAACCTGGAACTGGAGAACTTAGAGAAAATATCAGGGACCACAAAGGTAAGCATCAACAATAGAATACAAGAGATGGAAGAGAGAATCTCGGGAGCTGAGGATAAGCTGGCTGTAATGGACTCCTCACTCAAGGAAAAAAGAAAATCGGAAAAGTCCCAAGCACAAAACATCCAAGAAATTAAGGATGCCATCAAAAGACAAAACCTGAGAATAATTGGAATAGATGAAAAAGAAGACTCCAGGCTCCAAGGTCCGGAAAATATTATTAAGAAAATCATACAAGAAAATTTTCCCAACTTAAAAAAAGAAATGTCCATCAACATACAAGAAGCCTACAGAACACCAAATAGAATAGACCAGAAAAGAAATACCTCTCGTCACATCATAGTCAAAACACTAAACCTACAAAACAAAGAAAAAATATTAAAGGCAGCAAGGGAAAAGGGTCAAGTAACATATGGGCAATCTGTAGGCTCTTGTATTATTATAGGCCTCTCCTTTAAGTTGGGAAACTTTTCTTCTATGATTTTGTTGAAAATATTTTCTGGGCCTTGGAGGAGGGAAACTTCTTTTTCCTCTATTCCTGTTATTCTTAGGTTTTGTCTTTTCATGTTGTCTTGGATTTCTTGGATGGTTTGTGTCAGGAACTTCTTAGATTTATTGCTTTCTTTGACAGATACATCGGTTTCTTCCATTGTTTCTTCCACACCTGAGATTCTTTCTTCCATCTCTTGTAGTCTGTTGGTTATGCTTACCTCTGAAGTTCCTGTTTTCTTTCCTAGGTTCTCCCTCTCCATGATTTCCTCTGTTTGTGTTTTCTTCAGTATTTCCAATTCTATCTCCAGATCTTGAACTGTTTTGTTGATTACCTTCACCTGTGTGATTGTATTTTCCTGTTTTTCCTTCAATTCCTTCCCCTGTTTGTTTGAACATTCCAATGTTTCTTTTATTTCTTTCAGTGATTTAATCATTTCCTCTGTGAAAGTCACAAACTGTTTGACTGCACCTTCCTGTATTTCTTTACAGATGGCCATACTCTGTTTTACTATATCTTCCTCTAACTCTTTACACATTTTAATTTCCTCTTCCATTAACCTCTTCATAAGCATAAATATAAGGTCATCATCTTGAATTTCACTGAGGGTGTTTAGGGTTACTTGTCCCTGGGTAACTGGGTTCTGGGGATGCCATATTACTTTGCCATTTGTTGGTTTTGTTTTTCCACTGGCCTCTACCCATCTGGCTATCTCAGGTGTTGTCTGTTAATTTCTGGTGCCTGCTGTGTCCTGGGGTGGGGAGAATCTCCTTGGCAGGGTACTGAAGTAGATCTCCTCAGCTTTTTGGGGTATGCTCACCTGAATGGCGGTGCTTCTCAGGAATTGTCACAGTTCACCTTAGGCATATGGACCTGTGTGATAACTGTGGGATGGCGAGTAGAACCCACAGACACAGGAGTGCTTGTGCCTCTGCCTTGCTGGCAATTGGGTGCCTGGACTTCTGCCTAAACTGTCCTTTTTCCAGAGACCTTTTCGGGGGTGGGGAGGGGGTCAGCTGAGTGCTTTGAGGTCAAACCTACTTTTCCCCACTCTGTGGGTCACCTGACAGAGAAACTCAGTCTCTGGAGCTCTGGGGCCCACAGTTCTATTCAGGACAGTTAGTCAAGCATGCAGGCAGGACTCTGCTGGCTTCTGAGTCCTTGCTTTGGACTGGTGCCTGGGTGTCTGCCAGATCCAGGGTTTTTTGTTTGTTTGTTTTGTTTTTTGTTTTTTGTTTTCCCAGGGATTGTCTGGGTGACCTAAGGTCAGTCCCAATCGTTGTCTGCACCATGGGGTTTTCTCTGGACTGGAAATCCCAGTCTCATGTGTTGTGGGGCCCACAGTACAGTCTGGGACAGTGATCAGAACATGATGGCATGTGGCTCTGGGCTGGTGACCAAGTGCCTGGTGGAACTGGGATCTCTTTTGGGATTTAGCTGGGAGAGTTGGAGCTAATTGATTCCCACACCGTGTGGTAACCTCTCACCTAGGAAACACAGGTTGCTGGTGTTTTATGACCCAGAATTCTGTCTGCTGGTCACTGAACAGATCCTGCTGTGCTTCTGGTTAGAAAGAGTGTCCTCCTGGCGCTGCTATCTTGCCGACCTCTACAATATAGTCTTTAGTGAAAGACTATGATATCAAAGATCTGTAAAATATGTTAAAACTATGAAAAATAAATTATTATGTACCTAATATGTACACCTGCTTATTTAAGAGAGTTATTCTTGAACTATTTTTACATTAAAGTCACATAAAACATTACACAGTGAAAAAACTTAAGATTTGAATTACTTATTAGTACAATTAATGATTAAAATATATATCCTTGAAGGTAACCTCAGTAGAGTTAGAGTCTATTTATTTATCTGTTTGTTTATTTATTTATATTTAAAATACCTGAGTTGAATGTTGGATCTATTTTACATAGGTAAAACATTTGGAAAAATGGAATAATACTTAGTCTATTGATTATTACATAAGCACTATTATTATTGTTGTTATTGTTGTTGTTGAAGATGTAAAATATTTAGGATGAATGTTTTAAAATGTAGCATAAATCATAATTATCCACATTCTACTATGTGTTGCATACACAATTATATTGCATATAATGCAATAACCTATCTGAAGAACTCACTAGATTTTCTAATTTGAAAGCTTCTGGCCTTTGGGAAATACTGCTTTTTTATCATTTTATAACAGAGAAATGTTCATCTTTAACTTTCTGTTCAGTACATGGCCAGGAAAAATATTTAAACTTTTCAAGACATTTTCCTTCAGAGGACAGGGAGTGAAATCAATAACGACTGCCATTATTAGACAACACCCTGAAGCAAATGGACTGGAAGAAACAGAAGAGGTATTGGCAGAAGTGAAACAAATTATCATTATTTACTGACGGTACGTTCAAATGTTTGGATATCAAAATTGGCTGAAAGTAAAAACACACAGCTTATGTAGGCTGCAGGTGAAAGAAAACAATGTGTACATGAAAACTGTTGTTTTATAAGGGAATAATAAATTAGGGAGGAAATAGGCACCAAGAGATCCACTGCAAGAGAAAAAGAGATGAATAAAATCACCAGGAATCCTCAATGAACTCACAATATATCCATGAAAAAAATTTGATATACTGCTTAAACTGCAGGATTATTCAAAACAAATCTAAAAATATGCTTGTTCTTGGAAAATTCAGTCCTCTGAAGTCAACCATATTTCCCAAACTGCTGTTTACTTGTATTGGGAACATACTTGAATACCTATTGGAGAGTTTAAGCATTTCAAATGTGGTAAAAACCACTTGCATTGAATTTTAATATGTAAGCATAAAATGATGAGAAATTTTAGAAAGAAAAGTAAGGATATTGTTTCTTCTTCTAGAATTAAAATATCCAAGGAGTCTGGGGCAACTTGGGCAATGTTATATGATGAGTGAACAGACACCATAGTAAGGTACAATACGCCTTTCAGAAATATAACCTGGGATCTAATATTATATTTAATATAGAATTCTTGGTCAATAAAAGTATGCCGCCGTTCCCCTCCATACTATGACTAACTTTTGTTTCTCCTTGCATACACACTGGTTTTCATAATGCAGTTTCTCTGACAAAATAGTACTAGTACAATGCAACGGTTTGTTCAAACAATTACAGGATTCATTCTCCAAGAGTGAATCAATATCCTTAGCACAGTGGCACCACTCTATGGTTTAGCAAGCTCTTCAGATAATTTTGATGCATGATAAATTTGCCGTCATCTAGCTGCAGAGTGGTAACACTTTCCTTTTTGTAATTCCCTCCCTTTTGATGATTATTTTGATATGTAAAATATTCATATTTAATATTTGTATCACTTAAAAGCCACATGTCCTATCTATTCCCTAAAAAAAAAAAATCCCTTGATTTCTTTGGCTCAGCTTTATTTTGGACTGTTGAGCTATTTCTTTATAGACACTCTCTTCTGTTTTAGTTTCCCAACTTAATGAAGTTGCCAACCCTTTGCTCAGGTTCTTATTTGCATTGGCTTGTAGTACTACGATCAAACATATAAACATCTTTCATCCCAGAAGGGAAAATATAATTCATGGAAGACATAGCTATTATAGTTTAGAGAGAGAGAGAGAGAGAGAGAGAGAGAGAGAGAGAGAAAGAGATGAAATTAAAATATAAATTTAAATGAAGATCCTGATAGAGATTGGAGTGAAACAGTTATGCAACAAAGAACTTCAAGAACGGCTAGGAACCTTATTCTCAATCACTGTGAGTAAAACACACTTCTGTTACTAAGTTTCAAATATAGGTTAATTGGATATGATGTTGGGATGTTTTTATATTGGTTTAGATTCCTAGTCAAAGAATGGCATAAAGGAATTTAGCATTACTGCCATTGATTAGAACCAAGTTTCCAGATTTCACTTAACACAAGTGAAGCTGGGAAGTGAAAATTTGTCACCAAGAAGAAATAAGTCATCCACACTTTTTCTTCTAATCTGTATAGTGTGTGGTTTTATGTTGAAGACTTTGATCCACTTGGACTTTAGTTTTGTGCAGGGTGATAAATATGGATCTATTTTCATTTTTCTGTATGTAGATATCCAGCAGGACCAGCACAATTTGTTGAAGATGCTGTCTTTCTTCCATTGAATGGTTTTGGCTTCTTTGTCAAAAATCAAGTTTCCATAGGTGTTTGGGCTCATTTCTGGGTCTTCTATTCGGTTCCATTGATCCACTATTCTGTTTCTATGCCAATACCATGCAGTTTTTATTACTATTGCTCTGTAGAACAGCTTGAGGTCAGGGATGGAGATACTCCAGATGATCTGTTGTTGTACAGGATCATTTTGGAAATTCTGGGTTTTTTGTTTTTCCATAGGAAGTTAAGAATTTTTCTTTCAAGGTTTGTGATGAACTGTGTAGGTATTTTTATGAGAATTGCATTGAATCTGTATATTGCTATTGGCAGTGTGGCCATTTTCACTTTGTTAATCCTACCAATCCATGAGCACAGGAGGTCTTTCCATCTTCTGATATCTTCTTCAATTTCTTTCTTCAGAGATTTGAATTTTTTTTTCATACAGGTCTTTCACTTGCTTGGTTAGAGTCACCCCAAGGTATTTTATGTTATTAGTGGCTACTGTGAAGGGTGGTGTTTCCCTAATTTCCTTCTCGGCCCTTTTGTCTTTGGTGTACAGGAGGGCTTCAGATTTTTTTGAGTTGATTTTATATCCAGCCACTTTACTGAAGGTGTTTATCAGTTGAAGGAGTTCTCTGGTTGAATTTTTGGGGTCACTCATGTATATTATCTTATTGCCTGTAAATAGTGATACTTTGAATTCTTCCTTTCCAATTTGTATCCCTTTGATCTCCTCTAGTTGTCTTATTGCTCTAGCTAGGCCTTCAAGTACTATGTTGAAGAGATATGGAGACAATGGGCAGCCTTGCCTAGTCCCTAATTTCAGTGGGATTGATTTGAGTTTCTCCCCATTGAGTTTGATGTTAGCTATAGGATCATTAGCTAGAATTCATTGGCACAGGAGACTACTTCGTGAGCAGAACACCAACAGCACAGGCTCCAAGTTCAACAATAAATAAATGTGATCTCATGAAACTGAAAAGCTACATTAAAGCAAAAGACACTGTCATCAAAACAAAACGACAGCCTACAGACTGGGAAAAATTCTTTACCAATCTTCCATCCTACAGAGGGCTAATATCCAGTGTATATAAAGAATTCAAGATTTTAAAAAGCAACAAATCAAATAATCCAAGTGAAAAAGGGGCTATGGACCTAAACAGAGAATTCTCTGGAGAGGATTATAGAATGGCAGAAAAATTCTTAAAGAAATGCTCAAAGTTCTTAACCATCAGGTAGATGGAAATCAAAACGACCCTGAGATTTCACCTTATACCCACCAGATGGCTAAGATAAAAAACTCCAGTGACAAAACATGTTGGAGAGGTTGAGGAGAAAGGGGTACCCTCCTCCATTGTTGGTGGGAGTGCAAACTTGTACAACCATTCTGGAAATCAATTTGGTGCTTTCTTAGAGAATTAGGAATAGTGATTCCTCAAGATCCAACTATACTACTCTTAGGAATATATCCAAAAGTTGCTCAAGTACACAAGGACATTTGCTCAACTATGTTTGTAGGTGCTTTATTTGTAATAGCCAGAACCTGGAAACAACCCAGATGTCTCTCAGTTGAGGAATGGATACAGAAATTGTGGTACTTTTACACAATGGGATACTACTCAGCAATTAAAAAGGAGGAAATCATGAAATTCGAGGGCAAATGATGGGACCTGGAAGGGATCATCCTAAGTGAGATATCCCAAAAGCAGAAAGAAATATATGGTATATACTCACTTATATAGACCTATATGATAGGATTGTCATGCTTAAATCTATACACCTAGGGAAGATAAACAAGAAGAAGGACCCAGGTTGGGACGATCAATGCTCACTTATATGGACAAATGGGATGGGCATTGAATGTAGATGAAAACAAGCAGCAGGACAGGAGTCTACCACAGAGGGCCTCTGAAAGACTCTACATAGCAATGTATCAAAGCAGATATTAAGACTCACAACCAAGCCTTCAGCAGAGGGCAGGAAATAATATGAAAAAAGGGGGAGTTAGTAAGACTTGGGGAGAACAAGAGCTCCACAAACACCAAATAGATTAGGGCACAGGGGTCTTTTATGAGACTGTTTCTCCAACCAAGGTCCTTGTATGGATATAACCTAGATCCCTTGCTCAAATGTGGCCCCTGGTAGATCAGTATCCAACTGGGTACCATAGTAAGGGGAACAGGGACTATTTCTGTCATGAACTCAATGGTTGTCTCTTTGACCCTCCCACCCCACCCAGGAGGAACAGCCTAGCTAGATGCCAGAAAAGGACATTGCAGCCAGCCCTGAATAGATATGATAACCTAGGTCCGGATGGAAGAGGATGAGGTCCTCCCCCATCAGTGGACTTGGTGCGGGAGAGGGAGGAGATGAGGGAGAGATGGGTAGAGTGGGAGGGATTGAGGGAGGGGGCTACGACTGGGATACAAAGTACATAACCTGTGATTAATATAAAAATAAATAAATTACATTTTAAAAAATAATGAATTCATGCTTTGCGGGATAGTTACCAGTCTTAGCTACAAGATTTCCAAAAACTTGGAATGCATAAGTTAATTAGTTATTAATGATGTTGAAATAATTGTTAAGCTAATTAGTGTAATTATAATATTATTTATCAATTCATTAGGGTTTTGGAATTACACAAATATTGACAAAGTTAGAAAAGAAAATCCTAGATTTTTTTAGATATAGGCAAAGTCAACTTTCTCACTATCTTGCTAAAAGAATAAATGCTAACTTTTATTAATTAGCCTGGTGAAACATGCTAAATTGATCAAAAATATGTTGATTTTCTTAGCAATTTCAGATACTTTTTATAATCAGATTACATAATAGAAAACTATCCTTTATTTGAGAGCAATTTAATTGAATTGCGATTCATTTAAATATTCAATTATCAAATATGATCAATTATGATCAATGAAATATTAAAAATACTGGTGTTTAAATGCCTAATGATTCTTACTAACAATAGTATGTATTGTTCTTAAAGAATAGCCAAGTTTGGATGGAACACTCTAGCTCTAGGTGTCTTGATGCCCTTTTCTGGCTTCTATGGTATGTATCTGTTCTCACATGCACAGACCCTCTGCCACACACACTCACACGTACAAGGAGAAAGAGAGAGAAAGATTGAAAATTAAAAATTAAAATCAATGTAAATGGTCTCCATTTACAAAAATGATAAAACTATTTACACCTGGATGGGTAAATGTAAAAATATCTTAGCCATAGTTCACCCATATGTATATTACACCCCTTTTTCTGTTTTCTAAAGTACTTTCCTATCTGTAATTACAAAAAGGAAATATATACAGATATATTAACTAAAATATTTAAATGATTTCCAACTTTCTGTGCATGTGTCAGTTAGTGATAAACTTCTATTTCTCTATGTATAGTACAAAGTTTCAGCCATGAATGCATTACTTCTCTCAGTCTATCAGTCTAGAATATTGTTTTGTTTAATATAAATGACATCTTAACTATGTTAGTATCAATGATGTATAACAGATTGGAAATATAAACTATGATCAAAGGTAAAATGTTCCCTTGAATCTGGACCTTGTGCTTTCTTGGGCAAGTAGGAGTTGATAGGGACCTCTGATAGCCAACGATCTGGTGTATTTATCACACTCTTCTTCCCTTAAGCATCTTATAATACAGCATGAACAAAGTACTGTCTAAGCCCCTAGCTGACAGTCATCATAGTCTAACTTTTACATAGAGTAGAAAGCAAGAAAACTCTTATTTCAGGAAATTTTGGCAATGACACTCACTGTGATAGAAAACGGGCTCATAAGGATGTTGGAGTTACCTTGTCCCAAAGACTCAAAGAATTCATGCATTCAGCTCCAAGCTGTGATTAAGAGGTGTCTGGTGGGGAAAGTTCAGATTTTGGCATCAGGTAAATCTTTCTTTTCTGTGTTTTCTCTGTCATCCTAATGGTGTGTCAGACAGCTTCAAGAATATATTCTAGAAATATATACATGTTCTACAAATTGGAGCTACATTAATTTGTTTGATATATTTGACATTTAAAAGCCTGTGGAATTTGAAATCAATTTGCATTATCACCAGAAGGTTGTGCAGTTTGTGTCAAGAAAGAAAAGCCAGAGCTGTTAGATTCTTTAAAAATACCTCCTAATGATCTAAATTTTCAGTGGTTATGAAAGGGTTGTTAAATATTTTATCACCACTCTGTTTGAGCAAAGTTTTCCCTTGATGGAAACTTTCAAGATTTGGAATAAATGGTTATTAAAATTCCTGATTAGGAAAGTTGTGAGAACATTTGAGCAGTATATGAAAAATTTTATGTGTTCAGAAATACATTCTGATCTCTTATTAACATATGGTTTTGTAACTTCTGTAAAAGGTATTTTAAAATTTGTATCTAACATTTTAAACTTTTTATTTAATAGATAACAAACAAGGGTATATGACTTCATATAAAACTCTTAAAAATAACTCATGTTTTATGTCATGTTTCAACATAGTAACACTTTCCCTAAGTGTTATTTTGGTGGATGAACAGAGAGACTCTTAATAGGAGTCCAATTATCCCCTCTTTATAACCCGTCTTTGATAATTATTTAGTCAATTTTCTGCCTATGACAAGTATCTATCATATGCATCATACAGGGAAGTTTATTTCTTTTGGCTGCATTGGTATTTATTAGTTATCCCTTTGGAATTGCTTTTAGACTACGAAGAAGACAATACTAGAGCAGCATATGTGGCGTAGAAAACTGCTCATGTACCCAGGACCAGAAAACAGAAATGGAAAGAAGAGTACTGGTTTCCAAAACCTTCAGAAGGACGTTCTTCAGTAAAAGTCTAGTCTCTAGAAGCTTCTAAATATTTAGCCCCATACTAGCCTAGGCTATAAATGTTTAGAATTTCAAAGAGTAATTTAAGATCCAAACCATAACATCTTTCCTGCCATTGTGAGTATGACTGTTGTGGTCCTGCTCTAATACAGCACAAGAAAGCACCCATCAGTGGTCATGTGATGTTTCACAGTAGAAGTCATGGGTGCATTTCTCAAAACCATGTTTGTGTTATGAACGACTACCATTCATAAAACATGGCCCAGACTTGCATACTGTGTCTCTATTTTGTTTGTATGAAATACATACACAAGTTAAACAAGGAGCTGAAGGAAGTAGCAGTGTTGTAGATGGCAACCATAAACTTTAGCCAGTCTCTGGAAAGAGGTTACTTTTTATAATATGTCCATCATTAGAAGAATGTTTCTGGATGACAGCCAAGGAGGATCCAGATCTTTATTTCTAAAAAAAATAAGAAAAGGAATTCTAAGAATACAGCCTCATGTTTTTGTTCTTTCTCAGATGAGAAAGCAATCTTTTAGAAATCTGAGCTGAGAAGCCAGCTAAGTTAGTTGCAAGACAATAGATGTGTATGATTTTAGATGTTTATGGTAATTTGTTATATGGTAATAAAGAACTAATATTGCTATGTTGTTATTATACTTAGAAATAATTGCACTAGATAAATCTTTATTGACGATAGGCAAACCCTGTCCACAAACTCCAATAAAACATCCTATTGAGCATAGTTAATTTCATTAGTGCTCAGACCTCATCTGTTAATTTCATAAATTTAATTAGCATAAAAACAATGTGTACCCACTTATTTATTGTAACTCTTAAGATTGGAATTAAGGAGCATGATCGTCAATCCTACTTTGTTGTGTTTGTTTTGTACTTTATATAGGAAAGAACTCTTTTATTTTACCTTTTCTAGTAAAGCCTACAATTTAGTCTCAACATTTTTAATAGAAAATTAGCTAGTTTTCATTAACCAGCAAAATGTAGGTCCTACAGCAGTTTCTAACAAGATCATTATAAAAGAATATAATGCACTTTGTCAGGACCCATAACCTGAACTATGATAAATATTATTTTATGATTCTTTTAAGCCTCAGACAAGATGATCTGTGCTGTTATGTTCAGATAAAGAGATATATGTCTATGCTACTGTGTTTTGAAAATCAATGCACTTATTATTTCAGCTTTTGATACATATATATCAAATATATATTTATTATGATTTCACAATCTCTAAGAAGAATTTTGGGGATTTAAGATGGGAGATAACATAATGTTAAAGAGTGGTTTCATCTTAGCCATTCTAGTGACAATGCATGCTGGAGAGGTTGTGGAGAAAGAGGAACCCTACTCCATTGCTGGTGGGAATGCAAACTTGTACAACCACTCTGGAAATCAATTTGGTGCTATCTTAGAAAATTAGGAATAGTGATTCCTTAAGACCCAGCTATACCACTCTTAGGCATATATCCGAAAGATGCTCAAGTACACAACAAGGACATTTGCTCAACTATGTTTGTAGGTGCTTTATTTGTAATAGCCAGAACCTGGAAACAACCCAATGTCCCTCAGTTGAGGAATGGATACAGATAAAATGGGCAACAGGACAGGATCATACCAAAGAGGGCCTCTGAAAGAATCAATATAGAAATGTATCAAAGCAGATATTAAGACTCACAACCAAGCCTTCGACAGAGGGCGGGAAATAATAAAAATAGGGGAAGTTAATAAGACTTGTGGAGAACAAGAGGCCCACAAAGACCAAACTGAGCAGGGCACAGGGGTCTTCTTTGGGACAGTTTCTCCAACCAAGGACCATGTATGGATATGTCCCAGAACCCCCGCTCAGAAGTGGCCCATAGTAACTCAGTATCCAACTGAAGACCATAGTAAGGGTAACAGAGACTGTTTCAGACAAGAACTCGATTGCTGGCTCTTTGTCTCTCCCTCATACATGCCAGGGAGTAACAGCCTGGCTAGATCCTAGGGGAGGACATTGTAGCCAGCCCTGAGGAGACAAGATGAACTGGGGTCTGATGGAAGGGGAGGAGATCCTCCCCTGTAGGTGGACTTGGAGTGGGCAGGGAGGAGATGAGGGAGGGATGGGTAGAGTGGGAGGGAAAGAGGGAAATATTAAAACATATTTTACTAATATAAAGGTAGATTTGATATATGAACTCCTGAAAAGTGTAGATGGGGTTTCTATTATTCTCCATTCGAAATGTATGAAACCACTCTTTTTTTTTATTTTCATTTTTATATCAATCAGAGGTTAGGTACTTTGCATCCCTGGCATACCCCACTCCCTTATTCCCTCCCACTCTCCCCATCCCTCCTAAGTCTTGTTGTTCAATAGTTACAGTTCTACTTCCATTGTATTACCATTTCCACCTAATAAGTTCTGTTAATAAGTATAGTATTTATTCAATATATATTTTATATATACAATATTTATTTAAATATATTTAACTTTTACTTTAAATATATATATAAACTTAATTTTTAAATACATATTTATATTAAATAATGAATGAGCAGAAGCAACAACAATGGGGCAATACGGAAAGCCAACCAATCAGAAGGCAGGGGGTTAATAAGACCAAGTATTTCTAAATTGTGTCAAAATTACTTTAAAACTAACGATAATAGCTACCTCTCGTGATCACTGAATGCAAATTTGAGAAAGGTATGCCTACAATGATCTCTGTTCATTAGCGGTCAGTTTCAGCATTGGTTGCCAACACACATTGAAAGCTTTGGGATCTTCAATGTTTTCAAAGATACTAAGGGATATTGCAAGTTCAATGCTTTGAGAACCAACTAGTTAAGTGTTTAGTGAAGCCAACATATCAGTCCCCATGACCCCAAGGCTCTTCACCATGTTCCAAGTACTCAGATATCCTTTCGTATCACTATTAGTTTGAAATCTTTATTTACTAGGTACCACGATAAAAGCAGCATGAGTGGGAAATATCATGAGAGAAATTGTCATTAAATCTCACTTAAATTTATATTCATATCTTAACTTGAGCCAAGGAACGCCCTGTGACATTTTTTTCAATATTAAATTTTAATTCTCTTCTTAAATGTTTTAGAAGTTCACCATATATTGTTTATGCATATTTCATTTTCTCTACATGTATGTTCACTGCTAGAAAGTGATTTACTGACAAGCCATATAACTGACACCATGGCAGGTAGATGTTTCACAAATGCTGAGATTTTGATACACAAGTTTTGCTACATTGTCTAGTGGACACATATCAATTGGTATTTGAAAATTTCTTCCAAGTATATGTCAGAATGACTTCTGTAAAGTGCAGTCAGTTTCAGCACTTCCTAATTGATACAGAGTATAAACAAGTGTTTGTATGGATTGCTCCAACACTTTCAGGAGACATCTTTTTCTTATACTTCAAACAAAACAAAATAAAGACCTGGATAGAATGGGTTTATTCACTCTCAATGAATAACACTTTTAGCATAAGACATACATTTAAAATTGTGGAAAATATTAATTTGGAGAGTCAGATGAAAATACATTTATTAGATTTCTATCATTTTAAATATTAATAATATTTACTAGCATTCTTTTTGTAGTACTCACGAGTAATTCCATGGCTTCCTTCATACCAGAGAAGTAATATACCACTTAGCTACTGCCTCAATCAAGATTAATGTTACTTAATACAAGTAAGCCTGTCTGCTTTTGTTCTCATCTACATCACTGTAAACTGCCTTTCTTAGTGTCTTTTATAAGCCTGTAGATGGACTTGTGTTATCTCTCATCAACAACTCTGACACTAACCTTCAATACTGCTGTCTTCCCTTCTGATATCTTCATACTCACTTTAAGTCACTGTCCTCCATGGAGCAATATAATTCACTCCAGACCATTCTAAATTTTGCTCATTCAGGAAAATATATGGTCAATATTCTTAGCAATAGGATCTCTCCACATTTTAGTGATATGCCATTTTAATTCACTTCTTGTATTTATCTTACTGAGTGAGTGGACTGTGATTGATTTAAGAAACTATTTCTCTAATTTTCAGATTCACTCCCGGTTTGCTGCATGCTTTTCCCTGGTTCCCCTGCTGAATGCAGTCTTTGTCTGATTTATTTTGACAGTAAATTTCTCAGGAACTTCAGTGTAAGACCATGACTTTTTTATTATTTTAAGACAAATCCACAATTGCTATGGGCCAATCACAGAAACTTTAGTGCCAGAATATGGTTGGAATTTTTTCATTTGATTATAGCCTGCTAAATGTATGAACATATGTTCTGGGAAAGCCAGATGAGTGCCATTTAAAAATTACAGAGCTTTAAAGTCAGGAATAATTTGTCAAATCACCTTTATATTTCAGGAAGGAGTGTCTCGATGTTACATATGCTATTTTGTTATTATTCTTTGAACCTTGTTTTAGAAACAGGAGCTTTGTTAAAAATGCATGGTCCTTTGATCCTCCTCCCCTGAGCTTAGTTTACTTATTTGTACCTGTGATGTTCAGTTTTCTTTTACCAACTTGCCACAATCTCCACTTAACTGGAAAGAAAGTCTCAATGAAGCATTGCCTGGACTAGGTTTCCTGTGGGTATATCTTTGAGAGAATTTTTCATTGTGTTAATTGACATGTCAAGACCCTTCTCACTGAGAGCGGTACAATTCCCTAGGCAGGGCGTGTTGCACTCCATACAACTAGGGAAAGCCAGCTGAGCACTAATCATGCATTCATTCTTTGTGTTCATGACTGTGGATGTCACTTCTGCTTCAAGCTTTGGCATCAGAAAAATGCAGTTATTTTGTCTGTGGTCATTCCTTAAATTTACATGACATGAACTAAATCACAAGGAGAGCTGCATGTAAACCTGACACTCTCTTCTGTCTTTCATTAATGAGGTTTTGATATCAGATAAACATAGAAACTGTACATTAGGTTTTTTTTTTTTTTTGGTATTTCCATCATTTGACAATAATGCAAATTAAAATTCTCAAAAGTAAAATAATGACTATAGATTTTTGAGTGTTTATCCCATGTAATATGGCTAATGTCCACTTATAAGTGAGTATATACCACTGTGTATCTTTCTGCTTCTGGATTATGTCATTCATGATGATCTTTTCTAGTTCCATTCATTTACCTGCAAATCTCATGATTTCCTTGTTTTTAATGGCTGAGTAGTATTCCATTGTGTAAATGTGCCAAAATGTATGTATCCTTTCCTTAGTTGTTTCCAGATTCATGCTATAACAAATGAAGCTCTTATGACAATAGTTGGGCAAATGCCCTTGTTGAATGGTTAAGCATCTTTAGGGTATATGCCAAGGAGTGGTATATCTTGGTCTTGATGTAGCACTACTCCTAATTTTCTGAGAAAGTGCCAGATTGATTTCCAACTTGGTTGTACATTTGCATGTTTCCACCAGCAAGGAGGAGGGTTCTCATTTCTCCACAACTTCTCCAACATATGTTGTCACTTGAATTTTTTATCTTAGCCATTCTGATGGGCGTAAGGTAGAATCTCAAGGGCTCTATGTAAGATGCATAATACTCATTCAGAAGGGCAATCAGTGGGGTAAGACAGGGAACAGGATAGTAGCCTACCACAAAGAGCCTCGGAAAGACTCTACCCAGCATGGTATCAAAGCAGATACTGAGACTGATGGCCAGTTTGGGCAGTGTGCAGGGAATTTTATGAAAGAAAGGGGAGATAGAAAGACCTGGAGGGGATAGGAGATCCACAAAGAGACAAAGAGAACCAAAAGTCTGGGCTCAGGCAGGCCTGCAGAGACTGATGAACCAAGGACCACACATGGAGAGGATCTAGACCCCCTGCTCAGATATAGCCCATGGACAGGTCAGTCTCCAGGTGAGTACCCAAGTTGGGGAAGCAAGGAACGTCTCTGGCATGAACTCCATTGCTGTTCCTTGATCACATCACATTGCAAGGTCGCCTTACTAGGCCACAGAGAAAGAGGATCAAGAAGTCCTGGTGAGAACTGATAGGCTAGGGTGAGATAGTAGGGGAGGAGTACCTCCCCTATCAGTAGACAAGTGTAGTGACATACGGGGGGAAAGAGAGAGGGTGGGTGAGACTGGAGGAAAATGAGGGAAGGGCTACAGCCTGGATAAAAAGTAAATTAACAGTAATTATCATTTTAATTATTATATTATCATTATTATATATTACTATTAATAAAGAATCCATTTTCCATAAAAGGAAAAAGTAAGATAAAATAAAATGACTGTGTACTGTTATTTTATGCTTCTAAGAAATTTCAATATTGTTCTGAAAATGATTAGACTTCACGAAAAAATATGATCATGCATGTTTTAATAAAAATTGTGCATATCTCTTTCCATTTTTTGTACCTTGGATTTTGTTTTACATTAAACACTTTATTCAGCTTCAAGTTTTATTCTATTAAAGCTTATTTCAGCTTCTCCAAGGATCTCCTGTACTATAAAAATTCACAAGCTCTTTCAATCTAGAAACATAGTAGTAGCCATTAATAATAATAAAATTCACATCTATCCAGTGAGTAAATTTACACACAATAAAACATTTTAGCAAGCTATTCTTATGGTTGATATTTTCAAGGTTATTCAAATATATATTTCAGCTACAAAATATGAAATGTGTTATTATAACAGTTATGTTCCACTTTGGCCAGCAATGATACTTTATTTTGACGTATTATACCTTTGTACATCAACTTGAGAAGCCATAATTTATCTGTTGCTATGTGTACACATCACAGCCAGTAGTGTCAATAGTGAAGCCATGCCAAATGATATGCCATAGAATCATATTCAACATTTTTCAGTTATCTTGGTTAGTGATAGGCAGAGAATTTAGCTCTGACATAAAAAGAAAAGAAAACAAACAAACAAACAAACAAACAAAAAGCCTCTTTACTTGGCTTGTCAAGGCCCTATGCTAGATATTCAGTATTGAAACAAATGAACAATAGCTTTGGTTAATTATAAGCCTTGAATGAGCATTGTCAATCTTTTATAACAGTTATTTTACCATAAGTTATAACTAATGGCTTTCGGGATTACATTAAACTAACCAATTATTGAACTACCTAATATTGAATATTATTGAATATATTTAATAACCCAATTATCGAAAAAAGTAACAATTATTAAACTAAAATATTTAACATATTTAGAAATGATCAGTGAAACATTTTCCTCTCTCCAGACCTTAAACTTTACCTCATAAACATATGAAATAATACTTTAAAACATTCAGTATCTTAGAAAAGGTGAAGGATAATGGTATGGACAAGAAGGAGTTGATTCAAAAACTGCAACAGAGCAATGCAAGGACAATATTTACACTAAAAGGAAGTAAGTTATTTTTAAATTATTATTTATTTATTTATTTATTTATTTTATTTTTTTATTTTTTTTAATTTATTTATTTTTATCTCAGTCACAGGTTAGGTACTTTGAATCCCAGGCGTAGCCCCTCCCCCATTCCCTCCTACCCTCCCACTCCCTCCCTCATCTCCTTCTTCCAGCCCCCTCCAAGTCCACCAACAGGGGAGGACCTCCTTCCCTTCCATCCAACCCCAGCTTATCCTGTCTCCTCAGGGTGGCTGCAAAGTCCTCCCCTGGGATCTAACCAGTCTGTCACTCCCCGGCAGAAAGAAACATATGGTATATACTCACTTATATAAACCTATAGGATAGGAAGTTCAAGCTGAAATCTACGCACCCAGAGAGGATATACAAGAAGGAGGACCCAGGTTGGTATGATCAATGCTTGTTTGAATGAACAAATGGGATGGACATTGAGCGGAGGAGAAAACAAGCAACAGAACAGGAGCATGCCAAAGAGG
>CM053748.1:32392504-32411303 GCA_028658305.1 Pachyuromys duprasi
TGGGGGCGGGGAAGAAGGAGTTGAGGGAGGGAGTGGGAGGGTAGGAGGGAATGGGGGAGGGGGCTACGCCTGGGATTCAAAGTACCTAACCTGTGACTGAGATAAAAATAAATTAAAAAAAAAATAAATAAAAAAATAAAACACGACACTGCATTTACTACCCTCTAGAAGAGGCAGGAAGGCTGAAGGAGTCAATCATCCATCATTTATATGTGATGAGGCCACAAGAAATATCCTTTGAACTGTGAATCTTTGTGCCAGAGTTTCCAGGTTGGTGAACATCTGCTCTACTGTGAGAATAGTCCACTCTGTTTCTACAAGAACTGTTGTGGTTCCAGTGCTCAAAACCTCACAAACCTTGCATGGAATGTTTGTCTGAGGCCTGCTTATCTTGTCCTCTGATGTTCCTTAATGCCATAAATTAGAAATAGTAAATCATTTTGAAGGATTTTTGAGTTGCTCTAGGAAATCCTTTATTTAAACGGAGATCATGTGAATCTTTGATTTACAGTTACAGGCGTAGAAATTGGATGTAGTATAGGGACACATCACTTGTGACTGGCATCTGAAGTGTAGTTATTTTGTTGAGCTTGAGCTCATATATTATGAGGGATGCACAAATGCAACTCAGTGACAGACTGAATTGAATTGAAAGATGACCTGCTTATGGTGAAAGTTTGATTAAGGTGAAACCAGATACATGTATTTTTGTGAGTAGGACTATGCAAGAAAAAAAAAAAAACAATTTTTTTCCTAATTTAAACTATGAATTTGTAACAATGACACAAATTGTACCTTCAATGTTTGAAAGAGGAAATGGAATACACTGGTTGTTTCATTTCACAAATCTACAGTAGAATATTGAGAACAACTTTTGTTTTATAGGAAGATATAAAACTCAGAAATCATGATGTAGAATGCAGAATACAGTTAAGACATTTTAAAGTTGAATATATTAAGTCTTTCTTCATTACCTTTATTTATTTATTTATTTATCTATCTATTTATTAATTCATTTATCTATTTATTTATTTATTTATTATTTATTTATATGTGTATGCTATCCCAATTGTAGTCCCCTCCCTCATCTCCTCCCGGTCTTACCCTCCCTCTTTCTTCTTTCCTATCACCCTTCCCCAAGACCACAAAAAGGGGGATCCTCCTCCCCTACCACCTGACTCTAGCCTATCAAGTCTCATTACTACTGCCTGGATCCTCTTCCTCTGTGCCTGCAAGAACACCCTGTCAGGAGGAAATGACCAAAAATGAGGGAACAAAGTCCATGTCGTAAACAACCCAATTGAGCCTATGTACTGCATCAGAACAGGACATTTAGGTACTCCTTATGCATGGCCTTTGGTTGTTGCATCAGTCTCTGCAGGTTCCTCTGAGCCTAGGTTTGTGGGGTTTGTTGGTCTCCTTGTGGAGCTTCCAGGTCCTTCTATTCCTCATCCATTCCATAAGACTCCTTTTGCTCTGCCCGAAGTTTGGCCGTGAGTGTCAGCATCTGCTTTGATCCCCTGCTGGGTGGAGTCTTCCAGAAGACATCTGTGGTTGTCTCCCATTCTGTTCCCTCTTCTAAGCCACTTCTGGTGTCTATTCGATTTGCCCTTCAGAAAGAGAATGAAGCCTCCCTAGGGTCATCCTTATTATTTAGCTTCTTTAGGTCTGTGAATTTTAGTCTGGTTATCCTTTATTAAATAGCTAATACCTGCTTATAAGTGAATATATATTATGCATGTCTTTCTTGTTCCTCACTCAGGATGATCTTTTCTAGTTCCACCCATTTGCCTGTGAATTTCCTTCTTTTTATAGCTGAGTAGTATTCCTTTCTGTAACTATACCACCATTTCTTTATCCATCCTTCACTTGAGGGACATTTATAATTTTTACAGATTCTGTCTATTATGAATAAACTTGCTATGAATACAGTTGAGCAAATGTTTTTGTTGAATGGTAGAGCATCTTTCATATATGCTCAGGAGTGGTAGAGCTGCATCTTGAGGTCACGCTATTCCCAGTTTTCTAAGATAGCATCAGATTGATTTCCAAAGTGGATGTACAAGGTCACACTCCCACCAGCAATTGAGGCATGTTCCTTTTTCTAAGTAACCTCGCAGGCATGTGCAGTAATTTGAATTTTTAGTGTTAGCCATTCTGAGTGGTATAAGATAGAGTCTCAGAGTCGTTTTGATTTTTATTTTCCAGATGACTAAAGATGTTTTTATTAAGCAGTATTCATGTTTGAGCTAAACAATATCTACAAAGGTTTTCCATCTAACTTTGAGATTCATAATCCCCCAAAGGAAAACAGTTCATTATATTCCAACTGTTCTTCCAAATGCTAATGTAATGTGTGAAAAATGTTTGTGTTTGTTTGATACCTTTTTTCCTAATGAAATGATTATTTATAACTAGATGAACTGTTTGTATCTTACATGGGTAGAGTAAAGAAGCTAAAAACTCAAAATTAAAGGCCCTTCTTTGACAAGGTCAGTTTCTTGACAAGAGAAGAAACAGTGATTGCCTCCTTCACAATGACAGGGACTGTTAAAAAAAAAAGGAAAAAAAAATGAAAAAAAAAAAAAGGACTGATGTGTAGGACTTCATGTTTCTATTCTACCAAGAAACATATCAAATATGGCACAGAATCATACTCACAAACACAAGAACAAAGGTAGAGATAAAGAGTTAATCTAGTGTGGAATAAAAATTGACAATATTGTCATTAGTGCTATTGTAATGGTTTTTGTGAAACTTCTCACACTTAGCTATTTTTTGTCTTTGTTTCTTTCTAAATTTTTTATTAATTACAATTTATTCATTTTGTATACCCCTTGTAGTTCCCTCCCTACTCCACTCCCAATCCTTCCCTTCCTCCCTTTTCTACACACATGCCCCACCCCAAGTCCACTGATAGGGGAAGTCTTCTTTTCCTTCCTTCTGATCCTAGTCTATTAGGTCTCATCAGGAGTGTTTGCATTGTTTTCCTCTGTGGCCTGGTAAGGCTGCTCTCCCCTCAGGGGGAGGTGATCAAAGAGCAGGCCAATCAGTTCATGTCATAGACAGTCCCTGTTCCCATTACTATGGAACCCACTTGGACAGTGAACTGCCATGAGCTACATCTGTTAGCAGCTATTTTTAAAGTAGCCATATTTCAGGTGTTTAGAAGAATGGCATTGAGCAATGCATGCTGTTTTCTTTTTGTATTAGAAATAGTCATGAGGAAATAAAGGTACAGAAGTAATTGCTAGGAATCCATTATGGTGAAATATAAAATTAGAAATAAAATTATGATTTTTCTATTACAAATTTACCACCGAATCTTTAACTTTCATTTCGGTGAGATTATTTTAACACATAGAGAAATCTCTTTCTTAAAAGGAACATTGCTTTTCGGTAGTTATTATCTATCATTTCTTATATGTGTAAGATATATCTGAATAACTGTCTGAATAATGAGCATTTTTACAATAATAGGAGTTTGCTTCTGTACTAGGGTTTGACTTTCACTCTTCTCAACAACAACAAAATACTTTAAAAGCCTATCTCAAAAGTACTTAATAAGATAATTATTTTAAGTCATTAATCAAATGCTATCTAATCCTTTAGGAATTAATTAAATGTTTGCTTTTAAATGGAGGCTGTAATGTATGACATACCACATACAAAGATAGAAACATGAGATTCTGGATTTCACATTTGATTTTACTCTTAATTACTTATTAGAAACAGCTCTTGAAATTCTAACATTTCAGGAATGTTAACTAAGATAAGTTCTAATTAAGAGCAAATTACTGAGGTGTCACGGCACAGTGTTTTCCAGTTCTAACGTTAGTTATTTAAAATTACTCTAGGTAATAGCAAAGATTAAAATATATCAAATGGTATACCATATGAAGAAATGAAACTCAAATTTAAGCAGGAATATTATAATTACATAAACATGCATAGGGTTAGAAGGTAATAACAATAAAAACTTCAAAAATGTCACCTTAGGGGATGGATGGTTCAGTGGTGAGAACACTGGTTGTACTTTCAGAGGATCTGAGTTTCATTCTCACACAAGCTTTTGTAACTCTGGTCCCAGGACATCTGATACCTTCTTCTGGTGTTTGTAGGAACCAGGAACAGATGATATACAGTCATACATAGAAAAAAAAAGGTTCATACAAATAAAATAAATAAAATAAAGCTTCATTATGTTTATTTACTATTAAAACATCTAAAATATAAAATTTGGGTGAAGGATTCTGTCTTCAAAAATGAAAGGCCACATGTTTCTCTAAAAGTTTTAAAGATGATGAAGGTGAAAATCCCTTCAAATTTGTGTTGTTTCTCTGTCAAGGTTTAAGCATAGTTCATATTGTCATGTTCAATACTGTATAGCTAATGTAACATCATTGTTTTTGAAATCTAACCAAAACTTTATACACAGAGAGATGTGAGCATTTACATAACAGATGCTATTAAAATCAACCTGGCATGTTCATGATAAAAGAAATGAAATAGAATAGAAAATTATGATTACAATGTGGGGTTTGCATTCCCTCTTACATACAAATTACCATGTGAAGAAGCAGATTTTAGGGATTTTTTAAAGTTAGTTTGTGAAATATATTTTCTATTTCCAAGAAAAATGGGGAAATTTGAAAGTTTGTATAAATATAGTAAGATAATATCCACTAGAAACCGCCTTTCTACTTACCAAATACAAATATCTGTATCTATCAATTTTCCTTTCCTTTCTTTCTCTTGCTATATAATTCCTCTTCAAGATTTATTTATGTTGTTCTACTTGTGAAGCTTCTGTCCCCTCCAGGTTTTTCTATCTCCTCCTTCTTTCATAAGGTTCCCTGCACTATGCCCAAAGTTTGGCTATGAGTCTCTGCCTCTGCTTCCATACTTTGATCAGTAGAGTCTTTCAGAGGCCATCTGTGGTAGGCTCCTGTCCTGTTCCTTGTCTTCTCTTGCTTCTGATGTCTCTCGCTTTTGTCCTTCTGAATGAAGATTGAGCATCTTCCCTAGGGTCTTCCTTGTTGTTTAGCCTCTTTAGGAGTATAAATTTCAGTATGTTTATCCTCTATTATATGGCTTCAGAGCCATAAAGATTGAGCCCTAGGGGCCCTGAAGAGACTGATACCCCAACTAAAGACAATAGAAAGAGTGGACCTAAAATTCCAGCTGAGATATAGCTTTAAGACTTAGTCTCCAACTGGGGTCCCTAGTAAAGGGAGCAGGAACTTTCTCTGGCATGAACTCAGTGGCAGGCTCTCTGATCACCTTCCCTGGGGGTGGGGGGTGTAGCTTTGCCAGGCCACAGTAGAAGACAATACAACCAGTCCTTAGGGGACCAGCTCGGCTAGGGTCAAATAGAAGGGGTGAGAGGACATCCTCTATTAGTGAACTAGGGGAGGGGCACAGGGGCAGAAGAGGGCAGGGTGGGGTTGGGAGGAGATGAGGGAGGGGCCATAGCAGGGATACAAATTGAATAAATGTACTAAATGATAATAATTTATAAAAAAGATTAAGTTATGTTGCATGTCTTACTATATTTCTTTTATTTGACACCAATGAACCTGATGTTACTTGAAGGTTATCATGTCTGTGAATATCTAGTACCAAAATAAATAAATAAATAAATAGATAAATAAATAAATAAATAAAACCTACCTAACTGCCTTTCAAGTCCCAAGTAATGTGTGAAAATATACCTTACTTATTTGGGCTTATGTTAGAGTTTTAAACTCATTTTCATGGCTCTTATTTCTTTCATTCCCTTCTTCCTTTGTGGTGAGTAAATTCCTTCTTCAAAGTTGAAACTTAAGTATTTTCAGTGTCAGTATGAGATATAATTAAGGGTATATATGGGATATTTGGTAACTATAATCAAGAATAATCAAGAAGGGAAGGATGAGAGAGAAGAAGGAAGGGGAAGTCAGAAGGAGTGACCAAGGGGAGAAAGGGTGGGGAGTGGAACAAAGATGTGTGTACTAGACTTCTCCCATTCTCATTGTCATATTGTGTACAAATAGAGCCTGAAAAGACATCTTTTATGGACATGACTTCTCTTCTTCAATCCTGTGCATTCCAGTGATGAAACTTAGGTCATTAGGCTTTTGGACTTGTGCTCCTTTTTAAGCTATATGTTATTTAGTTTCCTTAAAGCCTCTCCCTTCCAACCCAACCCCCAACACAAAGAAGGAGAGAGAACATTAGTGGCAATGGAGGCCACAGACCCTTTTCCTTTTCATGGCTGTTTTGGGTCAATAGGCTCTTTTGGGTTCTGTACTAATCTCTCTCAACAGCAAATGCAGTAAGCTGTCTCCTCCAAGCCATTGCACTGAAGCATTTCTCTCTGTTTGTCTCCTCCAAGGCACCAAGCCATCCTTCTCTGGTCTCTCCAAACTGTCACACTTTCTTTTGTGGACACTGATATTTATATCCCTCAGATTCCTAAGCTACACTGTTCTCCATGTTCTAGGAGACAGGCTGTTAACAGCTGGCAAAAACTATGTGCGAGAGGAGGCAATTATCAGCTGGGAAAAAAAAAAAGAAACTAAAGCCCCAATAAATTTTCATACTTGGGATTAAAAGAAAGCAGAATCTTCCATTACATTGGATAAGAATCCTTTTAATTTTAAATTAATTTTATTTTAATTACAGTTTATTCACTTTGTATCTCAGTGGTAGCCCCCTCTCTCATTCCCTCCCAATCTCACTATCCCTCCCTCATCTCCTCCCATGTCCCTCTTCAAGTCCACTGATAGGGAGGTCCTCCTCCCCTTCCATCTGACCCTAGCCTATCAGATCTCTTCAGAACTGGCTGCATTGTCTTCCTCTACAGCCTGGTAAGGCTGCTCCCCCATCAGTGGGAGGTGATCAAAGAGCTAGCTAAGAATATTAACTAATTGAAACATCAAAATTGTCCAGCTTTGAATGTTTTATGTCAGATTTCCTGGCCACACCTCTTGTGCAATATCAAAAATCTTCTCAAAAATTTTGATAATTTTACCAGCTAAAGTTAAGATGTGTTGTCACTTAAGATTTTGATCTTAGCCATTCTGATGGGTGTAAGGTAAAATATCAGGGTAGTTTTGATTTTCATCTCCCTGATGGCTAAGGACGTTGAACAGTTCTTTAAGTGTTTCTCTGCAATTCTACATTCCTCTACTGAGAGTTCCCTGTTCAGCTCCATACCTCATTTATTAATTGGATTGCTTGATTTGTTGATTTTAACTTCTTTAGCTCTTTATAAATTCTGAATATAAGACCTCTGTCAGATATAGGGTTGGTGAAGATCCTTTCCCAGTCTGTAGGCTTTGGTTTTGTTCTGACAACAATGCCCTGGCTTTACATTTTCATGAGGTCCCATTTATTGATTATTAATCTTAGAGCCTGTGCTGTTGGTGTTCTGTTCAGGAAGACATGTGGAGAAAGGGGAACCATCCTTCATTGCTGGTGGGAATTAAACTTGTACAACCACTTTGGAAATCAATCTGTTGCTTCCTCAGACAATTAGGAATAGTACTACTTCAAGATCCAGCTATACCACACCTAGACATACATCCAAAAGTTGCTCATTTACACAACAAGGACATTTGTTCAACCATGTTTATTCATAAAAGACAGAATCTGGAAACAACCCAGATGTCCCTCAATGGAGGAATGGATACAGAAACTGTGGTGCATTTACACAATGGAATAGTACTCAGCAATTAAAAACAAAGAAATTGTGAAATTTACAGGCAAATGGTGGGATCTAGAAAACATCATCCTGAGTAAGGTATCCCAGAAGCAGAAAGACACTCACAGTATATACTCACTTATAAGTGGATTCTAGACCTATAATATAGCACAAACATACTGAAATCTGTACAGCTAAAAAAGCTAAACAAGAAGAGGTTCCAGGGTAAGATGATCAGTCCTCACTTAGACAAATGGGATGGACATTGGAAGTAGGAGTAAACAAGAAACAGGACAGGAGCCTATCACAGAGGGCCTTGGAAAGACTCTCCCTACCAGTGTATCAAAGCAGATGCTGAGACTCATAACAGAAAATTGGGCAGAGCTCAGGGAATCATATGAAAGACCTGGAGAGGACAGGAATGCCACAAGGACCAAATATATCTGGGCACAGATTTTTTTTCTCGAACCAAGGACCATGTGTGGATATAACTTAGAACCCCTACTCAGACATAGCCTGTGGCAGCTCAGCATCCAAGTGGGTTTTTCCCTAGTAAGGGAAACAGGGACTGTCTCTGAAATGAATTTAGTGGCTGGCTCTTTGGCCTCCCCCTCCCCTTCGCCCTTATCCAGAGGCTGCTAGGCTACAGAGGAGGACATTGCAGCCAGTCCTGTAGAGATCTGATAAGCTAGGGTCAGATGGAAGGGGAGGAGGACCTCCCCTATCAGTGGACCTAGAGAGGTGCAGGGGGAGTTGAGGGAGGTAGGGTTGGATTGGAAGGAAATAAAGGAGGGGGCTACATCTGGGATACAAAGTAAATAACCTGTGATTAACATAAAAAATAAAATTATTAAAAAAGTAGCAAAGAGCTTGAAGGAATGTAAAAAAGTTAAGAATTATATCATGTAGCTATTAATAATCATATAATATGTTCTTATTTATTTTTCTCTTTTTTATATCATTTGATTTGTTGTATTTTGAATGTGAAGTGTCCCCTCTATATTTATGTGTTTAAAAATCTGATTCTACAACTCGTGACACTGTATTGAAAGGTTCTACATATTTTAGGAGGGAGAATCTTGCTGAAGGCATGGGTTTCTAGTGGTGGAGTGATATTTTAAGACCTGTCCCCACTTCCTGTTGACTCTTAATCCAAAGTGAGGAGCATCTAATGCTCTTACATCCTTGCTTTCACTGTCTAGAAATATTGCATCCCTTCTTAAGTTATAAGTCACCATTAACTTTCTGTTGCTAAGATACTTTTTCACCACATATTTGACTGTAGCAACAATGTAATTACTATAGGCTTCTATTACTTTCAGTGTGAATATCTATGTGTAATTTGTTATGTGTCTTATTAATTTTAACATTATGTGTATGATGTTTATTTCTATTTTATTCTGACTAAGTTATTCAATATGTATTTAATTATTTTTACATGTTATATCTAATAGTATTTAGTACAGAAAATTTGATCTTATATTCTGAAATTTACAATTTCATAATTCTATTATCTGAATATAATGGTATGCTTTTCCCTTAGATATATTACTTCTTAATGCATACTTAATGGCCAAAAATATTATTTCAGAATAATATTAAATAATGTGTTTGATATATTATTTGCTTTGTTTCTTAACTGGAATGAACATAATTCAACACAAACACATGTGTTTTTGATAATCTTATTTCATAACTGCAGTGGAATCTAAAGTAAACTGGAATGCTTTGGTTGTTAATAAAATCAGTGAAAAATAGAACCCTGCCTAGATTTGCATTAAGCAGATCACTACAGGCAAGGTTGATTGTTTGCATCACATTGAGAGTCTATTAATGATAGACTAGTATGTCCATTTATAGTAACTCCCCTTTACATGGATAACTTGCCAAATATCTAGTTATTTATCCCCAAGTTAATTTTAATATGCCAACGATATTGGAAAAAAAGAATATGTAACCCAGAACTCATGGCAGAGTCTAAGAATATGTGGTGAATGTGGATAAACATGTTTCATTGTAAGAAAAGAAATAATGTAACATGCATTTACGTTTCATGATCTTTTTAAATGAAATATAGTAAATATTCTCTACAAATTATTTAAAAGACAAAAGTATACATTTTTTTTCTGAACCTTGAGTAGAAAAGTCTTATGGTTTTGCAGCATTTCTAAGCCTATAATGTCTGTCTTTATATTAGCAAGAACATTTACTTACCAAACAAATTTCTGGTGGTTGGTATTGCTGATATTTCCATTCAGTTTACAGAGAAACAAACAAATAAATAAGTACAGGATATTTCTTCTATTGTTAGGTTGGCTTGAGATGGTGGTGTATCTCAGAACACCATCTTTGAGGTAGTCTTTCCCTCTCCACTTCCATCACTTATTCTAAACTCATCATCTTGTTTCACTTTGGAAGTACAAATGGTCCCTTTGATTTCTTGGCAGTTTCTGATATTTGGAAAGGACACATTGGATTCCATGTTGAATTTCTTTGTTATTTCTACATAAAATATAAATGGTGGGCATAAATGGAAGAAAAGACAAATAAAAATTGTTGGTATAATGTTCTTTTGGAATGTATACATTTACCATTGTTCATTCAAATGCTGATTCCCCCCTGCCTCTTGTTTCAATCAGGTATTGCACTGTGATACTTATTCTAAGCATCACCTCTCTCAACTTTGGATAAACATCCATCACCTCTCTCAACTTTGGATAAACATCCAAAGTAAAACAACCAGCCACAATATTTAGCAATAGAGAGGAAGAAGTAGGCAGGGGAGGGGAGGAGCCAGAGGACAGGAAAAGTGTGGGAGGCATAGGGCAGGGGCAGAGCTAGGAAAGCAGAGCTTTAGGACAGATCTTGGAACTACATGGAGAATGAGCCAGACCTAAGATTTCACAAAAACCAGTATAATGGGTAAAATCTAAATGTTAGGAAACTATGAGGGCTTGGAGGTTTAAGAGGGAGTAACTATTGTCTAGCATTGTGTTCTAAGGTTAACTAAGTAAACCCAGTCTCGGTGTGGTGATTGATTATACAGCTATTTAGAATTGACAGCAAACTTTACCAGAAAATATATCAATAATAAATATTAATTAACAACTACAACAAAAACAATAATTTGCTACATACTACTGAACTCGGATATTGGTTTTAAATAATCACTACATATTTGTAATAGATGAAAAGCAATCTAGAAAGAAAAGACTTACCTATAGTTCCTCTATATGTTATAATCGAATTAAAACAACAGAGTCTATCTGCAGCACCAGAAAATCCCTAAGAGTTGAAGATTATTTAATCAAAGGGGTCAAATCTAGGTAAATATAAAAGACAACTAATTATTGCTCATCATATTTTAAGGCAAATATTGAAAAAAATCTCTTGTTTATTTCTAAATCTCATTTTCTTTTTTTAACATGGTATTATTTATTATTTTTAAATTTTAATTCATTATGTTTTGCAATATATTCATCTTGTATTCCTAATGTAGCCACCTTCCTTATCTCCTGCCTGGATCCTTTTCCTAGGTTGTTTGGTAAGGCCACCCCCATCAGGAGTAAGTGATCAAAGAACAGGCAAACAAGTTCATGTCAGAGACAGCCCCTGTTCCCCTGATTAGGATAAGCAATTGGGGATTTGAACTCCCTATGGGCTACCTCGGAACAGGTGTCTAGGTCATTTCCAGGCATGGTCCTTGGTTGATACATCACTCTGCAGGGACCCCTGGGCCAGGTTTGCTGGTTTAGTTGCTCTCCTTGTTGAGACCCTGTCCCCTCCCAGTCTTTCTATCACTCTCTTCTTCCATAAGACTCCCTGTGCTCTGCCCAAAGTTTCCCTGTGAGTCTCTGCATCTGCTTCAGTATCCTGCTGGGTGGAGTCTTTTAAAGGACATCTCTGGTAGGATCCCTGTTTCATTTCTTCCACCACTTCCTGTGCTTATCATGTTTGCTCTTCTGAATGAGATTTAAGCATCCTCCCTAGGGTCTTGCTTGTTGTTTAGCTTCTCTAGGTCTGTAGATTTTAGTCTATCTATCGATCGATCGATAGATAGTATATATATCTACAGTATAGTATATATATGCAGATATTAAGTATAGTATATATATACTATATATATATAGTATATACTATATATAGTATATTATATATAGTATTAGTATATAGTATATATTGTATATAGAATATATATAGTATAGCGTATAGAGTATATACTGTAGTATATATAGTATATATTTTATATGCTATATCTATACTATATATAGTATACACTATATATAGTATATAGTGTATACTATAGTTATACTATATATATATATATATATATATATATATATATAGTATACTTAATATCTGCTTTTAAGTGTACCACCCAGAGTGTGCTCGATATTGTCAGATCTAAGTTACCCCTTTCCAAGTGAAATTTGCTATGTATTATTTTCCTGAATATCGTGTTTCTATTTTCTTTATATAATTAATACTTTTACTTTTTGTTTCTTTTCTTTTTTGAATTTACAATATAATTACAACATTCCTCCCTTCAATTTCCTGCCTTTAAATCCTCCAATATACCTCTTCTTCCTCTTTCACTTTCATGGAATCTTTTTCAATAAAAACTGTTGTATGCATATATATATATATTAATTAATTAATAAAAGTTACTGTGTCTGTAAAATGTTTCTTGTACCAAAGAATTAAAAATTAGTTGTTTAGGTTATTGGATTAAATTTTAAAGCACAAGCTTTAAAAAACATGTCAGAGAGGTGGAGACATGTCCAAACATGTTATGCCCAGTTTGTGAGACTCCCAAAGACCACCAAGAATTGACTCTGCTGCAAAACACATGGGGATCTTTTTATTACAAGCCTTAGCTTGAGCTCCACACCCTTACTACCATAGTGGTTAAGAGCAAAGAGCCTTGTACTCAGGTTAAGTGGTTGATTTAAAGAGGCGGGTCCCTCCCAGTGTGCCCAAAGCAGAGGAATTCCTTGCCTGGCAAGCATCTATTGGTTGAAACACAAAAGGGATAGTTGCATTCTAAATTGATTGGCTATAGGAAGACCCCCAAATGTTTAATGGTCTGACTTCCATTGTTTGGTCATCCTAAGGCACAAGGGCTATCTGGGCTGGTTTCCTAGCAACTGCATCTCTAGTGTTCAAGTCCCTCCCCACAGGTGGCTGAACATGTCTCCACCTTGTCTGGCCTTTGTTCAGGCTAGTGCTTTAAACTTTGAACTAATACCTCAAAAAAAAAAAAAAAACCTAATTTTTAATGCTTTGTTCTCGCACTACCTGTGGGAAGGAACCAGACTTAATGCATTCTTTCCTGTCCACTAGAGATACAGTTGCTAGGAAAATGGCCCAGATCACCCCCTTTTGCCTAGGGACAGCCAAACAAAGGAAGCCAGACCTTTAATGGTTTTGGTGCCTTCCCACTGCCGATCAGTTCAAAAAGCAACATCTCCTTTTGTGTTTCAACGAATAGACCCTTGCCACAGTGGAATTCCTCTGCTTTGGGCTTGTTAGGAGGGACTGGGACCTTTAAATCACTCTCCTACCCTGAGTTTCCAACTGTACTCTCAACCTCTGCATCATTGAGGGTTTGGGCCTGAGCTCAAACTTGTAATTAAAGTACATTTATATACATTTGCAAAATATCTTAATATACTAACTGTATTTTTATTAATAAATGCTAACAAAAATAAAATATCAAAAATCCTCATGTGTTTTGCAATGGACTAAACTCTTGGAGGAATTTTACGGAGTCTCAAGAATCAGGTACAACAGTAATGTTTTCAGGTGGACCAATTGGAATAGCACAGTGACTGATTATTTAATTAATGTTTTGTTATGTGTGAGTATGTGTGTACATTTTTGTGTGGAATTTTATCAACCATTTGTATTCAATACTATTTCACTTGGTAATATATTACATTTTGTGTCATATAATTGTTATGTCTTTATGCATGTTTATCTTTTCAAATACTGCTGGAAAAAAATTTATATATCTAAAGGTTTTCAATCCACTTTGGAAGATTTGTCACTGGAGAAATATTTTTTAAATAATAATGCTATTTTACAAAATTTAAGCTTGAGGTACTTTATTTTTTCCCTAACTGAATTACCTGGAACTATTTCTGTATTTTTTAAAAATACATACTTTATAATTTTCTTTCCACATTTTTATGTAAATGTATCTATTGGTTTCATGATTAAATATAAGTCTATTATTTGTTCACAGTGTTAATTATCTTAGTTATTCATATACATTCTTACTTATAATACTCATATCATAAGGTCTGTTCACTGGCTCTAATAATCTCCTTAAACTTTATTCTCAGCGTTCTAATCCTAATTTTACTTCCAACTTAGCATATTATTATAATTAACTATCATGCTATTATAATTAAATTAATTATAGAAAAAATAAATAATGTCAAATTAATTATTTGTGTTTGACTTGTAAACTGCTGGTGTTCTATCTACTTGAAGCCTAGAGAACATGAGGTTTAAAAGTTTGTGTTTAATATTTTTGGTGAGGTTTTCATACATATTTGTAACACAATTCATAAGATCGCAAGCTCTGCATTAAAAGAAAAAAAATTGTCCATGGGGAAGGGAAGCAGGAAAATCCAATCTAAACTGCATTTCTCTTTAATTCACCTTCAGTGTTAGTCTCATGAAGATTAACTACTGCACTCCACTCTACCCTCTAATTGAAGTCATTATTTCTTCCCTCTCTTTGGTCAGTATCATCTGTTCACTATCATATGTTCATGAGGAATTCAAAGTCAATCATCCAACATTTTATACAAGTGAAATCTTGCTTGAATTTATAAATATTGTACCTTAGATGTAATAGATTGATGGCAATTTTAGCTAAATAATATTGAAAACATTTTCCTTTACATGGGGCTTGCCTGCAGAGATTGCTGCATTTTTTTTCTATTGGAGTTCATGTATTTGTTTTGCTTGTTTTGTTTCTCTTTGCTTTTTTTTTTCCAGATTGGGCTTTTTGCTTATAAAAAATTAAATTAATTTTAAAAGTTGTCCATTAATTCTAAACACTATCTCAAGTTGACAATGTAATATAGTACAGCCATAAATTAAATTGTAGTATTTTGCTTTGTTATGGAATGTGGCATGTCCTAAATCTTTCTGTTTGACCTCTGTTCAATAATAAAATATCCTGTCTCCCTAGTACTTTTGATTTTATAGTTTTATCCTTTTAATGCTCCCTGGGATACTCTTCCAGACCACCTTAAGATTTCAAATAGAATTGTCTGATATGAGCTTAATAGGATCTGACAGTCATAGAGGAACATTCTCTCTTGAAGAATTTATGGGTTCTTCAGAACGCTATCTGGGCGGCCACCTCTGCCCATATCACTGATGCATGAGTTCATCTTTGGCAAGACAGCCACAGAATTACTTTTCTACAGAGAACTGATAACTTCTTGGGGGAGAAGAGGGTCAGCGTGTCACTATGTGAAAATCAGAGAACATAAGCCCCAAAAGCTATAAAAATTTTAAAAAGTCACCGGGTGTTTTAGAAAATGAGCTTTTTTTCTGCCTGCATTCCATCAGGCAGCAATGTTTGCTCTGATTACCTAACTCCACTTCAACTGTCTCTCAGCATTCCCCTGCCTGTAGCTTATCACTTTTACTCTAAAGGGGATTTGATGTTCTGTCAACTTCCCTACTGTTTCTAGCAGTGTTGTGTCTAGATAGCATCTGAAAGCAAACACAAAAGAAAAAAAGAAGAAAACAAACAAACAAACAACGAACCATGAGCAACACAAACAATCTCAAATTATTTTGACCTCTGCCAAATTTCTTGAGGTGTAAACTCTTCTACCAGGTGGTAATATTATGCAGACTCAGGTCACTGTTGCCTTCTGAAATGAATTTAAATTTCATTAAAGCAGTATTTTCTTTTATTTAGAACTTGGGCCCTTGGTAGCAAAAATTCTTTCTTCTAGTCTATTCACCCTAAGTTTGATTTTTGAAACATGTCTATTCTTTCAAGAGTTCTAAAATACATCCAATCCACTCAAAATGGATTGAAGCCTTAAGGACATGACCTGAAACCATAGAAACCTTGAAGGCAATGTACAGGAAAGGCCCCTTGATATTGGCAGTGTCTATGATCTTCTGGATATCATATAAAAGCCTCAGTCAATAAAAGCCAAAGGCAAGCAGCAGGATAACAGCAAACTAAAATAATACTTCTTTTCAGTAAAGCAAATAATAAAAAAATTAACATCAAAAATATTTAACAGAAAGGTAACAATTTTCCAGTGCAAATTAATTTTTGCAAACTAGAAACCAAATAATGGTTAACATAAGAATATATAAGGGGCTCATTAAATTGTATGGAGAAGCAAATGAAATAAATGAGTTATAACTTCTTTGAGTGCTTTTCTGAAGGAGATTTAAAAAATGGCCATCAAGTACATGAAAGTGGGTGAAACCTTGCTGGTCATCATGATAACGCAAATATACAACAGTGAAACATGCTTTTCCACCTATTTTGACTGGCACAGAAGTGAAAATGTGCTCAGATTTCCTTACTGAATTAAAAATGATGCTATTAAGCATTTATCTCCTCAAATGTGTCAAGTGCTTTTTGTATCTATGTGACAAAATAGCTTTAATAAGAAACCTGAGAGAGGGAGGAGTTTTGGACATGGTCTTATGAAAACAGACTGGCCTTTAGCTTGGTATGTAGCTATAGAGGGCCTTGAAAGAAACTATTTCTGTAGCCATTATAGCATAATGCATTTACAAGTACTATACTCTACTTTCCAGGAAAGACTGATTTTGACTTGAGGTTTAAGAGGCTTAATTCTACGATCATTTGGCTAAATGTGCTTGAATAGAACAATATGGGAGTAAAAGAATGGAGGTCTTCATCTTCTGATGGAGAGGAAGAGGAGCAAATGGAGATAGTGAGAACCAGATACATCCTCTGAAGGCATTCTCTACTCAGCTACTTTCTCAAACTAGAATTTATTTTCCAACTTTCTGAATCATTCTGAAACAATAATGCCATCTGGAGAGTAAGCCTTCTAACATTTAGGTTTATGAAGGCCATTTGTGTCTTCAAACCAGAGTACACACTTGGTACATAAAAGTTCTGGCCATTTCATAAGGTAAAATTATTTTGACTCAGGTTCAAGGGTCCTCAACAGCTTAAGAGCTTAAAAATTTCTCCAGAGCCTAAATTCAATGTTGCCCGAGAGAGTTAAGAAACTTGTAGCTGTGAATGAAAGCAACTTACTTATATTTTGAATATAAAATAACATTTATCAAAAGAGAAGAATGGGAACATTGGAATCAGGAAAAGATAGAGGAAAAAGAAGGACCAAAGTTTACATTGAAAATATTAAATGTTGATTTCAGCTCAGAAAGAGTGCCTGCCTGGCAGTTTATGGCCCTGTGCTTGTCAGCACCACATATCTGGATACAGTAGTTTGCTCTTGCAATCTCATCACATAGGAATTGGGCAAGAGAAGTTCATTAGTTCAAAGTCAGTTTATTCTATGTAGCAAAAGGTCAGCCTGGGCTATAAAAGACACTTTCTCAAAACAACTCAAACACAGAGGAAAACAAAAATCCTAGAATCACAAATAAAGCATCTGGGATATTCATTGTCATGACATGAACTCCAATGAGCTGGACTAGCTATGGCCTGAGCCTTATCCTGGAATGCCTGTGGATTTGTTCATTGTAGGTGGACCTATTTCCTGACATTATCAATTTTACACTACTCTACTGCACCTTTGTCCTCACTCTTCCAGACAACATTTTTTTCCCTCTGTAAAGCCTGTAGGGATCTACATCTTGCTATACATACCAAGCCTCCAAGATTTTCATGAGCATTCTGTGAAGCGGCCTCCTAAATCCAAGCCCTTTACATTCTATATCCATGCAAAATCAATAGCACATAAACAACAACAAAATCTGCCTTGCTTTATGTAGTATTCTGGTCTCTTGGACTACAGGGGCCTCTGAGTTTCTAGGAGGCTGAATGAAGGTAATCCTCTTTCCAGATGACTTTGAGCCCACATTAATGTCCAGAAGCAATTGCCAAAATCAAGATAAAGTTTTCCAAAGAAGTTAAAACTTATTGTGTGTGTGCCTGTGATGACTAGAATAAGACTAGTTTCTGATGTGCTCTGAACTTATCTGTGATATTTAAGCCTCACTGGGAACTTACTGAATTTACAATAACCTTGCAGTTACATCTCTAGAAAGATCTGTTAACTTCCTTTCCTCTGCTTTCTGACCCATCAAGATCTGAATAAGAAAAGAAGAAGAATGGGTATTCCACAACTATGATACAAAACAAGCCCCCAGTCCCTTGAGTTGTTTCCTGTTAGGTTTTCTGTTACCACAAGGAAAGTCACTCTTTCCAAATGTGCTGATTCCACTGTCTCTTTATTAGCTGCAACTTCCTTGAACACAACTATATACTCATTTCTTTTTCTGCAAAACCTTCTGATTGTTCAGAAGTCCATGTCCTGTAGTTCCTCATATTTTCAGTGCAGAATTGGCTAACAGCAGCTAGTAATAACCGTGGCATGATCTGGATGCTAGAAGGCCCTAGTATATTCTGTGGCAGATTAATTCGACTGCCACCTTTATTTTTTTTATTAATTTATTTATTTTTATATCAATCACAGGTTACGTACTTTGCATCCCAGGCATAGCCTCCTCCCTCATTCCCTCCCACCCTCCCACTCCCTCCCTCATCTCCCTCCTCCCCGCCCCTTCCAAGTCCACCAACAGGGGAGGAACTCCTCCCCTTCCATCCAACCCCAGCTCATCCTGTCTCCTCAGGGCTGGCTGCAATGTCCTCCCCTGGGATCTAGCCAATCTGTCACTCCCCAGCTTGTATGGGAGAGGGTCAAAGAGTCAGCCATCAAGTTCATGACTGAAACAGTCCCTGTTTCCCTCACTAGGGTCTTCAGTCCGACAAGGAGCTATCATGGGCCCCATCTGTGCAGGGGTTCCAGGCCATATCCACACATGGTCCTTGATTGTAGAAACCGTCTCATACAAGACCCCTGTGCCCTGCTCAGTTTGGTCTTTGTGCAGCTC
>CM053748.1:32411803-32430988 GCA_028658305.1 Pachyuromys duprasi
AATTAATAAGAGTAAATAAAACAAAATTACTAGGCACACCGTTATTTCTAAAATACAGAGCTGAATACACTAGGACATCAAGAAATACAGAAGCTTATGTGTTCCATTCATAGGAGACAGCAGAGCTGATGTTGGCAATGTTGGGGCAGATGAATGATTTAGGCAAGATTATATATACATAATATTATATATATATATAATTATATATACATATATGTGTGTGTATATACTTATATTGATTATAAGAAGAATAGCTAAAGGCATGTGATAAAAATTCTTGGAGGAGTCATGTCAATCTTTAGACCATTTCCTGTTATTTGATATCTTCCCTGGTTCATAGGATTTCTGAGGACAATCTTCCTGACATTTAGATTCCATTTGGAGAATTCACCTTTTAGCAGATAAGGAGAGTTCAGCACAAAGTCCTGACTATACAAGTCTCCGCAAGTACTGTCAGTTTGAAATATTGATCATAGGAAAGTGGAACATTTGAGGTGGTATTTATTTGAACTCTCAATAAATACAGAACATACTGGCTATTCAAGAAATAAATGATGATAAACACAGGGTGGATGCCACAGAATGAAGATACCTAGGAATTTGCCCTACGCCTGCTAGAAATATACACCTTTAGGTCCAATTCTATGTACACTGATTTGCAATCTATGTCTTGTCAGAATTCTCAGGTTTCTCTTAGATGACTCTAGCATGCTTTAATTTGTTGGTCTGTCTTCTTCATTGTGTATATGATATGAATATCTGTTTCAAGCTCACACTGCCATATTCCACCTGACAATGATGGCCTGTAACCTGATTTGAGAGTAGAATGCTTGTTTTCTCTTTGTGAAACAAATTATCAAGTGACTGAATGTTTAAATGGTTTAAAAAGTTCTGTATCAGAAATATTGAACTTCAGTAATCATGTTATACTGCAATTCCACAAATGAAATTTCCATTTATATAAGTAGTAGTATTCTAATTATAAAGAGAAGAAAATCCAGCTTAGAAACTTAAACAATTTTTGAAAGTCATACACTAAATAAATTTGGGCATAATTTGAGAAATAACGCAAGTTTTATGTAAAACCATTTTTTTTGGCTGAGCCAAAACGTGCTCAGAAGTCTGCCTATTCTTTAATACAGAAATTGCTGTCAGGTCCTGAAAGTGTTCTCAGAATTCTGAATGTTTAAAAAAAACTTTAATCTGATGTTTTCATAAGATAACCGAAGAACAGATAAAATTTATACTTCTTTCATTAGTCAAAACTTTGTATCACTAACTCTGATGTTTTCTATAAGATTTATCATATGTATGCTTTCTAAATCTCATGTAGAGATGTAAATAAGATGAGACAATTTGATTTGTTTGTTACAAATAAACAAACAAAAACAATGGAAGATGTTTTCTAAAGCACCATAGTAAGATCTATGATTTAAGATTTAATATATCAATTAATAAAATCATGAGTAAATATGTGAAATCATTAATATTGAATAATATTGTCCTTATTTGCAAAGAGTATTAAAATGGTTCAAAGTTAGAAGGCATTATAATGTTTTTGACATTATAAAGTCTTCAAAAAGGAAGAAAATTACACACACACACACACACACACAAACACACACACACATATGTGTGTGTGTAAACACTTAGGCAAGAAAAATCTTTTTGCATGCCTATATGCCTGATCATTACAGCAGAAACTAAATGCATGCTCTGCAGGTGCCAGTCAACAGAAAAATCCATTTATGAATACAGGAGCTAAATATTGCAAATAAAAAGTCAGTGGTGGTTTGACAAGGAGTTTAAAAGAAGGACTAAGCAAAACACTGTAGTTTGAATGTAAAAGTATTTTAATTTGAAAGACATCTTGGGGCAACTTATCAGAGTAACAGAATAACTCTAAAATAAGAGTTTCTTCAACTTAGAAATTGTTTCTTATAAAATGCTCTGGGTCTAGCCAGAAAAAAATTATAAATAATGAGACTGGGATACATCAGAATAGAGACAATTATCAGCTTCCTGTGACAAAAAGGATGAATCTTCCCTTTTAAACATTTGTCTTTGAAACTGTTTATTTACAAAAGTGAGCCAAAGTTTTTAATCTTTGTGAAATAAAAGAATGATTCCATTTACAATGCTATACATAAATAAAAAGTTTTCATCTCCTTTCTCCTGATGATAAATGACAGTTTTTTTTTTCCTCCTGACTATCTATCTTTATCAGTGACTTCTAAACCAAAATGATTTATAAGAATTGTCTGAATTTGTTACGGCAGGTTTATGAGAAGGCATCTTGGGTGCTGTGTTTGATGTATGACTGTCACACAAAGGTTGAAAGGGAACTGTTTTGATTACATAGTTCTGGTGGAAACTGCAACAATGAACTAAGGTAAGAGTTAATAGCCTATATTTTAGAGAAGTGTTTGGTCATCAGTGTAGGAGCATCAGATTGGCTTTTGTGCTTTTCTTTCATTATCCAGAATGAAGATGAGCAAAACTCTATTGAAAATTTTATTGTCAGAATTAATGGTGACTATTTCTGTGTCTGTCAAGATAGAAAGAGAAATGCTGAATGATTTAATCTTAGGAAATTATTATATATTATCTAAACTATTGAGAAGAAGACAGTATCAAAAATGACAGGGAGAAGTCTAGAAAAGTTTTGCCTAGAAAATTCTAAAGACAGAACTGGCTGAGATGGAGCTGTGTATCTACCAAGAAAAGGACTGAAGTGCAAATGTCTTCTGACTGCCATGAAGTTCTTGAAAGGGAACGATGTCAATAATGAAATGAGAAAATTTTATTTTCTGTTCTATCTTTTTGCCTTCAGGCCTTGAATTTAAACAACTCAGTTATACAAATTAACAATGGCATGAATAATTATAGCTGTAGATTCAAAGTACATATTTTCCTGAGTGCTTGTTGATATAATTTCTTTAACAGTCCTTAACAGAGTTCTCAGTATGCCTCCTGGTAAACTGAGTGTTTTGTGAATGTTGGATTAATGGTTAATAATATCCTTAATATGTCAAAATCAAATTCCAAGAGACTTCCCCTCTGTATGTCCCTCATTTTAAATGTACTGAAAATAAATCAGAATACCAGATTGTACTGAACACATGTGCATGCACATGTATGCATATATAGACGCTTAGCTTGCTCAGTTAATATTATCTGCGTTTAGCATAAAAATCATTCTTGCAAAGTTACAACTTTATTGGTAGGTAAATTTGGAATAGAAGACAGTTGTTTACTAAAGACAACCAAAAGTGTAGGTTGTAAAGCTAGGTGTGGTGGTTCATGCCTTTAATCCAAGCATTCAGGAGGAAGATGAAGGTTGATCTCTGAATTTGAAGCCATCCTGGTCTACATAGAAACTTTAAGGATAACCAGAACCAAACACAGGGAAACCCTGCCTCAAACAAAGAAACAAACAAATGAAATTGTGAGCTATGGTTGCTATTCACATCTGCAAAGTATCAGAAAATGAAAATAGAAACTTTTCAAATATAGAATTATACTGGATGCTTACTAGATTTCTGGAGAGACCTTCCTAAATTACTGATGGAGTCTATACATGACTGAAAGCTCATGAGAAGTCAACAGATCTATACTTTTCACAGCCAGATAATCTTTCCCTGACAAGATCTTCTAAAAATTTAGTGAAGTCAGAATTTATTGTCAAATTAAATAAATTATGGAAATAGCTTCAATCTAGGAGCTTGGCTGCAAATTTACTTGAAAAAGTGACACGGAGATATGACTTCTGTACTCATGAGGATGTCTGTAAATCTAATGACTTATTTCTCACAGTGGAACTGATGATCATTCTTATCACACAATGTATAACAAAGCTGTCAATGCAACTTATACATGCAACATTTATATGAATAAATTCCTTCAAAATGACAATGAGGTAAACATATTTTTTCGATTCATTTAAAAATCATAAGGGATAATAACATAATAGGCTGTATATGTATGTAGGTCACAATTTGGTTAGATATTACATGCATCAAATATACATAATTACATTGAAATAATTTTAAGCATTATTCAGCCAAAATAATGAGCACATATAAAACATTGGTTAAGATTTTCTCTTGTCATACTAAAAATTATTTCTCATATCTCCTAAATACAACAACCAGGTAAAGTTTTGCTTGCTTTCTGTCCTCTGAGAAATGTTTTATTTATTACTATGCATTAATTTTGTATCCCAGCTATAGCCCCACCCTTATTCCCTCCCAATCCTGCCCTTTACCCCTCATCTCCTCCCATGCCCCTTGCCCAATCTACTGATAGGGAGGAACTCCTCCCTTTCCATCTGACCTTAGCCTATCAGGTCTCATCAGGACTGTCTTTCATAGCCTTCCTCTGTGGCCTGGTAAGGCTGCCCTCCCATCCCCATCCCCACCCTCCATCAGGGGGAAGTGATCAAAGAATCAGCCATTGAGTTCATGTCAGAGACAGTCCCTGTTCCCATTACTATGGAACCCACTTGGACACTGAGCCAACATGGGCTACAACTGTGCAAGGGTTCTAGGTTATCTCCATGACTGGTCCTTGCTTGGAGTATCAGTCTCAAAAAAAGACCCCTGAGCCCAGATTTTTTGGTTTTTGTTATTTTCCTTGTAGAGTTCCAGACCCTTCCAGATCTTTCTATTTTACATCAACTAATTGTTCACATTTTGTTGCAATTCAAGTGTATTATGCACACTGAATTTGGTAACACCAAAACTGTTTATGTATTTCGCTGCAGAGCAACAGTTTTATTATCTAAATTCACGGTTTTTACACAAAAGGATATCTGAAGCACTTTTGTATGCTAGGATTTATATGAATATATGCATTTATTTTCTTTTCACAAATAACCTGAAGTTAGATAGCTATATAATGCAGTCAGTATTTGTTTGACATTTAATTTCAAAATTTATAATAGGTGAATTTTGCTGTTCAATTTCTTTTTTCCTGAACTCAGTGGTGTTAAACCTTCTGACCTTGTATAGGATTGCTTGTTTCTTATATATCAGTTAAATTTGGATAACAAAGAGATGAGGGTTTGAAGAATTCAGACGTTATTAGATGTGTTCTTACACCAACCTCTAGTCATCTGCTTATCTGTAACCTTTGCTGCTTTCTCTTGAAGTCTGTACTGGGTCAGTCTGTCTCTGGTACCTGGAGTATTCTTCAGGAAGGTGAGAGAGATCCACTGGTTTGAGAGTGGATGTTGGTGTTTCAGCTATAGCTAAGGGAGGAAGGTTGCAGGCCCTTATGTGTAAACATGGGCGAGTGCTTGGCAGTGTGTCTTGAGGAAGAGAGTGGAGCTTAGGCAAGGGGGATAGGGGGTGCAAATGCTATAGCTGTTTGCACAATGCTTATGCGCTTATGATGCCCTGAATACCTCAATAGCCTACAAGCCTGTTGTACTGTCCTCCTGGTATTCGGATCTATCTGGGCTCTAGAAGTTGTTTGCCTGGATTCCATTGAGAGACACAAAGCAGGGGCTTCAATGTTGAGAACGCTGTCCCAAGGATCCCTAGGTTGTCTAGGGTCGGGGTACGGGTGGGAAGGATCAGATGACTTTGGGCCAGCAAGAGCAAATGAGAGTCCAGGAGATCCATTAGCTCAGTGCTGTCCAATGTTTGGTCGCCAGGCTGGTATACATCTGTAGCTTCAGTCAGAGTGCGTGGAGGCTCCTGATTGTACTAGTCATTGTCCTGCCCCAGAGGCAGCTCTAGGAGAGCTGCTTGTGTTCTTTCAGTCAGTGAGAGCTGAGGCTTGTGCTTGGGGCAATCACTGAAGTCTCAGCCAAGCAGTCACAGTGCTTGGCAGAGGCCACTGCTGGGCGCCTTGCTGAGCAAGGATACCCATGCTTGGGGAAAGAGGAAGTGCAGGGTATTGAATATTCTTCATTCTCATTCCATGGAGATGTTCACAGGTGACCTGGATTCAAACTGTCACAGCTCCCGGGTTGTCCCTTCTGGCCTAGGAAGCCTCAATGTGGATATTCTGGATTCAGCTGCCCCTCCACTCACCAATTTCAGAGTTTGGGATCCTGTGCCCCTCAGATACTGTGTGTACAGGTAGCCGCCATCTTGGAAACCTGAATTCAGACTTTATAGTTTACATTTCTTGGTTGCTTTTATTATTGTTACATTCTTATCTTCCTATTAAAATTCTTTAGATGTACCACTTTATTTCTCCATTACAGTGTATTTAGGTTGTTTCCATTACTTGGCTGTTATTACCAAACTACTCTGGATGTTAATTAACATATATTTTAGGTCTACTATAATCTGGATATAATTTTAGACGATATGTTAAATTTGTGGCTAAAAGTTATATTATTTTTAATTTATTTAGTTTGTACTATAAATTTCTTTTTTAAAATAATAGTGAATTTGTGGTAAAATCTTTTAATGCCAATTACTAATGCAATCATAGTATTGGCAACATCAACATAAACCATATCACTAAGACACCTTTAGCCTTAGAATAAGATAATAACTCAGCAGTGAGAAGCAGTAATCCATGATCTCCTCACCCAGTTATGATGACTATTGATAGGGTTATTAATGGCAACTACTGTGAGTTAAGATGAGAGAGCAGGGATACAAGGTATATACATAAACACAAAAAAGTCAATATACAACAAGCCAATAGCCAACATCAAATTAAATGGAGAGAATCTTAAAGTAAGTCCACTAAAATCACACAAAAAAGACAAGGCTATCCATTATCTCTGTATTTATTAAATATTCTACTTGAAGTTTTAGCCAGATCAATAGACAACTAAAGGAGATCTAGGGGATACAAATTAAAAAGGAAGAAGTCAAAGTATCACTTCACATATACTAAAAGAGTATATATATATATATTCATATATATATATATACATATATATGTATATATATATTCCCCAAGATAGTATATATAATATAATATATATATACTATTATATATATTATATATACTATTATATATTTATATATACTATATATGTATATATATATATATATATATATATATATATCCCCAAATTCTGTCAGGGAACTCCTATAGGTAGTAAAAATACCTTCGGCAAAATGGCTGGATACAAAATTAGCTCACAGAAATCATTTGCCCTTCTTTATATAAGCAACAAATGGGCTAAGATACTAGGGAAACGACACCATTCACAATAGCCAAATATGCTATAAAATATGTTGGTATTACTCTAACCAAGCCAGTGAAAGACCTGTATGACAAGAATTTCAAGTCTTTTAAGAAAGAAAGTGAAGATGATATCAGAAGCTGGAAAGATGTCTCTTGGTCATGGATTGGTAGGAATAAAATAGTAACAAAAAAGGTCATCTTACCAAAAGCAAGCAAGAGATTAAATGCAATTCTCATCAAAATTCCAAAACAGTTATTTACAGTCCTTGAAAGAGCAATCCTCAACTTTGAATGTAGAAATTAAAATATCAGGATAACTAAAACAATTCTGTACAATATGTACAGAATGTACTGTATGGCAGTAACACCACTCCTGATTTCAAGATGTACCACACAGCAATAATAATAAAAATCCATGGTATTGGGGTTGATCAATGGAATCATATTGGGGACCCAGAAATAAACCTACATACATATAAACACTTGATTTCTAACAAGTAAGCCTAAACCACACAATAGAACAAAAACGCATCTCCAACAAATGGTTCTTTTCTCACTGGGTGTCTGCATGTAGGAGAATACAAATAGATTCATATTTATCATCCTCCCCAAACCTTAAGCCCAAGTTCATCAAAGATCTCATTATCAAACTGGATTCACTAAATCCAATAGAAAAGAAAGTGGCAAATATCAGTTAGCAAGTTGGTTTAGGAGACAACTTCCTGAACAAAACACCAACAGCACAGGCAATAAGATAAAAAAATAATAATAAAATGGACCTCTTGAAATTAAAAAAGCTTCTACCAAGGAAAGGATGCCATCGACTAGGCAAAATTGCAGCCTACAGAATGGGAAAAATCTTCACTCAACCCTACATCTGACAGAGGACCAATATAAAAAATATATTAAGAACTCATGAAATTAAAAGCCAACAAACCAAATAATCAAATTACAAAATGGGGTACTGACCTAAACAAAGAATTCTCAACTGAGGAATCACTAATGGTCAAGAATTACTTAAAGAAATGTGCAACATCCTTAGTCACCAGGGAAATGCAAATCAATATTACTCTGAGATTCCATTTTACACCCATCAGAATAGTTCAGAACAAAACAAAAGCAAAAACAAAAAATCCTTAAGCAACAACACATTTTGGTGAGGATGTGGAGAAAGAGAAACACAATACCACAAAGGTATCTGCTCAACTATGTTCAGAGTCACCAGTCATTGTTTCTCATATTGTTCAGCAACTATGACTGTCTTCATTCACTGGTTTTAACGAAAAAAAAAAAAAAAAGTCTTTCTCATTCAGGTTGAAAGTGAGCTTTGTCTATATGTATATACATATGTATTTAGAATGTAATTTAATGTTATGTCAACTTAGCTAAATAAGAGTAGTAAGTTCTTGCCAATGGCTTGTGACTTTTCCAGCCATATGGTTTTTAACCATGTTTACAATAGTAGGCATATAGTCACACCTGTGAAGCAGGCCATAAATCCAGTCAGAGAGTTATTGGTGTCCTCCATAACTGTCAGGCCACTATTGCATCAGCAGATACATCTTGTCCAGTAGGTTAGAATTATATTTCATAGAATTCACACTTGAATAAAACTGTTGATGCTTTCTTATCTCATAAAATATTTCACAGCACTCTCCAGCACTGTGAAACCTAACCAGGAGAGAGAAAATTTCTATCTCATTTAGTCTGTTTTTTCTCCCCTAAATCTTCCACAAGAAGTATGCTGTGTCTTTACCAATAGACTCTTATCATCTACTTCCATGATAAGAACCTGTATTTTTTGGTGGGGGATGGCTCTGTGCTCTTTCTGGCCAAAGTCTCACACTAAGGTATTTTACACCTAGAACTGGAAAGTTTATTCAGTAATGGACAGCCTTTAGGACCCACATTATCCATCATTCCCTACCTGGATTGCTTTGTCTGTCCTCAGTGGGAGAGGATGTGCTTATTCCTACTGAGACTTAATGTGCCATGGTAGGTTGGTACTCATTGGGAACCTCCCCTTCTCTGAGGAAGGGCTGCAAGGTTATCTATCTCTACAGAGATTTTCCCTTCTAAAACCTTTTTCTGTAATAAAGATATATTTAGTTAGGTTACAAGACATAAGATTTCACCATGGCTTTGTTCATATACTTCATTTTGAATACCCCCCAACTTCCTTGTCTCTGTCATTGTTTCAATTTGCCTCCAGATCTATCATTTTCTGTTCACAGCCATCTTCCTTCTCAACTTTCATTTAACCTGTGTTCAACAACGACATCTCTCCCTTAAGATATTTTTCTTTCCAGGGGCCTTGTAGTAGTATCTTAGTTTCCCCAGACTCTCCAATAAAACATAAAAGCCTAAGGTTTGAAGCAAAGGTCCATATATGAGGCAGAACACTCATTGCTTATCTTTTAGACTTGTATTATCTTTTCCTGTGAACAGATTCCCTAATTCCTTATAATCATTTCTAGCCTCAGTTATTTACTCGAAATGACTTCTTATAGTTGCAGACATTTCCATTGTTTACATATGCCATAGTTCTATTCATTCATATGGGAAAATAATCTATAAGAATTAATCATTTATGTGGTAAAGAACTAAGAGGGAGAAATTCAAAGCTTCAAAACACAATGACATGATGAATGTTTAAAGAAAAGAGAACACTCAGCACAGCTTTTAATTACACATTGCACATGTATTAAATTGATGAGAACAGGAGACAGGAAGTAATGAAGTGAGTACAGCTCTAAGATTGCCTTCTAGATATTTATTATTATTATTATTATTATTATTATTATTATTATTATTATTATTATTTTGTTTTTTTCTTCTGATGTCAGGTAGTACCAGAAAGGTGTTCTGGTTCTTGTTTATTTGTTATATCCTAAATGAGCATCTCTGCCTGGGCACTGTAGGACACTGACATGGGGAGGATACTTGAGTATCTGCATGGGAAAACTGGATTTAGCAGCTCATCGTCCTCTCCATATCTCATCTTCCCTAAGCCATTTTTAAAAGTCCCCAGAAGAATAGGTCATTGGTACCCTATTTTTCTGGGTCCCCTCTTGGAATGTAAGTTTCTTTATTTTATCTCTTCTTCTTGATCCCCCTCTCCATCATATGTTCTCACATAAAAACTAAATGTGTCCCTGAATCTTACCCTCTGTCATCTATAAATTTGACTCTTTGAATTATGGAGGTAACAATAAAATCAAGAGCTTGGGCCGCTCTCATGGCAAGCCTTTAATACCTAAAAAATTAATATGAAAGAAAAAGAAAATCAAAGAGCAATACACACATAACTCTATATTTTACTTATTGTAATCAGCAAAACAAAATAAACACTTTATATCATACAGCACAGACTAGAGAGATGGCTCAGAGGTTAAGAACATTGTCTGTGCTTCCATAGGTCCTGAGTTCAATTCCCAGTGAGTCACATGGTGACTCACAACCAATTAAAATGAGATCTGGTGCCCTCTACTGGCATAATGAATCAAAAAGAAAAGAAAGGAAAAAAAGACAAGCTGCTTTTTAAAATAAATAAATAAATAAATGAATGAATAAATAAATAAATAAATAAATAAATAAATAAATAAATAATACAGTACAGAGGCATTTGTTTCAAGTTTCTGATCTAACTATTAGTTCTTTGGCAACAATACAAAATAAATGAATATTTAAGCTCTATATTGACACAAGTATTCAAATATTCATATTCTAATACATCTACTTCAGAACAAAAATGAACAATGGAAATACACCTCTGGATTTAGCACCCAATTCTTCATTTTCATATAGCTTTTATTTTTGTTTTCTCCCATAATCACCCTTAAATTTATCAGGATGTACCCATTTGAGATATAAAAAAACATGTTATATTTTGAGAAGCTGAAAGAATCCTTTTCTTTGCATTAATTATGTTCTAGTCTAACAAATTCTAACACCTGAAATTGTATGTTCTTTATAAGTTGCTTGGAGAAAATTTAAAAAAAACACTTTTCTTATATTTAAGTAAGATTTAATGTAATGTCTTATCAACCACAAAGAAAAACCATGCATTATTGTTTTGAAAAATATTTTTCCCATCAGTTTTTAAGTTAAAATGCAATTGGAGAAAAATTACAGGAATGGATAACTTATATGTATTTCATTTTTTATAATGTCTCATTTGTTCAAGCTCTAGATTTCTAGAGTCAAAAGTTTCTATAAGTTTATTTACTTTGATCCATTGATGTCACAGATCATAATGTGTGTATTCAGATATGGCAAATGACTAGATGACTGTAACCCACCTGTTTCCAGCTTTATTTATTTATCTATCTATCTATTGATTGATTTATAGATTGTTTGATTAGAGAAACTAGGGAAATCAGAGCAGGATATACTGCTGTGCGCATGTAATATCTGCCTCTCAAGAAGTTGAGCAAGAAGGATCAAGGCAAGATGGCAAGTCACTGTCAAAAAACAAAAACAAAACAAAACCCAAAACAGCAAAACTCCACACAAACTCAGAAAAGAAACAAATAGCTTTCATTTTCACTAAAGGGCACCATGCCGTCACTGTCACTAGAAGACAAGGGTCTTTTTTTTCTCTTTTAAATATATTTTATTTTACTTTATTATGTTTTACAATTTCTTCACTTTATATCCCTATTTTAGACCCCTCCCTCATCTCCTTACCATCTCATCCTCTCGCCCTCTTCCCCACTATCCACCTCCCCTAGTCTACTGAATGATGAAGTTCTCATCTCCTACTATATGACCCTAGCCTATCATGTCTCATGAGAACTGCCTGGATCCTCTTTCTCTGTGGGTTAGAAAGGTCACTCTTCCAGAGGAAAGTGATTAAAAAACTGACAACCAAGTTCATGTCAGAGACAAGCATTACTCACATTGCCAGGGAACCTACATGGAGACTGAGCTGCCAATGGGATACATCTGAGCAGGGAGTCTAGGTCCTCTCAGTGCATGGTCCCTGGTTGATGCATCAGTCTCTGCAGGTCCCCCTGGTTCCAGATTTTTGGCTTTGTTGATTTTCTTGTGGGCTCTGAACTTTTTTTTAACAATAGCACCCATAAACTTAAAAAAAAATGGCTTCTTTGGATAGACTTCATTTTGCAATGCAATGAACCTACTTCGTGAAGTGTGCCGTGATACTAACAGTTTCAGCTCTCAATCCTGAAAAATCTCTTTTTAAGGAACTAAAATGATTTCCCCTTCTATTCACTGGAGTTTAGGCTAAATAGTTAAAGACAGAACATTTTCTACAACATAATTAAACAACAATCGCAGGGAGAGATGTAGACGAGAAAGAAAAAATCTAGATAGCAAATGACCTTGGGAAACAAAACAAAACAAAACAAAACAAAAAACATGGTCTGTCTAATTTATCAAAACCATCTCCAAGGAATAAACACTCCTGAAGAAGTTCTAAGCTATCTGACTACACAAGCTTCTATCTGACCTTCGATAATGAAGTCACTTGAATGACAGATGAATAGATTTAGCAAAAAAGAGCAGCATAGTTTTTAAGTGTTTTAGTAAGTGCCCTGATACTGGATATCACCATTTCGTATATATTAATTTGGGGACACAACATGCAATATAAGTACATGTTCATGCACACCTACACACCTGTGAGTGAACCGATTCACAAATAAATTAATATGCCCATATGTACAGACCATACCACACATCCAAAACACAAAATAAGTTAACATGTTATTGGTTGTGTGTTCCATGTTATTAAAATATGTAGAAAATCTGTACATTATAGACTCAGAATCTGTTAGAAACATTGTTTGAGATGTTGCACATTTCATGAAGAAATGTGCAACATCCACAGATTTTGAGTTCTCCTGCTTTCAAACCATTATAAAATAAAATACAGTCTCCTTCAGAAAATGACATGCATTTGACCACATGTATGGGAAATCAAACAGCACATTTCAGGATGACTAACAATTTTTGAGTTATTATGTTAGGCACATCTCCAGGAAATGATATAATAAAATTAATTTGACTGATAGGACATGCAGATTTAGATAGGTGATAAAAGGCATATGAAAAATGAAAGAAGCGAAAATTAGTTTGAAAAAATAGCCACAATTAATTTTTATCACCAGCAATAAACTAAGGTACAGTCACAAAATGGAATAACATGCAACTATTAAAATGAGTGATACTGGTATCATGTAACTACAAGACATGTACCCTCAGAAAGGTGATTACGTGAAAAGAAAGTATATGCTTTAAGTCCATAAACATGTCCAGGTAATTCAGAAATACATAGAACCGTATATATTTTACATAGTTATGAACATTTTGGATAAAAATTTTAGATTTAAATGAATGTAAGTTGATCTTTACTTCTTGTTATTCTAATAGTTTCAAACTGAATATAGATTACTGACAAAATATTGGACAGTGGGTAATATCCTAATTACACAATAGTTTATCAAATAGAGTAGCTTATCACTAATCTTTTTAAAATCTCAGGAATATCACTTTCCTATTTGCTATCAAGGAATATTAGGAGAAATACTATATATATGCCCCCTGCTCTACTTGAAGAGTCCAGCCTGATAGAGATGCCAGGTTGCAGAATTTTTTAATGTAATTTATTTATTTTTATATCAATCAAAGGTTAGGTACTTTGCATCCCAGGCATAGCCCCCTCTCTCATTCGCTCCCACTCTCCCCATGCCTCCCTCATCTCCTCTCTGCCCCCCTCCAAGTCCAGCTACTGGGAAGGACCTCCTCCCCTTCCATCTGACCCCAGTTCATCTTGTCTCCTCAGGGCTGGCTGCAATGTCCTCCCCTGGGATCTAGCCAGGCTGTTACTCCCTGGCGTGTATGGGGGAGGGTCAAAGAGCCAGCCATAGGGTTCATGACAGAAACAGTCCCTCTTCCCCTTACTAGGGTCTTCCATTGGACACTGAGCTACCATGGGCCACATCTGAGTGGGGGTTCTAGGCCATATCCATACATGGTCCTTGGTTGGAGAAACTGTCTCGTATAAGACCCCTGTGCCCTGCTCAGTTTGGTCTTTGTGGAGCTCTTGTTCTCCCCAAGTCTTACTAACTTCCCCTATTTTTATTATTATATTTATTATTTTATTATTATTTCCTGCCCTGGTTGTGAGTCTTAATATCTGCTTTGATACATTGCTATATTGATTCTTTCAGAGGCTCCCTTTGGTATGCTCCTGTCCTGTTGCTTGTTTTCTCCTCCATTCAATGTCCATCTAGTTTATTCATCTAAATGAGCATTGATCATACCAACCTGTGTCCTCCTTCTTGTATATCTTCCCTAGGTGTGTAGATTTCAGCTTGAACTTCCTATCCTATAGGTCTATATAAGTGAGTATATACCATATGTTTCTTTCTGCTTTTGGTATACCTCACTTAGGATGATAGTTTCCAGGTCCCACCATTTGCCTACGAATTTCACGATTTCCTCCTTTTTACTTGCTGAGTAGTATTCCATTGTATAAAAGTACCATAGAATCTTGAGGCTAATGGTCACCCTACATCTACATTCAGGAAGAAGAGAGTGCAGGATGCTGGTGCTCATCTACTTTCTGCTGGTGAGTCAGCGCCTGAAGAGTGTTTTAATAGCAGCTGCAAATCCTATTAATTAAACAATTAGTATTTTCCTTCACAATGTTGTGCTTACCAGTTACATCAAAGAATGTTAGGTATATGTTACACATTTAAATATTTTGGCTACTGTGTGGTATAGGCACTTTCTTTGACATTGTAAGACACAGGTCGATTTAACTAGTTAGAAACATCATAAAATTCAGAGAAAGGGTGAAATTCTCTACCAGATTCTACAGTACAAGTTATCTGAACAGATGAGAGATATGAAAAGGTAGTTGTAAGTAATTGGTTACAAGGAACTTCTATTTTGTAATAACATGTTCTTTGATATAAGAAAGAATTTGGTTTGGTAAAAAAAAAAAAAATGCCAAGGTTATTTCAGTGTGCCATATGTAAGTTTCTCCCTACGTGAGTCACGTTTTCTTTATATGATTAATGATTTTTTTTCCTTTTGTAGCCAAAGCTGAAACTTTTCTGAAACAACAATAATCATTTTTTCTTATAAATAACTATAAAACGAGTATGAACAGAATCAATCATTTTTGAGTTGACAATGTCTACTTAATCCAACCTATGCAGGCTTGTGTCTGTGAGAACTGAGATCTGAGGACTTGAAGGAATTACACAGACTACAGTCTGATGCTGTAGAAAAGTTTACTTCTGTTTCCATGTACTTTTATACACGTGTGTCCAAGGAAGATTGTTTGAGGGAAGAAAACATGTAAATAAATGTCAATAAACACATACTAAATATTATCAGAGCAGGCCTTCCTCAGGACAGACCAAGATAAGCACAATTGCCTAGAGCATATTATAAATTATAAGTGGGAAACATGAAAACAATGCCATATCTAGATTCTGCATAAACTGACCAGATTGGGCTCTATAGCTACAATTTCACATCCAACAAGAATAAACAATATGTTACAATTTTTCCCCACTTGGACTAACTGATTGTATTTCTGTATAGATAATGATAGTAAGATCTTTTTTTGTAAAATATTATTTACAGTTATTTACTTTGTATCCAGTCTGTAGACCCCTTCCTCATTCCCACCCATTCCCACACTCCCTCTCTCATCTCCTCCTTGCCTCTCTCTAAATCCACTGATAGGGGAGGTCCTCCTCCCTTCCATCTAACCCTAGTTTATCAGGTCTCAACAGGACTAGCTGCAATGTCCTCCTTTGTGGCCTAGCAAGGCTGCTCCTGTATAACTAAGAGAGGTACCAAATCACATGCAAAAACAAGCTAGGGAACAAAGTGAATGCAAGGTAAAAGGTCTTCTGCCTTTTTTTTTTTTTTTCAGGAAAAAAGGCAGAACTAGCATAGTTCTGCAATAAATTGTTTACCATGCGTCATTCTTTTGACTGCACCACATTAGTGCCAATAGAAAATATTAGACTAAATTTCTAGAATAAAAGCTGGAAATAATATTAAAATGTTAAACTAAATGTTTCAGAAATCCACTTTTCATTGTGCCTTTTATTAACAACTTAATCAACAGATTTATATTTAAGGACCAAGTAACTGTAATTTTCTTGTTTTAAAATTTATTTTTTACTTTATTTATTTTTTCTTTATTTTTAACTTTATTTATGTGTTCATGTCTTTGTGAATATATGCCTTGTATTTTACGTACTTGAGGAAGCCAGAAGTGGGTGTCAGATCCCCTGGGCTGGAGTTTTGGTGGTTGTGAGCTACCTGGTGTGTGCTGGGAACTGATGTCATGTGCTTTGTAAGAGGAACAAAAACTCTTACCTCCATTTGCTTCTCCCCAGGCTTAAAAGTATAGGCTTGGGTCAAAATAATGACGAAGAGGTCCTCCAATATCAATGGACTGGGGAAGGGGCATGGGAAGAGATTAGGGAGGGCGCGATTAGGAGGGAATGAAGGTGGGGCTACTGCTGGGATACAAAGTGAATAAATTATAATAAATAAAAAATATATTTAAAATGAATAAGAAATGTAAACACATAGATAAAAGTATACCTCCTGTCAGTCATGGCAATATAGCAGTTCATATAGTTGTCATAAAAACAGAGAATTTGGAAATTTTAAAACTTTATCAAGCCAATAGACAGTTTCATTTTCTGCTTGATATTTATGTAGAGCTTTGTCTTAATGCTCAAACAAAAACCAAATACTGTTTATGACATTTGTACTTCCTTTAAAAATATTTGTAAAGTATATTATATCACATGAAATCTGGATTCTATTATTTTAGGGATGTTTGAATACCTCCTACCTGGATAAAACTATGTCATTAATATTCTGGAAAATTTCCATACCCTACATAACAGAGGGTTATAGTAGAACTTTAATTGCTAGTTGCCTAGCTATTAAATACTGATTTTAAACATAAAGAAATCAGTTAAAATGATATTTAATTCTTTGTTTTCTCCTAAAATTTTTGAGCTTAATGTATATATTTATATGGATTTTTCTTAATGTTTTATTCATTACATGTAACAATGATAACTTTGTACATTTTCATATCTTAGAACTTCAATTAAAATTCTTTCTGAATGAAATGTCTTGACACTAATTGGCTTCAAGGTATATTACATAAATACAAAGACAAGCAAAGATACAAATAATACAAGAGCTTTTGAATTATAAACTCAAAAAACACGAATGTACAATTATACACTGTATTATGGACATATATTCAAGTATATACACACACACACACACACACACACACACACACACACATATATATATATATATATATATATATATATGCTAACAAAATTTACTTGAATTTTTACAAATTATTGCCTTAATATAGTAGAATTAGACTAGTTTATTTACATAGTGATAGTATGTATATTACTATTATAAGTGGAACGTGTAATATGTACTATATTTGCACATTTATCATCTAACTATATGTCACATAACTTCTGAACTCAGAAACCCATCTTAGGATTTTCTCTTTGCTTCACATATTACAGGAGTGAAAATAAAGACTTTAGGAGATCCAAGATGGCTGCCATGAGAGAACACTGTGTCTGAGGAGTAGGAGAGCAGAAACAACGCAGCGACCAGGAGACTGAACTCTGGGACCTAAAACGCCAGCATTGTGAATGCCAGGTGAGCAGAACTCCTACGGTGAGAAAATCAAGTGGGAAAACCCTAGGGACACCCAGTTATTACCTGGAGAAATTTCCCAGTGACCAGCGGCACACAGCTCTGATCTGGACGAGCGGCTGCGCTGGGTGCCCACACCCGCCATTATAGACTGGATCTCACAATCTCCAGGGCAGTCTCAGGAGGAAGCAGGTGCCCTTTTCACTGAACTGTGCCCTACGAGCACACACTGCACCTGGGTTCTGCTTCGACCCACCAGTGTGCTGCGGGTTGGGTCTGATCATTAGAACCACACCAGACTGAGTGGATTGGGGGACCATTCACTCCATCAGCAAAATCTCAGTCAGTGTGTGAGTCCGCCAGCGGAACTGGGAGGATCCCGAGTTCTGCACCAACCCACGGGTGTACGGTGGGCACGCACAGATCGTGGGAACCACCACACACTGAGTGGTTTGGGGGACCATTTTGACCAGTCCACACACTGCAGGGGCGCGGGCCAAATGCTTCTGCCAGCAAAAACTCAGTCAGTGTGTGAGTCCCCTCTCGGATCTGTGAGGATCCCTAGTTCTGCATCAACCCACAGGTGTGTGGCTGGCGCGAACCAATCGTGGGAACCACCACAGGCTGAGTGGATTGGGGGACCATTTTGACCAGTCCACACACTGCAGGGGGGGGGGGGCGTGAGCCGAACGCTTCTTCCAGCAAAAACTCAGTCAGTATGTGAGTCCGCCAGCGGATCTGGGAGGATCCCGAGTTCTGCATCAACCCACAGGTGTGCAGCGGGCACGAACCTATCACGGGAACCACCACAGACTAAGTGGATTGGGGGACCATTCTGACCAGTCCGCACACTGCGGGGGTACTGGCCAAACGCTTCCACCAGAAAAAACTCAGTCAGTGTGTGAGTCCGCCAGCGGATCTGGGAAGAACCCGAGTTCTGTCTCAACCCAGGGCTGAGAGGATCCTGGGACCATCTTGACCAGATAGCACACTGAGGGCGAAAGCTGCACGCATCCGCCAGCAACCCCAGTTCAGGTGTCTGTCCACAGACCAGACAGAGAAGGCCTCAGGCACCATTTCTGACAGCCCTGCATACAGCGGATGCACACAAACCCAAACCCACTGTGTGTGCCCCAAATATCATCTCAGACCGTGGTGCACAGCCCCTGGCATAGAAGGAGGCACCAAATCTCCATTCCAGGGGAGAGCCCTTAGCAGCAAGCCCAGGGCAGAGCGCAGAGCCCCCAGCTGACATCTCAAAACTGGACACTCAGACTCTAGCACAGAGTGAGGAGTAAAGACTCCAGACCAGAGGGG
>CM053748.1:32431488-32469805 GCA_028658305.1 Pachyuromys duprasi
CTTTATCCCAGGCATGCAAGGGTGGTTTAATATACGCAAGTCCATCAATGTGATCCACCATATAAACAAACTGAAGGAGAAAAACCACATGATCATCTCCCTAGATGCTGAAAAAGCATTTGACAAAATCCAACACCCATTCATGTTTAAAGTCTTGGAGAGACTAGTAATACAAGGCACATACCTAAACATAGTCAAGGTAAGCAACAGAACAGGAGCATGCCAAAGAGGACCTATGGGGGGGGTGGTCAATGTAGCGATGTATCAGAGTGTATATTAAGACTCGAGATCAAGACTCTGACAAAAGTCGAGAGTAATGATAGATCTGGGGGAGGTTGTTGAGACTTGGGGAGAACAAGAGCTCCACAAAGACCAAACTGAGCAGGGCACAGGGGTCTTGTAAGGGACGGTTTCTACAATCAAGGACCATGTGTGGTTGTGGACTGGAACCCCAGCACGGATGGGGCCCATGATAACTTGGTGTAGGGCTGAAGACCCTATTCAGGGAAACAGGGACTGTTTCAGTCATGATCTTGATGGCTGACTCTTTGACCCTCCCCCATATAAGCCGGGGAGTGACAGACTGGCTAGATCCCAGGGGAGGACTTTGCAGCCAGCCCTGAGGAGACAGGATCAGCTGGGGTTGGATGGAAGGGAAGGAGGTCCTCCCCTGTTGGTGGACTTGGAGGGGGCGGGGAAGAAGGAGATGAGGGAGGGAGTGGGAGGGTAGGAGGGAATGGGGGAGGGGGCTATGCCTGGGATTCAAAGTACCTAACCTGTGATTGAGATAAAAATAAATAAATTTAAAAAAAGACTTTAACCTACAATCTTTTAATGGGCTTTCTATGTTAGAAACCATCATAAACATTTATCAGGATGTGTTCTATTTTTTTTTCTTAATTAGGATTCTGAATTAGGGACTATTAGCGAGAAAAATCACATTACTAATTATTGATCCTGATAATGTAAATCTAAACAATGATTACTAATATATTTGTAATTGCTTAATTGTTTTAATTAATTAATTATACAGCAACCTGCCTGCATGTGTGTCTGTTTACCAGAAGAGGGCACCAGATCTCACTAAATATTGTTATGTGTTGGCTGGGAATTGTACTTGGGACCTTTTGAAGAACAGCCAGTGTTCTTAACTTCTGAGTCATCTCTCCAACTCTTTGGGGTGGGGGTGGGGGGCTTTAATCTTTAATAGTAAAAGAAATATTGACATGTTGTCTGTAAAGTAAACACTGTAATGAGATAAACACACATTTTATCACCCATTCACAATTCCATGACAAATATGAAACTTTGTTTTAAAAAACAAGGAGGAAAGTTTTTGTTTTTTTTTTTCCTCCCTTTTCCAATAGGCTTGCTAAGAAATAAAATGTGTCTCCTAGGAAGAGTGTGTGATGACAAGTTTTTTAAAATGCTGAGATGATGTTTCCAGAATTTATTTTATGCCCCTTTAAGCTCATTTTAAATTTCATGCAGACAAATGTCTTCTGATAAATTCCCAAATGAACCAGCAATCAAAGGAAGAGGAAACATTCGGTTGCTCTATTCTGAAATAATGGCTCATTTTACATCTAATTTAAGGCATGTTCTTTACTATTCTGAAATGTATTTTACCTTTTCATACCTCTAATCAGATAGTAACAGGAAAACCAGAGGGCAAAAGGAAAAACAAAACAAAACAACAACAAAAACCCCACCACCAACAAAGACACATCAGGTTTGTGGATAAAGGTCTGCATCAATTTAAAAATAAATAGAGATCTTCTTATCAAAATTTTCTAGAGTATCTCGGAAATACTCTCAATAGGATCAAAAAGGGTTTTGAAGAACGTTATATTGGGAATGAAATGAAAATGTGTGGCAAAAGACAACTGGCATAGGAAAAACAACTTCCAATGATTTTTGCAGAAGAAGAAAGATTGCCAGCTCAGAAGACACACACAGGCAAATAGCTGTCAGAAGAGGAACTGATGTATAGCTTTCTGAGTTGGGCTTTTAAAGATATTTGTGTTAATAGTGAACAATTACGTATCGATAAAGTTTTACTACACCCTGAATAAAAAAGTTGTTTTTTTTGTTTGTTTACCTTTTTTTCAGTTGATTCATCCATTATTTACTCTATTGCCTTTCAGTATTCAAAATATGCTAATCAGTAATGAGTGAATGAAAAAGAAAGAGAAAAAGTACTTTTTAATCTACAATGTGGCTGTTTTTTAAAGCTATGGATCTAGTAAATGCATGAAGTGAGCATCTATGCATTTTAAAAAAAAAAGCAGAAACATTCCTAGAGAGCAATCACCAACATATCTGGCAAGGACCTTCCTGAATATGTATCCAATTAAGTTGAAAATAACGCAAGATAAAGAGAAACATACAAATAATATTTTACTGGTTTTGTGCATGATTTCCAAAAGCTAGACTCAGTTAAGCATCCTTTTTATAGGTGACTGGGCATTGTGTTATGGCCACTTGCCTTGTCAGGGTAACAATATATCTTTATCAGTCATTATTCTAACTAATAACATTTCATAGTTGGATTAATAAACAAATTCCCACCCAGGACATGGATGAGCACTATATCTTCCAAAGGCCTTAAGAGAGAACTGGCATTTCTGGAAAAAGGGAAAACTAGTACCAAAATATATGTAGATTCCCACTTTAGTGCTTACTTCAGACTTTATTCTGTCAAAAATATTTGGAGATTTTTTTGAACATGTCCATCTTCAAAGTACCATGAGATTATTCCCTAAATAGCAACCTCCCTAAATCTTCATGCATCTATGTCCTTCTCTCTTTCCCACTTTCCATGCATTTTTGTCCTCTTCCAATCAAAATACAAGTCTTACTCATTCTGTTAGTCTGAAGTAAATTCATTCGCAGAGGTGTATTCAGGTATCAGATATTCCTCATTGATGAGGAGACGTGAGAAATATACAGTAAAACTCATATTTTACATAAAAAATCAGAAAAGTTTTCCAACTTTTCCCAAGTTTTCCAAAAGTTCAATCGATGTAAAATACAAATACTGTATCATAAAGTACATGGTCCAACTGTAGGAGAAGCAGAAATATGAAGACAGTGAACAGTCTGTATGTCCATGCACTCTAGGAGAGAAATGAAGTAGAGATAAGGAAAACCTGGGATTTTATTGTAGTGAGCAGAGATCCTGTGAAAATATAACAATGCACAGCAAAATTTTGCATATTTTAAAAATAATCACAGATGTAAGAATTAAAGTTAATGTGAAAAATAATGTACTCTAATAATACAACATGCTAGAAATAATGGAACATGTTTCAGGGGTGGAAGAGAAGTTGTTACAAAAGAAATTTTGTACCTTACATATAGAAAACAAAAAAATAATTAAATGTATTATACTTTGCTGTCAGTGAAGTATATCATGATCAAAAAGGTAGAACATCCTTGGATTTTACTGACTTATACAACTTCCCCAAGTACAGGAAACTTGACTTTTCAATATGTTGTCAGGATAGAAAGAAGAGAAGAAAATCAAATATTGATAAAATGAGCCAGGAGATAGATGGAGACCCTTTTTCATGTCATGGGCTAAATTATAAAGTATTATAATTATAAAGTATAATTATAAAGTATTGAAATGAGAAAAATGCAGACATCAGTGAAAAGTATAGAAATCTGTGCATGTTGAATTTCTACCTTTAGATAGTTACCCAGCAAAAAGATGGCAGACACCTAAGATCAGAATCATGAATGAAAAGATGGTGGCAAATATGAATTCCTCTTATCACTCCTGTCTGGTTATGCTTCTCACAAAATTACTTATTTTTATGATTTTCATTATAATAGTTTCTACAATAAAGATAGGCATATATTTTCTTCTTTACTAAGAATGATATTATAAGGTATAATTTTGTCATATATTTAAGAATTTAATGTAATATTAAAAGAATTATGTATCAAAACTCAGTGCTACCAGCCTTGATGTTTTAAATTTCATACAGTTTTGTTATCATGGTATCTGAATTTTTAACCAAGTTCATAGCGTGGAGAAATAATAGTGACTTTTATCTAGAATAAGCCTGAAAATTTGTTATTTTTCTGTACAGTAAGAGGAGACCATTTGTGTTTACATATCTATGTGGTACAGAAAATAAAAATACAATGATCATAATGTGACTCTGGCTCCCATTTAAATGTGCTAAATATATTTGTATTCAATACAATAGTTGGAACAAATTGACTGAATTGCAGTGAGGTGTTTTTTTTTTTTTTTGTTTGTTTGTTTGTTTGTATGTTTGTTTTTTCCTATGAGGAGTTAGCTACATTGATTAGTGTTTGGCTCCTGGGCTATTTCAGAACTAGAGGCAGCATGGCACAGATTTGCAGATTTAAAAACTAGCTTATAATTTGTAATTCAGGTGCAACATCTCAGCCATTCTAGCTTCTTACATCCAGATAATTTTGGGTATTTGTTGTTTTGTTTTGTTTTTTAAAATATGTACTTATTAATGCTGAAATATTCCAGTGAATACATTACTCCAATATTTCAATCTATAATATTATTTTAAATTTGTAGATCTGTCTTTTTAAATTTAATTTTTATTTACTAGTTGAATTTACATTCTTTTTCTAATTTTTTTATTTTTTCAATATAATATCATTTCTTTTTTTATTTTTAAGTAATTTATTTATTTTTAAATTAATTACAGGTTATATACTCTGTATCCCAGCCTTAGCCCGCTCCCTCATTCTCTCACACTCTCCCTATCCCTCCCTCATCTTCTCCCTGCCCCACTCCAAGTCCACTGATAGGGGAGGACCTCCCCTGCCCCTTCCCTCTGACTCTAGCTTATCATGTCTCTTCAGGACTGGCTGCAGTGTCCTCTTCTGGGATCTAGTTTGGCTGCCTCTCCGTTGGCCATTGAGTTCATGACCGAAATAGTCCCTGTCCCTCTTACTAGCGTACCCAATTGGGTACTGAGCTACCATGGGCCACATCTGAGCAGGGGCTATAGTTTGTATCCATACATGGTCCTTGGTTGGAGAAACAGTCTCATAGAAGACCCCTGTGTACTGATCTATTTGGTCTTTGTGGAGCTCTTGTCCTTGCCAAATCTTACTAACTCCCCCTTTTTTCATATGATTCCCTGCACTCTAGTGATGGCTTGGTTGTGAGTCTTAATATCTGCTTTGATACATTGTTAGTTAGAGTCTTTCAGAGGCCCTCTATGGTAGGCTCCTCTCCTGTTGCTTTTTTTCTCCTACATTCAATATCCATCCTATCTGTCCATCTAAGCGAGGATTGATCATCCCATCCTGGGTCCTCCTTCTTGCTTATCTTCCCTAGGTGTATAGATTTCAGCACGTCCATCCTATCCTATAGGTCTATATAAGTGAGTATATACCAAGTATTTCTTTCTGCTTTTGGAATACCTCACTCAGGAAGATGATTTCCAGGTCCCACCTTTTGCCTGCAAATTTCATGATTTCCTCCTTTTTAATTGCTGAGTAGTATTCCATTGTGTAAAAGTACACAATTTCTGTATCCATTCCTCAACTGACATATGGGTTGTTTCCAGATTCTGGCCATTACGAATAAAGCTGCTACGAACATGGTTGAACAAATATCTTTGTTGCTACTTGAGCATTTACATTCTGATCTTAGACCCCTCCATCCTCTTCTCCAGGTCACCCTCCCTCCCTTGGTCTTCCTGCTATTTCTCCTCCCCTATTTCCCCTATTTCTCAGAGAAGGGGAGCTGCTCCCCTCCCCCATCTCAACATATAATTCAAGTTATATCGGGTCTGAGCACAAACTCTTCCCCTTGGCCTTACAAATCAGTTCAGCCAGGAGAAAGTGATTTAAAAAAAGAAGAAGAAGAAAAACAGCAACAGATTCAATGTTGGGGTCACATCCCCCCCGCAACCCCATTCCTATTACTAGGGAACCTATATGAGAGCAGGAAGTGGGAAGACAGAGGGCTTGCAGAAAGAAGAGAAATGATGGCCTGGGGCATTAGTATGACAACCTGGGATCTTTACCAAGGTAGTTTCCTAGGAAGATATGAATGTGACCCTAGCTGAGACTCCTAGTAGTAGGGGTCATGGAGACTGAAGAGGCCACCCTCTAACTAGACATGACTTTTAGTGGAGGAAGGGGGACAAAAACCCACACACAAAAACTAACAACCAAGGTTTTTTTTTTTTTTTCCTGCCTATAAGATGTACAGAGACTAAAATAAAGCAGATGTTGAGGGAATATCCAACAAATCATTGGCCTAACCTGAGACCCAACTTGTAGGAGACAGCCAATCCCTGACACTGTCAACCATACTCTGCTTTGTTTGCAGATGACAGCCTACATAGTTGTCCTCTGAGTGTCTCCACCCAGCAGCTGATGGAAACAGATCAGAGACCCATGGCCAAACATTGGGTAGAATGCAGGACCCCTTGTGGAAGGGTGGAGGGAAGGCTACAAAGACCAGGTAACTGTTTGCCAGCCTATAATTCTCACTTGTACATAAATGATAGCTCCTAACTTGGTTGCTGTAACACGACATGAACTAACACAGGTGAGACAGTTACCTCAGCCTGGAGCACATAGAAAGTATTCACTGAGCATGCTCACCTTTATCGCGGTCATTATAGTTAGTAATGGAGGTCACAAAGAACCACTCTCACTCTCCTAAATACACAGTTCAAAGTGGAAAAGTTGCAAAACTATGGGATTCGGTTTATAGGACCCCACAAAACATTTCAGTGCTGGTTATCTCTAGCTTACAGTTCCAAATTCAAGGTAGCAAATATTTGTGAATCACTTGCCAGGGTTGGCCCTTACCTATTGCACTTTGTTGAGCCTGGATGGAGAGAGGGAAAGATGAAATTTTCTTTTCTGAATGTTACACCAGGTTATTAGGAAGCCATATCTATTGCTGGAATCTACCCCATACCCTTTATTTCCTCTCTTATTAACTTTATTGCACCATCATCGTCCAGAGTCTACTCTCCACTCATCTGGTAAACAGATATTAAAAAGCTAATTAGATGACCATCTCATTGATGTCCAAGACCAGCTTCATTAGCTCAATAATGGTTTGAATTATCAATTAGCTGCAGGACTTATAGTTTTTGAAGCATGGTGCAGTGCAACATGTCAAAATGTAATTACAGCACAGGCTATAAAAAGCACTTAGAAAACGCTCCATGCTTAAATAATTGTAAAATATCTTGAAATGTAACTATTATGAAGCCGTTAGCTTTAACTTTTAATAATGCCAAGGCAGCAGAATTGCTAACATTTGGAAACATTGATCTAATTGATACTAAATAGTCTCCATGCCTGCTATAATAAACAATTCTCCCAAATATTTTTCAGTATTCTGGTGTTGCTTTTATGATTAAGGCACAACCAGGAAATATATTCAAACAAAAGTCCATTCTTCATGCAGAGTTCTGAGAAACTCTTGCACCTCACACATCTCCACGAGAATCTTAACTTAGCTTGGGCAACTCCTTGAGAAAAATAAAGGAAAACCTGAATCTCAGAAAGCAAGGTGGGAATGTAACCTTGTACAACCAGTCTGGAAATCAATCTGGTGCTTTGTTTCTCAGAAAATGAGGAACAGCATTTCCTCAAGATCCAGAGATACCACTCATAGGCATATATCCAAAAGATGCTCAAGTATACAACAAGGACAATTTCTCAACCATATTAGCAGCAGCTTTTTTTTTAATTTATTTATTTTTGTATCAATCACAGGTTAGGTACTTTGCATTACAAGCGTAGCCCCTCCCTCACTTCCTCCCACCTTCTCCCTCTCTCCCTCATTGCCTCCTTGCCCCCTCCAAGTCCACCAATGGGGGAGGACCTCCTCCCCTTCCATCCAATCCCAGCTCATCCTGTCTTCTCAGGACTGGCTGCAATGTCCTCCCCTGGGATCTAGCCAGTCTGTCACTCCCTGGCATGTATGGGGGAGGGTCAAAGAGTCAGCCATCAAGTTCATGACTGAAACAGTCCCTGTTTCCCTCACTAGAGTCTTCAGTCCGACACCAAGTTATCATGGGCCCCATCTGAGCAGGGGTTCCAGGCCACATCCACATGTGGTTCTTGGTTGCAGACACCGTCTCATACAAGACCCATGTGCTTTATTTGTAATAAACAGAAGCTGGTAACAAGCCAGATACCCTTCAACTGAGGAGTGCATACAGAAATTGTGGTACATCTACATAATGGAATATGACTCAACAATAAAACCAACCAACAAACAAGCAAACAAACAAAAAACAAAGAAATCATGAAATTTGCAAGTAAATGGTGAGAAATGGAAAAGATCATCCTGAGTGAGCTATCCCAGAAGCAGAAAGATATTCATGGTATATACTCACTTATAAATGGATATTACCCATATAGGATAAACCTACTAAAATCTGTACACCTAAAGAAACTAATCAAGAAGGAAGACTCTGGCGAAGATGTTCAATCCTCATTCAGAAAGGCAAAGAGGATGGACATCAGAAGAGGGAGAAAACAGAACAGGAAAGGAGCCTGCCAGGGAGGGCCTCTGAAAGGTTCTACCCTGCAGGGTGTCAGAGAAGATGCTGAGACTTATGGCCAACCTTTGGGCAGAGAGCAGGGAATCTTTTCAAAGAAGTGGGAAATATTAAGCCCTGGAGAGGACAGGAGCTCCACAAGGAGAGCAACAGAACCAAAAAATCTGAGCACAGGGGTCTTTCCTGAGACTGATACTCCAACCAAGGACCATTTATGGAGATAACCTAGAACCCCTGCACAGATGTATCCTCTAGCAGTTTAGTGTCCAAGTGGGTTCCCTAGTAATGGGAACAGGGACTGTCTCTGATAATAACTGATTGGCCTCCTCTTTGATCATCTTCACTTGAGGGGGGAGCAGCCTTACCAGGACACAGAGGAAGACAATGAGATCTGATGAACTGGGGATCATAAGAAAGGGGAGGAAGACCTCCCCTATCAGTAGACTGGTCGAGGGGTATGGGTGGAAAAGGGGAAAGAAGGGTGGGATTGGGAGGGGAGGATGGAGGGAGCTACAGGGGGAATAAATTGTGAATAAATTGTAATTTAAAAATAAAGAAATCACACAAACACACACAAAAGAAAGCAAGGGATGTGCCTCTGCATTGAAACTCAAAGTAGCAACGAATATTGTTGTTCTAGTAGGGTGGAGTGATTGCTACATTTTTACTAACCTGGAAGTAGTAAAGTGTTTTGGCTCTTCGTATGACCAAGAGTTGTCAGGTGTTTGCAAACAAAGCTGGAACTAGAGCTGGGCCTCTAAATAAATCTGTATAGCTCTTTGAAGCACCAAGGCCATGGTACAGGAAGAGTAGCTTGAGTTTAACACAGCACTGTCCGTGGAGTTCCTGGTCTAGTGATTTGTATTGCAAGTAGGGAGTGAACACTTTGATGCCAGCATTAAGAGAAGCTTTGCTCGGTTATCTCCTTACACTTTTTATCATATGGCAGAGCTAGCAATACATTTGAAAGGCGTTTCTCCCCAACTAATAATCTCAAAAACATTATAGAATGCCAAGTCAAATTAGCCTTAATTGTGAAAACTGCATTTCATTAATCTCCTCTGGAACTGGAACTGGTAAATAACCACTTTCTCCCTAGAGGCGATACAGAAAAACCCTGAAGATTGCCCTTAACAGTTTCAGGTTTTTCCTATCCAATACAGAAGGATTTACTTTAGAGTTTCTGTGGAAATTAGGCTCCAAAATGCACAGAGGACTTAGGGATAAGTGACCATAGTGTCAGTCATGAGAAACCTAGGAAGTTATTGAGTTGAATTATATTTAATTTGTCATAATACTGTACTACAAGGACAATAAGAAATGCCGGGCCATATTGTTCAAAAGCATGGTCTGAATCTCTGAGGTTTGCTCACTGTGATGGAAATCTGGGTCAGATGCACTGCAGTTCATCTGTGTTTCAGCTTCTCTGGAATTGCTTGATTATCCTTTTCCCTTCCAAGTACTTTCCTTGATGACATTTCCCCCCTTCTTTTTATTTTTTCTTGTACTTTCCTCAAATAAATGAATTTTATGGTCCCATTCTTCTCTAATTCCTAACCCATTTGATTATCACATTAATTCAAACTATCTCAGGAAACTGACACTGTGTCCTCTTTGTTTAACAAATCCAAACAATATTTTACAGAAGACTTAAGAACAAACATTTTCAGATGTTATATGTCCATGTAAAACCAACCTTCTCCTCTACTTATGTTTTTCACAACTGCAAATGCATGCTGAACTACAGTATAATAGGAAAATGGATTATACACAGAGAAACTGTATGCAGAAGTTGAGAATTATACAGTTGTGGAAAGGAAATTCTTTGGTTTCTTCCTGTCTATTCCTCAGAGCAATGAGTGCCTTTGAGCTACTTAATGTTTGAGGCACAAGATCGAGACAAAGGGTGACAAGTTTACAGATGTTTGCCAGGAGAATTTTTTTTTTTTTTTTTTTTTTTTTTTTTTTTTACTCTTCGGGATCTAGAGTGAATAAATTGTGAAAAGTAAAAAAAATAAATAAGAAAAGTGAAAAAAGAAAAAGTAAACAAATAGAAACAAACAAACAAAACAATTCTTAAATTTATAAACTTTTGATCATATTCTTTTTTTTTTCTTTAAATTTACACGTATTTTTATTTTATTATTTTATTTAGTGCAGGGAGGCATACACGTGCCACAGCAGGAATGTGGAGGTCAGAGAACAGTATTTGTAGCTACTTATTTTCTCCTCTCAATCCTTTGGGGATTGAACACAGTCCATCAGGCTCAGCAGTAAGTATCTTCACCCACTGAGCCATTCCATTGCCCTCCACTCTACGTTCCTTCTCGAAACTTATGTTTACTTTTTGAAGATGTATTTCATTTCCAATTCTGTCCACGTATAGGTATGTGCATGCAAGCTCAGATCCCCACAAAAGCCAGCAGCATCAAACTTGCCTGGAGCTGAAGTTACAGGCAGTGCAGGACTGCCCATCATGATGCAGGGAGCAGAATTTGGGTCCTCTGCAAGAGGAGTATGTGTTCTGAATCTCTAAGCCATTTTCCCACCACCCCCAAATTTACATTTTTTAAATTTATTTATTTTTATCTCAATCACAGGTTAGGTACTTTGAATCCCAGGTGTAGCCCCCTCCCTCAGTCCCTCCTACCCTCCTATTCCCTCCCTCATCTCCCTCCTCCCCGCCCCCTCCAAGTCCACCAACAGGGGAGGACCTCCTCCCCTTCCATCCAACCCCAGCTGATCCTGTCTCCTCAGGGCTGGCTGCAATATCCTCCCTGGGATCTAGCCAGTCTGTCACTCCCCAGCTTGTATGGGGGAGGGTCAAAGAGTCAGCCATCAAGTTCATGACTGAAACAGTCCCTGTTTCCCTCACTAGGGTCTTCAGTCCTACACTGAGCTATCATGGGCCCCATCTGTGCGGGGGTTCCAGATCACATCCACACATGGTCCTTGAATGTAGAAACCATCTCATACAAGACCCCTGTGCCCTGCTCAGTTTGGTCTTTGTGGAGCTCTTGTTCTCCCCAAGTCTCACCAACTTCCCCCAGATCTATCATTTCTTCTTGCCCTCTGTCAGAGGCTTGATCGTGAGTCTTAATATCTGCTCTGATATATTGCTACATTGGCCACCCCCCCCCATAGGTCCTCTTTGGCATGCTCCTGTTCTGTTGCTTGTTTTCTCCTCCACTCAATGTCCATCCCATTTGATCATATTCTTTCTTTCCCCGAAGTCCTTCCAGATCGTCTTCCCTTTGGTACCCATTAAACTTTAAATTCTTTTTTTTTAAATCAGAAAAACACCCAATACAACAAAACCCCTCAAACTGAGGAAACAAAATAAAACCACAACTCCCTCAACAAAAATCAATAATAAACACAAAAACAAAAAAAAACAGCAAATTAAACTATAAGAAAATAAAATCTCACAAGAAAGGTGATGTAAAATTAATTTTTGGACAACAAATCCTGAAGATGTGGCCTGTCCTGAAGTGAGACCCAGCCTCGCTGTATTGGACAAAATTGATTTTTCCCCTCAAAACACATATAAGTGAAAGATTAGTTGTTATCCTTTACCCCAGTAGCTAGTTTGTCATTCATTCATTCATTTTAGAAAATATGACACAATAAAATATAATAAGAGAAAACAAAATTATCACATCAAAGATGGACAAGACAAACCAACAGAGGCAAAAGAGCCCAAGAGAAGGCACAAGAATCAGTGACCCACTCCTAGGCACACAAAAAACTCAAAGACACAACACCTTCTAGTAACCTCAAATAATATAAAATATTTTGGGTTAACTCTAAACAAGCAAGTGAAACACTTATATAATAAAACTGCTATCCATTGAAGAAAGAAACTATCAGAAGATAGAAAGACTTCCTATGCTGATGGACTGGTAGATTAACATAGTAAAAACAGCCATCCTATCCAAAACAATCTATTAATCCAATGCAATCCACATATAAAGCTGAACATAATTTCTCCCAGATCTTGAAAGGATAATTTTCAGCTTCATATGAACACACACACACACAAAGAAACCCAGGACAGCTAATATACAAATAATAAAATATGTTAGAGGTGTCACCACCCCATTTCAAATTCTACTATCAATGTCAGTCTAGTAGAATGACACTGAAGACCCAGGTACAAACCCATACACCTATTTACTTCTGATTTTTTATAAAGAGGGAAGAAATACACACAGGGGGAAAAAGACACAGTATGAACAAATGGTGCTGGTCAAACTAGATGGCTGCATGTTAATGAATCCAATTAAATCTATGGTTATCACTATGAACAAAACTAAATTACAAAGGGATCAAACACATCAACATAAAACTAGATAAACTGGACATGATGGAACAGAAAGTGGGGACAAGCACTGAAACGTCTTTCTGAAGAGGACACCATTAGCACAAGCTCTAAGATCAACAATTTATAAATAGGGCATCAGGAGAAGTATGTAAAAGTAATACTCACATAGAAAAAGTGTTTAAGACACTCTAGGCTAAATATAATGAATACAGAATTGCCCTCAAAGCATGGATGGGATGTACTTAATCCAAGCTTATATTCTATCTTCAAGAAGCAATTTTTGTACCTATTTTTAATTTTTAGTTTTTATAATTTATAATTTAGTTTTTATAATTTTTTTTAATTTTTATAATTTTATAGCTTTTACAATTTTATAATTTATTTACTTTACATCCCAGTTGTAGCCTCCTTCCCTTCTGCCCCATCCTTTCTCCCTCTTCCCCCCCAAACCCTCTCATAGTCTGCTGAAAGGGACAGTCCACCTCTTCTACCATCTGACCCTAGCCTATCTCATTTCATCAGGATTGCCTGTATCCTCTTCCTCTGTGGCCTGGCAAAAGCTCCCCACCAGGGGAAAGTGAACAAAGAGCAGGCAATGAAGTTTATGTGAGAGATAAACCCTCCTGCCCTTAATAGGGGACCCACATGGCAACTGAGGTGCCTGTGTGTTACATCTATGCAGGGGGAAAAGGTACTCTGGACGCCTGGTCCTTGGTAGGTACAGTCTCTGCAGGCTAATTGGGCCCATATATTTTGGTTTAGTTGTACTCCTTGTGGAACTCCTGTCCTCACTGGATCATTCTATGCCCTCAATTCTTATATAAGACTCCCTGTGCTCTGCTCAAAAGTTGGCTATGAGTTTCAGCATCTGCTTCAATCCCCTGTTGGTTAAAGTCTTTTAGAAGACATTTGTGGTAGGCTGTGTCTATCTTGTGTGGCATTCTGAAGGAGAATTAAACATTGTCCCTAGGGACCTCCTTGATATTTAGCTCTTTTATTTTTTTTAATTTTTATATTTTAATATTAATCACAGGTTATTTATTTTGTATCCCAATTGTAGCCCCCTCCCTCATTCCCTCACAATTCCACACTCCCTCCCTTATCTCCTCCCTGTCCTTTTTCAAGTACACTGCTAGGGGAAGTCCTCCTCCCCTTCCATCTGACCCTAGCTTATCAGGTCTCTTCAGAACTGGCTGCTATGTCCTGCTCTGTGGCCTAACAAGGCTATTCCTCCCTCAGGGTAGGGGTGGGGTAAAGGAGCCAGTCATTGAGATTGTGTCAGAAATAGTTCCTCTTCCCCTTATTAGGGGAACCCATTTGGATACTGAGCTACCATGGGCTACAAAAATGGTAGGATCTAGAAAAGATCATCCTGAGTGAAGTATCCCAGGATCAGAAAGACACATATCATATATACTCCCTTATGTAGTCCTATAAGATATGATAAATATAATAAAATATGTGTACCTAAAGACTATAAACAAGAAAGAGGACTTGGGGTAAGATGATCAATCAATGAAACTGTTTCTCTAACCAAAGACCATGCATAGATATAACCTAGGACCCCTGCTCACATAGTTAGAATTTTTAGGCCTGTGGATTTTAGTAGAGTTATCCTATTTTATATGGCTAATATTGCTTATGAGTGAGTATATACATTGCATGTCTTTCTGCTTCTGGGTTACCTCACACAGGATGGTCTTTTCTAGCTCCCACCATTTGCTGGCAAATATAGTGATTTCCTTGTTTTTAATAGTTGAGTAGTATTATTGTATAAATGTAACACACTTTCTGTGTCCATTCTTCGGTTGAGGGATATTTAGATTGTTTCCAGATTCTGGCTATTACAAATAAAACTGCTATGAATGTAGCTGAGCAAATGTTCTTGTTTTTTCTAGGATTAGTTTTTGGGTATATGCCCAGAAGTGGAATAGCTGGGTCTTGAGGTAATGCTATTCCCAATTTTCTGAGAAAGCACCCAATTGATTTCCAAAGTGGTTGTTCAAGTTTACATTCCTAGCAGAAATGGAGGAAGGTTCCCCTTTATCTGCAGCCTCCCCAGCATGTGTTGTAAACTAAGTTTGTGGTCATAGTCATTCCAGCAGGTGTAAGATGAAATCCCAGAGTCATTTTGATTTGCATTTCCCTGGTGACTAGGAATTTGAACATTTCTTTAAGTGTTTCTCAGCCGTTTGATAATCCTCTATTGAGAGATTTCTATTTACCCCTGTACCCCATTTTTAATTGGATTATTTGGCTTATGGTGTTTAATTTCATGTGTTCTTTGAATATTCGGGGTATTAGCCATTTGTCAGATGTAGAGTTGGTGAAGATCTTTTACCAGTCTGTAAGCTGTCCTTTTGTTCTGCTGAGAGGATTTTTTGTTTTATGGAATTTATTCAGTTTCATGAGGTACCATTTATTGATTGTGGATCTAATAGCCTGTTTTGTTGGTGTTCTGTTCAGGAAGTTCTCTCCTGTGCCAATGAGGCCAAGGCTCTTCCTTACTTTTTCTTCTAACAGATTTAGTGTGTCTGGATTTATGTTGAGGTCTTTGATCCACTTGAACTTTACTTTTGTGCAGGTTGATAAATGTGGATCTATTTGCATTTTTCTACATGTAGACATCCAGTTAGACCAGCACCATTGCTTTAAGATGCATTTTTTCCCATTTTATGGTTTTGGCTTTGTTGTAAAATATCAGGTGTCTGTAGGTGTTTGAGTTTATTTCTGGGTCTTCTATTTGTGTCGCTTGATCAACCAATCTATCTTTATGCCTGTAATATGCCATTTTTATTATTTTTGCTCTAGTAGTACAGCTTGAGATCAGGGATGAAGCTACCTCCAGATGATGTTTTCTTGTACAGGATTGTTTAGGGAATTCTGTATATTGTAGTTGTTGTTATTGTTGTTGTTTGACGTTTGTTTCATTTTCCATATGAATTTTAGAATTGTTTCAAGGTCTGTAAAGAATTGTGTTGGCATTTTGATGGAAATTGCATTCAATCTCTGGATTGCTCTTGTTAGGGTGACCACTTTTACAATGTTAACCAGACTGCTCCAAGAGCATGGTAGATATTTCCGTCTTCTGATTTCTTCTTCAGTTTCTTTCTTCAGAGACAAAGTTTTTGTTTGTTTGTTTGTTTGTTTTTTTGTTTTTTGTTTTCATACAAGTCTTTTCTCTTGCTTGGTTAGAGTTACAACAAGGTACTTTATTGTTTTGTGGCTATTGTGAAGGATATTGTTTCCTTAATTTCTTTCTCAGCCTACTTGTCTTTTGTATACAGGAGGGCTGATGACTATATTTTTAATCTTGTATTCAGCTACGTTGTTGAAGGTGTTTATCATTTGTAGGAGTTTCCTAGTATAGTTTTTGGGATCACTCATGTATACTGTCATATCATCTGCAAATAGTTATACTTTAACTTCTTCTTCTGACTTGAATCCCCTTGATCTCCTTTAGCTGTCTTATTGCTCTAGCTAAGTCTTCAAGCACTATGTTCAAGAGATACAGAATGGTCAGCCTTGCCTTGTCCATGATTTCAGTGGGACTGATTTAAGTTTACCTCCATTTAGTTTGATGTTGACTATAGGCTTGCTGTATATTGAATTTAGTCTATTTAGTTATGTGCCTTGTATCTCTTCTCTCTCCAAGACTTTCAACATGAACTGGTGTTGGATTTTGTCAAATGCTGACCCTAGCCTAGGTCTCATCATGAATGGCTTAATTGTCTTCCCGTGTTGCCTAGTAAAGCTGCTCCCTCTTTCTTAAGATTGAGGAAATTGTCTTATCTGATTTGTAGAAAATAATTCCTGGTCCTTGGAGCCAGAAATCTTTTCTTTATTTTATTTCTATTATTCTTTGGTTTCTCTTCCTCATGATATCCTGGATTTCTTGGATGTTTCCTGTCAGGAATTTTTTGGATTTAAATTTTTTGAAGGATGCATTGATTTCTTCAATTGTGTTCTACACCTGAAATTCTTTCCTCTATCTCTTGTATTCTGTTGGTGATGCTTACTATTGTAGTTCCTGTTTTCTTCCCTAAATTCTTCCTCTTCAGGATTTTTCTATTTAGTTTGTCCTTTATTTAATGTTTTTATTTCTATCTTCACATCTTGAACTGATTCCTTCATCTGTTTGTATTTTCCTGCCTTTCACTAAATGATTTATTCAATTCCTTCACCTGTTTGTTTGAACTTTCCTGCATTATTTCAGTAATTTGTTTATTCCCTCTCTAAAGGCCTCAATCTTGACTGTATCTTCTTGTATTTCTTTATGGAATTTTCTCTGTTATCTTCATAATCGTAGATTTCATGTCATTTTCTTGTGTTTCAGTTGTGTTATGACATCCAGAGCTGCTTGCCTTTGCATAACTGTCTTCTAGGGGTGGCAGGTTGCTTTGTCTTTTGTTGATTGTGTTTTTATACAGGACTTTGACCACTGGTTGTCTCTAGAGTAGGCTGTGAGATCCTGTTACCTACTGAAGTACTTGGGGATATTGTAAGAGCCTTGGGCAGAAAGATGACTGTTCCTTCAGGAGACCTTCTCAGGGAATTGCCCACATAGATTTTGATCCTAGGACCACATGGAATCCTCAGGAGCTCAGGGCTCATCCTTTTGCAAGCAGAAGTACTGTAGTGAGATGCCCTGCTACTAGCTTTTGTTCTGAAGTTAGTGATCCCAGGCACTGTTCTCAGATACTGCACTTCCTGGCAGCAGATATTGTAGAGAACCGGTGAGCTCAGATATCCTGTTGCTCTCCTGAGGAAGATGGGTTGAGCCTTGCAAAAGTGTCTGCTTCTGTTTGCTTCTGTAGGTCCTGAATGTTAGGAGTCCTGAATAAAAGATGCTTGCCTGGGATAGTGAAAGTGTGCCCTGACTTTGGAGCTGTGCCTCCCAGGTACCAGGTGGTATCTTCTCCAAGGAATGGTGAGAGTGGGCACTTGTGTTTGGAACCTGGACCAGCTGGTACAGGAAGGTGTCTGTGGTATGATGAGAGTAGGTCCCAAGTTTGGAGTTGCATGCCCTGTTTCCTGAAGGTATCCACTCCACAGACTAGCGAGAGTAAGAGCCCAGAGATTGAAGCCTTGCCTCTGGTACTTGAAGACACTCACTCCACAGACAGTGAGCCAAAAGCTGCTGGTACCAGAAAGGTATCTACAGATGATGGGCTTGAGTGAGTTTTCTAAGGCTGTGGCCATGCTTGGTGGAAGTCCGGGAATTTTTCCTGGTATTAGCCGGGTGGCCTGAAGATGGACACTTGCGTTTCCTTGTAGGTATTCCTCTCACCTGAGAAACACAGATGTTGGGGTTTTGGGGGTCCACAGTATGGCCTGCAGGTCACTCTGCTTTCACTGTTGAGCTGCTATTCACATATCCTGCATGGTCAACACCACCATCTTAGATTTCTGTGTATCACTTAATATATGCCAACGTACCAATCTTGAGAAGTTGTTATAAAAATATTTTCAGGCCAGAGAGACAGACAATGGCAACCTGAGTTTGATCACCTGGACTGACCAATATGCAGGAGAGACACAACTTCTGAAAAATGTCCTTTTACCTTACACATATGCTCCCCAAGTAAGTGAGTTAAAAACCAATCCAAAGTAAATAAATATAAAAAAATAGAAATCAGCACTATTCAGTATCATGAAAAGTTAACAATATGAAGGCTTTCCTTTAGAAATAGCCCAAATGACAAGATACTAAGGAGATAGTCATCAAAATTTGCTGGAGGAGACCCTTTCTGAAAGGGAGTAGAAGCTGGAGAGTGCAGCAAAGTGATAGACTATGTGCTTAGGATGTTCAATATCCTGGGTTCAGTCCTCACTAAATCAAACAATAAAACACCTGCCAAGAATAAAAAGTCTGCTAGAGGTCTGTGCCTACTATGGGTTCTTTCCTCATACACTCTGCACACATTTCTTAACTTTTTTATGTATTCTTTTACTTTTAACATTTATACGTCTTTGTACATGGAATTTATTTGTAGGGTTACATTATAACAACTTGCATGAGTTGGCATACTTAAACTGATTTTCCTATATGTAGATATTTGAGTTAAAGGGCTCTAGAAACAATAGCAACAACAAATACTTTTGTAGCTATTTTACATTTAAGCTGATCAAAACAATATTAATTGGAAGTGAATAGATTTTAGTGGTCAGAGTAGTGTTATTTATTAAAATTTATGACATACTAAACAAACTATCAAAATTAGTGTGACCACAGCATTTAGAATGGAATAAAAGTGGAAAATAGTGAAATATAGAGTTAGACTGCTGCAGCACTTTGGAAAAGAGCAAGATTTTATTGCTTCTATAATGGCTCATTTAATTCTAGTATCTATCAGTCATTATATTTTAACAATTCTGAAGTTTCACTCAATATTTACTGGGCACTTAGGATTTCTTTATAGCATCATATTTCTAAAAAAAAAAAAAAAAAAAAAAGCTTTAGTGAATCACTGTATCCTTGAATGATTAATGATCATTAGACCAGGTGAAAAATTTAAAAGTTAAATCTTAGCATAGTCATTACATATGAAGCCTGAACAAAGAATTCAAAGCAAGTTATCAGCAATGAAGAAGTAAGCAAGTGTTAATCAAGCTGTGCTTCCTATTTTAAACACCTGCAAACCTTTAAATAGCTTATGCCCAGATGCATAGCATAGTAATTAAATCTGAAGTTCAGGGGTGTGACTCAGGCATCAGTATTTTAATATGCACCAAAGTTTAAGAACCACTCAAAGGAATAACAAAGTGAAAGATCATAGCCAAATAAAAGTGTCTAGAGAGCCAGGAAGAAGCTAGCAAGAAACACAGGAACTTGAGAAAATTCATGGACATGTGACTTGAGTTTTGCAGAAAGAAGAGTTAAAGTCACTGTTTTTCTTGTACCTCCATCCAAGCACCAGGAAATAGAATAAGGCAGCCTTTATTTATTTTGGCCTTCACATATGTAATTTCATACATATCATATTATTATATAAGTAGATATATATAGAAATTATATATGCATATATTTATACTATCAGACTTCCACATTCGCAGACCCAAACAATTGCAGCACCAAACTATTTTTTAAAAATGAGTCGGTACTGAATATGTAAAGATTTTCTTGTCATCTTTTTTCTAAATCATGTACTGCAAGTAGAGTTTACATAGTATTTACATGGTAATATATTACAAATAGTCTAGACATGATTTCAAGTTTAAAAAATGTATATAACTTTATTCTAATATCATGCCATTTTATATAATGACATTAAGAATTCTCAGATTTTGGCAACCAAACTGGGGTATGCTGGAACTAATGTTCCATGAGCTTAGTATTATACAGGGTCCTCACAGAATGGACAGAATGAATGCAATATAACACGTGGCTATTGTTATGTTGGCTTACATGAGTGGGGCTGGTAGTCCAACAATACTTGTGGGCATGCTGAAGATGCTGGAAATTTTGTACTTGCTCAACCACTTGGTGGATGCCTCAGCAATTCCAGTGTGGAACAGAAGGACTAAAGTTTACCTAGAGAGCTGATGGTCTTCATTTTATAACAGAAGGCCAAAAGAGCTGAGATCTGTTGGCAGTAATGCATGACAACAATAGCAGGATAGAGTCACTCATGATAAGTGCATACCCCAGCAGAACTGCTTTGCTCAGGACCCACACTTAGAGCATGTCTCTCACTCAGGGAAGCTTTCCCCCATCATTTAGTCCTTCCTAGGTAAATCCTTACATTCCTTTCTGCAAAATTTTTTCTTAGTTAATTTTAGATCCAGGCATATTGACAAGGTTAACCAGCCCAATTGCTATACAATGACTTCATGTTTGGGCAACAACAGAATGAACGTATTAGTATCTCTAAAAATGGAGAGTCCATACATCCTCTATGAACAACTAAACACAATATTTTAATAACCTTCCTGAAGTTACTGTCACTGTAGAATCAAACAATAACACCCTTTATCTTAACCATTACTGTGAGTAAACTGGAGAATTTCTAACAATCCAAGCACATCTAAAAAAAAAAAAGTTGCTCTTAGGGAATTTTTTTCACACAATTTATTGGTTTTCCTTTAAAAGTAAGAAAATATTATAAATACATGAATATTTTATAAGATAGAAATTATGAAATTTTGAAATGTGGACACCATTCTTATTTCTACACTCTTAGCTAGACCATATTTTGAGTCATAGGTACTGTGATTGGCTAAGATTAGAGACATGGGAGACTAACATATTAATCTGCTTCTCACCTTCATTTCAGTCTTACAACAGAGCTTCATGAAGTATTCTCTTCCCAAATATTTATTCTTCACTTGTTAATGACACAAAGTATTTTTGTTTTCTTCTTTCATTGAGTTTAAATAAGCCAGTCATTTATAATTGTTACACTTCCATTTATCTCAAATGAGGATACAGCCATTTTTCTTTTAGACATCACTTGTTAGTTTTCTCCAGGTTACTTTTGAAATGTCAGTTTGCAAGAAAACAATCTAAAATACCTGGATATGCAATTACATGTCACAAAATATGTTGTGCCACTTACTCTTAACCTTTTCCAGAGGAGTTGTTTTTTCCATCTGTCTTAATCTGTTCAGGCCAATATAACAAACTATCATCCATCAGGCAGCTCATTAAAACAGAAATTGATCCCTCAAGTACTGCAAGACCCAGGAGTCAAAGAGCTCCAAGACACAAACAAGTTTGGTTCCTGATGAAGTTGAATGAATGACTCACAGGATCAGGCTTTCATTGTTTCCTTATATAATAAAGAGGATTAATGAGCCCTCTGGCTTCACTTATAGAAGGTCATATGGCCCTTTATGATGGCAGAATCTTGACTTAGTAACTCTACAAAGGCTACACTTCACACACTCACCGCAACATTCTTCCTACTGTTGTTCTTATTTCATCATCATGACCATGAAAATTAATACAGTTGCATCCATTTCTTCAAGATCTTCACTTGCTCCCTGAACTGTGTTAGCTCAATGAGTCCCTAGTTGCTTCTAGGTGGTAAAATTCTGTCTGCTCCCTAAACTAAATAACCAAGGCTCAATTTAACTTAACCTGCACTGATCAGAGGTGAACCCCTGGGAGGAAGTTAAAATAAATGGCTAGTCAATTATCTAGTCTTCAGAAATGAAAGAAATGATTAAATTCAGCCTGAGAGAAAAGTAATGTTAAATCCAAAGAGAGAATCCATCTTCCTCTCTAATACCTTGTGTGAGTGAAACTTCATAAACGGATTAATCATAAATTATTAATGCCCGTGAGAGTGAGATATATTCCATCTTCTTTTATTGAAATATGACTCCCAGGCCTTCTGTGGTGGATGTGACTGAGTTAGTCAGTATGAAATTTGCATAATTGTTCAGGGTACTTTTCTCTTGCTCTGTACTATGGTGTTTGCAGAGCGATGTTTGATATATTTCCACTTGGTTTAATCTTGATAGTCCAATCAGACTTTATAGTTAAGAAACATAAGTAAATAGTTCATAAGAATTGATTTTCATTTTATTAATAAATATGTCTAAGAACAGTTTGAGGATAAAATGATTTGTCCATGTTTTGTTGAACCTAAGGCTAGAAATGGCTTACTAAAAATGTAAATAAAATGATATATGATATTTCTAGAAAATGGCAGCTCTTTAGAATAACCTAGGTCATTCACTGGAAATGACTTTTATTAATATCAACAATTATACATCTTCAATGAATAAGCTGAGTATAGAATACTTTGATATAGTTTTCTGTTTTATATAAGTAAAATTAATCACTAATCCCAAAAGAATATAAATGAATAAAATGAAGGTTGGGTGTTTATTGGTTCAAAGTAGCCAAGAAACTCTGGACAAAATAAAATGTGCCCTGCCTTGGTATTTGATGGTTACTGTGACATAATATAACCTGAATAATTTAGGGTGGCTTGGTAATAGAATTTGTAGGCTTAAATGAACTTCATACTCTCTAAAGGTCTCCTGATATTAATGTTCCAAAAAAACGAAAAGAAAAATAATGAAAGAAACTGGGAGAATTAGTGTCTTACTTCACTTTGGAATACCAAATTTGTAATATACACCTGACGTGATTTATTTGAACTGATCATTATGTATAAGAAAACTTTATTTATAAAAGATTGTGCATGGTTATTGCTAGAAAGTTTAAACAAAGACTACATAATCTTAGATCTTCTCTCTATAGTATAACTTTTTACTTTATAATAGACTCCTATGTCAATGGTTTATTAATTTAAACTAAGTAGAAGTGATTTTCTAGTTTGCTAAACCATTTGCTTCCTTGTGGATCAGGTAAACTCTCCTCTGGGCCTCAATGGATATAGATCAGAACTCTGAGATTTTAGAACATGCTGAAGTTGTTCTAAAGAAGATTTGGTCTGCAAAATTCATTTTCCAAAATTATTTTATGGAGTAACACTACATACCTAGCTCTCTCATTACCATCCAAAAACTATTGTTGTTTAACTCTCCTTAAATTTTTTGGTATTTTTTTAATTTAAATTTTATTTTTCTTAATTGAAGTTTATTCACTTTGTATCCCAGCTCTAGTCCCCTCCCTTATCCCCTCCCAACACCACCCTCCCTTCCTCTTCCTCTCCTATGCCCCTTCTCCAGCCCAATGATAGGGGAGGTCCTCCTCCCTTTCCATCTGACCCTAGTGTATCAGGTCTCATCAGGACTGGCTTCTTTGTCTTCCTTTGTGGACTGGTAATATTGCTCTCACCTCAGTTGGAGGAGATCAAAGAGCCAGCCATGAGTTCTTGTCCCTATTCCTATTATTGGGGAACCTTCCTGGACATTGAGCTGCCTTGGGTTACTTCTGTGCAGGGATTCTAAGCTATCACCATGCATGGTCATTGTTTGGAGTATCAGTCTCAAAAAAGATCCCTGTGTCCACACAAAGTACTTTCCTCAATGACCTGACCCACAAATCTGTGTTAATCATTGGAAATAATTTGACAAATATGTGCTAGGTAAAGACCAACATGATGCTGTTTTTCATATTATCATTTAATTAAATTTTTATTTTATATTAATTACAGTTTATTTACTTTCTATCCCAGCTGTACCCATCTCCCTCATTCACTCCCAATCCCACCCTCCCACCCTCATCTCCTCCCTGCCCCTCACTAAGTCCACTGATATGCGAGGTCCTCTTCCCCTTCCATCTAACCATAACTTATCAGGTCTCTTGAGGACTGGCTGCAATGTCCTCCTCTGTGGCCTAACAAAGCTGTTCCTCCCTTGGGAGAGGGGGGAATCTAAGAGCCAGCCACGGATTTCATGTCAGAGACAGCCCCTTTTCCCCTTACCCACTTGGATATTGAGCTGCAATGGGCTCCATCTGAGCAGGGGTCCTAGGTTATATCCATGCATGGTCCTTGGTTGGAGAATCAGTGTCAGAAAAGACCCCTGTGCCCAGGTATTTTGGTCCTTGAGGGCCCAGATATTTGGTAGTTGAAGGTAAGATTATCAATCCTCACTTAGAAAGATAAATGGGATGGGCATTGGAAGTAGGAGAAAACAAGTAACAGGACAGGAGCCTACTGCAGAGGGCCTAAGAAAGACTTTACCTAGCAGTGTATCATAGCAGATGCTGAGACTCATAACCATACCTTGGGCAGAGTACAGGAAATCATATGAAAGAAGGGGGAGTTAGTAAAACCTGGAGAGGACAAGACCTCCATTTGAAAGAAGTTAAATATTAAGAGAATTCTGTGTCCCATTGTCAAATATAATCAACTCCAGCTGTTCTAGAATTCTTGCTTCTTCCCTTAAGAGAGAAACCTTCAGATTTTTAAAAATTTTCTGATACACTTTTTTTTTCCTCAAAGGACCTTCTAAGACCACACAAATAAAATTCTGAAAATGACAACTTCCAATGTTCCTTCTTGTTAGCTTAGCAGTGGACACTGTGTATCAATGACCAGTGATCTGCTTTCAATGTCCTTGTGTTCTGAGTATTTTAATGTATCCTATCATTCTTTCCTTAAGACACCTTTTCTGACTCCATGTTTGACACATCAACCTCACCTCAAACCTGACTCAAACCTTTTGCTCTTCCTCATGTCTTTATTCCTCTAAATACTCATTCCTGACAGCAATAAAAGTTTCTTTACACCTTAAAATCTATCCTGAACTTTTATTTCTCTGCTAATGCAACTATACAGTTCTATCCTCTCTTGTGTAAATGAAAGTACAGTGTTATGAATTGAATGTATTATGCCATTAACTACTGATAATAATTACCAAGCATATTACTCCTGGTTGCTCTGCAATCCTTCATGGCACAATAGTCTTCTAAGCATTTCTTTGCTCAGGGGACTGTGAACTGGAGTTTCTTTCTTCCTCTAACCTTTGTGTTATTTGATGACCCATTTTAGTTAGGATTTTACTAAAATTTGACACAATTAAAACCTCTCTTGTTTATCTAATTTAAAATGGCATTTAGCATTTGTCTCTAACTAAAAACTGTCTTTCTAAGACATTTTGATATCAATATTATGCATCTTTTTTCTATTTATTTTGCTTCTCCAATGCTGAGAGAAGAATTGTATTTTTACTATATTATATTTTCATTATTTGTAATTGAAATTTATACAAAGCAAGGTTTCAGTAATTATTTCTCAAATCAATTAAAGGATGAATTAATAAATGAATGATAAATTATTCTATGACTAAAGGAATATTCTTGTGATAAATTTTACACCAACCATAACCATCTTCAGACACAAAGTATTCTCAGCCACAATAACAACTTTTCCAAATTTTAATAGTATAATTATTTAAAAATTATAAAGAGCATACTTTGAATGTGTTATTTAACAGAACACTCAGAGTAGAGCTTTTTACTATGGCTGTGTCCTGTCACATACAACTCACATTAAAATCCATCTTTTCAGGAAATTATTTCTTTTATAACCTTAAAGAAGTATTGTTATCACATCTTTCTGATGTTTGAATTCATTTTTAATTTTAAGCTATTATTTACCCAAACATCTGTTGATTTCTCCCTTTTCCTGGTCCTCTACTGATCCACACCATCATGAATTTGCTGGTCTTCATCACAACTTTTTATTCAGTATGTCAAAGGCTTAAAGGTAGTGATAGATGTGTAACACTTCGTTATGCAGTAGAACATTGTACAGTCCCTCAACAAATAAGTGCAGCATTGAGAGGTATAAAAACCAGAGTGAGATTTTAAGTTCTGCAGTTGAGAAAAGGCCTAAAACATAGAGACTCAATTTAGATGAGTTACTATAATTCATTTTACAGAAAATATAGGATACCATATCCAAAGGAAATATGATTTCTGATAGACAAAACTATAATTGCCAGAGTAATCGCCAACTGAACAAGATGTGGCAGTACAGACACAGAATTGTCTAAAGCACACATCTCTAAGATTTATTTAAATATTCCTCATTAGCTAATGCCATAAGTTATCGAAATGTCAACCAATGTTTATGGAATTACACAGCCCATTAAAAAATATTCAAGAGTTAAATCAATTTAATTATTCTTCTTTACCTAATTGTTTGGATTTCATGGTGTAGACATCTCGCCTCTGTTTTGTTGAATGTGTGCTTAAAAATCTGTTTTCTGTTACCTGATCTTGTCAGATGCTTGCCAGGCTATGAGAGAACTCAAGCTTCAGTGTTTGGGCTACAAGATACCAGAATCATTTTTTTCCTAGCTTGAACACATGAAAGGTTTAACCTTCTGTAGAATTAGAGCATTCTCCTAGTCATACTCTGAATCCTGTGGGAGATTCTCTATATCATGAGGCAAAGTTTGCTATTCCTACCTGAAGAAATATTTGTACTGGAAGGAATGAGGAACAGGCAGAGGGAAGGCACAGAAAAAATGATTTTTATATAAGTCAAGGGGATGGATGGAGTTGTTCCTGTGGCTCTGGGTTCCTTCCTTGCAGAGGAGTAGTCATTGAATCTAGGATGGGTGTCTAGAGTCTGCCTATTTAAAGGGCTGGGTTCTTGTAGCAGGAATGGGTGGAGCAGGTTTGATAGATGAAGTTGGATTTCCAGGACGCTTTAGGATCTCTGCTTAGCATTAGAGGAAGCAAGTGCACTTTGCTGATATGAATGGCATTAATGCTTGTGTTTTGGCCTACCCAACCTGAATAGTCAGGGCCAAGAGAGAATTAAACCGTATTGAAGAAGCAGAGACTATAAAAGCTGCCCACAGGAGGATAAGACCAACTTAAAGGGACATCTGTTGAGCTGGCTGCAAATTGTGCACTATGCACCAGGTTTTCTGATTTTTCTCGGCTTTTGATAGCAGTTATCCAATTTTAATAGACGTTTGGTGATGCAGTTGTCTGTGAGTAATTTTTGCTCTTACAAGTAACTATTGCTTTATGTTCCTGTTCGTAACACCAATAAAGAACATTAAAGAACCCTGTTGGTTCAAGTGTGACTTTGTGGTTTCTGGGCTTCATTCTGTTGTTAGTTCCCTATCTCAGTTAAGAATACATTAGTTCACATTACCTTAGGAATGTCACAAACAGGAAAAAGTAATCTCACTATATTTACTACATATGTGTATTTAAATTTTATTTGTCTGCATTACAAATCATATCTATATTTTGTATTTATATGTCTAATATCTCTATCTGTCTATCAATATATAGATACATAGATATAGAAGATATAAATAGAGTCATTAGAGTTAAGTAATTTAGAGTTGATAATTCCTAAGAAAGAAAAATCCTGCATATACAACCTTTAATGACTATTCATTTGAGACTTTCAGTTTTATTTTGCATCTCCAATTCATTATTCTTGTTACATATTTCAAAATTGAATAATTTAGGGGTTTCATGTAATAATACTTTTAAGTGTTAAGAAAATGCAGCCCTGCTAGGCCACAGAGGAGGCCTTTGCAGCCAGGCCTGAAGATACATGATAAGCTAGAGTCAAATGAAAGGGGAAGAGGGGAAGAGACCAGCATCATTGAGGTGTTGTCTTCCGGGAACTGTTTCCTCAGGGTTAGCACAGAGAAGCTGGGGTCCATTGGTGGGGGTGGGAGGACCTCATGCTGGCAGCTGAACTTTGTAATGTTCAAGGGTTTCCAAGTTGGGACTGGTTTTGAAGGCATGAAGGGGTCAAGGAGAGCAGCTGAAGACTGGTACTGCAAGAGGCCCTTGGTCAAAATGTCGGCCTCAGTTGAAGTAAAAACTCCAGAATGGAAGGGATTGTGGAGAGCTGAGGCTTAGCACCAGGTATCAGGGCCAGAATCCCGGAAGACAGCCTAGGTGAAGCTATTGGTGAAGGTGCAGCAGGCCAGATGCAGCAGGAACCCCAGCCTTTTGGAGATGCCAGTACCATGGAACAGTGGCCCTACAGTGACCTTGGACAGCTTGTCCACAGAGAACCGACAGACAACACTGCGTCAGGGTGGTGCAGAGAGCTTTGTAACTGGCCATAGCATCAGGAATGCACTTTGCTCTTTTGTACCAGCTTCAGATAAACCAGGAACATCCCAGCTAGGGTGAAGTTTCCTGGGTTCTAACCAGTATATACACCTTCCTTCTGACACTATAGCAAGAGCATCCACTCGGTCTTATTGACAGCCTCCCCCCTCCCCCATTTCCCAAACAAGGATTTGCTCAGTGTTTCCAGAAAGTGAGTGCCACACCTCTCTAGGCTCTGTGTGGGTCCTTCCTTGATTTCCGGCATTGCGTGCTTGTTCTTACACAGTAGAATGCTTAAAATCCCACTTACTAAATTCATGGACAGTGATTTCCCAATCCAACCAGCCTGCCACACTGGAGGACCCCAGCCTGTGCGCTTACTCACAGCAGGACTTTATTTCTCATGGTTCTGGAGGCTGTAAATCAGCTGGGAACAGCTTTCTAGTTCACAGAGGATGCCTTCCACCTGTGTCCTCCTTGGTGGCAGGAACAGGGAGTTCACAGGTTGTCCTTTAAATTTCCTACAAATCTCTTCTACCAGGGATCCACCCTGGATACGCCATCACTTCCCATAATTGCCACATCCTTGAGGTGCAGATTTCCCCTATCATTGAGGAACATGACTGTTCAGGCCACAGAGGAAGTCCCAAGGTCCTGTTATTTCTGCATGTGAGGGATGGACTCTGCCCTCCCCCTGTATATTCAGGAAAGATGCGCTGACCTCAGTTGTATACAAAGTAGCTGGAGAAAGCATAAAGGACCATTATAATGGCAAAAAAAAAAAAAGACAGGGGAAGAGGGCCTCTCCTATGAGTGGATTTTGAAAGGAGTAGGCAGAAGATGAGGGAGGGATGGTGGGATTGGGAGGAAATGAGGGAGCAGGATATAGCTGAAATACAAAGTTAATAAACTGTAACTAATATTAAAAATAAAAATTTAATTATAAAAAAGAATACTTAATGGATTTTTCAGTCACTTTTTATTTCTTTTACATTAAACTTTCTCAATACTGTGCTAATTCTGTATTTTCCTGTTGATAAGTGATAATGTGTACTATGTACATATATGTGTGTATATATTCTTCTGAAGAATTTAGAGTGAAAACAATGGTTTTCAGGTCACTGCATGCACTGCATTTATTAGAGGACATTGTAATGCCCACTTGCTAACATTCCTTTGTAGAGTTTACAGTTTACTAAGTATGAGGTGTGTTTGTGTGTGTCTGTTTCTGTGTATGCGTGTGCGTTCATATGTGTGTAATTGTTCATTTGTAGTACAGCTGATTAAAGCGTGTCTTCAATTTTGCAAAGTTTTGATTGAGAGAAGGTTTCCAATTGGCAAGGGGGGGTTCTCTGAAAAGCTAAACTAGCAAGGTAAATAACTTCTAGTTTTTTTCCTATGTTTGCCTCCCATGTAATCATAGGTAGGGGGATTGAGGCAGAAGGATCAAATGTTCAATGAAAACCTAAGGCACATAGGGATTTCAAGGTCAGCCTCGTCAACATGAGGCCTTATCGTATCTCATAAAAGATAATACTTATTATAAACTACTAATGAGAAAAATGCTATAGACTATCATAATAGAACTATGTTGTCAACATAAAATATACTTTATAACCCAGCATTGAAGACAAATGAACTGACAGAAAAAAAGAGGAAGATAACTGAGGTTTCACATAAATATGGAAAAGATATTCAAATTCATTAATAATCAGCTAAGTGCAAATTAAAAGTCATGAGATATCTTCATAACTACTTTGTTTACAAAATATAAAACACTATTGGGAGAAGAAGTTTGTATTTTATGGCATTTTCTGACAAAATGATGAATGCCCATAAGTTATATGCCAATCAACTCACAGTTAGTTTATAAAGTGATGTGAATAGGGCTATTCACACAGAATTAAAAAAAAAATAAACAAAAGAGTAAGTTGAAAACGAGATAAATTCAATCCAGTAAATAAAGATAGACATGTAAGTGAACACATTTACAAACCTCTGAATATGGAGAAAATTCCAGTGAAATCCCTGAAATATGTGTGTATGTATAGATAGATATATAGGTAGATAGATTATTGACTTTATTGATGTCAAAATATAAACCAATGCCAGAAATTATTGAACCAAATGTCTAAAAGGCATACAATGTGAAGTATGTATCTTCAATATGTATGGCTTTTATAGATTAGGGTTTGGAGTAACTAGTTTAGGTTGTGTTAGGACAGGTTAAACAGACAGGCAGAGAGACAGAGAGAGAGAGACAAAGACAGAAGGAGAGAGAGGAAGAGAGAAGCAAATATTATAACACAATGTACATCTTACTCTTATATAAGGTTTATGGGCAATAAAATACACCGTTTTTATTTAATGATATGTTTATACAGAGTATTAAAAACCTAAAGCATTTTTCAATGAAATTAGTTAGCTATTCTGTGTCGCTAGAATAAAAGATTTAATCTAGGAAGAGTGCTTATGGTTTGCTAAAGTAGTTGTGGACATATAGTCTTTCTATTAAATATTATTTAGTTTTCGCATTTATATGCATTCTATTGGTTGTAAAATCCATAGTAAAGTGATATAGTTTTATATTCAGTAACTGACATTGATATTACTCATTTTAATATTGTAGCATTGAACTCAAAGCATGGGCTTCCATACATAATGGCCACAATAAGCAAGAGATGTATTATCCAGTTATGTTGAGCATGCAGATAAAAGTTTTATGATCAGATGTTTCATTACCTGGATTAAACATTATGCATGTTATGTACTTCTGTTTTTTTTGTACTCATTTCAAACTTCAAATTTTCCATTTCCTAAAGCACATATTATTAAAAGCAAAGCCCTATGAATTTACTTTTTATGAAAGCCAGATATCCTGTGTTTACATGATTCTCCAATTCATTTTTAAAATATGTATTTTTGACTCCTTAGAAATTTATTTGAATAGGTCAATATACTCTGGGTTCAATAAAGCTACTACTGTAGTTTATGGATTTTTTAAAAAGTAATTTGGGTTTTATAAAATATAAAAATTGTCTTGATCAATAATAACAGGTTCATTTTACCAATTAAGCTTTAAAGACTATGACAATTATAAGGGAAATTGACCATTTAAATATTTACTATGAAAGTAGATTTTCTTTGTCAGTGTATTTTCTAAATCTACTCATGAGAAACACACATATACATGTGTACATAAACACATAAACAAAAGAGTGGATGTGTATAAAAAGCGAAAAATAATGTCTATCATTACATATTCACTATGAGTACTCACTATACAAATGAATGCCCATATAAGAAAGATACTCAGAAACAATGATGTTAACACCAACAATCACTGAGGATGTAAGCTGGCAGCTCATGCTAGAGAGAATGAAACTTTGAAGACTACATTGCTAGCTTGTACCACTGTTGTTCCATCATATCAAGAGAATGTAAATGTTAACATTTTAGTGCTTTTCAACAAACCATGCAGAAGCAGTTTAAACAAGTGAAGAACACTAGAACAAACATACCACTTGGGATTAATTAAGTGTCATGCTATGTCTCAGAGGTATGATTAAGTTTAGTGAAAATTTCTTAGGATATGTCTAATTGCTCCAACAGTCTCTAAGATGATAAAATCTCTGGTAAAGCCTGAATGTGCCAAACTGCAGGCTATGTTTTACATAGATTAATGAAATTATATGATGATATCCATCACGGTTCTCATAAAAAAGAGAAAGTTCAAGGCAAATGGAGGGCTTCCTTCTGGTTGTGAATTTCGCTGCCAAAAGAGAAACAAATAAATGTCAAGCACACTTAGTTTAGTTATATCAATTGAATATATGCTTTAAAATAAGCTAACTGTTTGGAAAATAAAAATAGAAACTAAAACTGAGAATCAACTCAACACTTGATCCTCATCACTGACTTTCAAAATCTAAGTAAAGTTTTAATTAAACTGTGTCCTGGTGTGGACATTATACACATGTTAATCTGGGTCCTCTTTAAAAGTAAATAACTTAATAATCAACATATACCATGGCACACTCTGGTGCTGTCACAATCTTGTTAGTCTGCTCAGTCATTACTCAATCTTTAGTTCTCATATTATGCTTACTATTGGACAAGAAAAGTAGCAATCTCTCATTTCAGGCCATGTTTATGATACCGTATGAGTATAGTTTCTAATGTTTTTAGGACACAGCAGAACAATAAACTCTCCTATCATGTGGTTTTTAAAATCGTTCCATGTAGTCTTCGAGAATGACCCCTGAATTTTACCTGCAGGAGTTCTGTTGATTTATTCACTGGAGTGGGCTCCACAACACTGCATTTTGATTGGCTGTGGTTTTTCTGTACTTGGCTGAGAAGCTTTCTTGTTGATGTAGGAGGATTACTTTGTCTATGAATATAAGAAAAAAAAATATTTCAGCACTGTTAGAGATTGTGAGGGTTTAGTAAAGGAGTATTTGTAGGTTGTTCTCCAGGATTTCTGGATTTACTTGGCTTGTTAGCTAGGATATTAATACATGATTTTTCTCTTGGTAAGCTGCCTCAAGTCTAATTAGAAATCTTGAGGCATGTCGGGGACTACTGTATTCTTAGTGATAATTTGTCATGCTGATTATTGTTGTTGTTCACAGATATTAGGAATGAATTTTTCAAAATGAAAAAAAAAAGAAAATTCAATATTGGGTAAATAGCAATAGTGGATAATAGAGGTACCAAAGGAAGAAGAAAGTATGATCAAAACACATTTACAAAATATTCAAAGAATTTATAGAAATATATTTTTAAAGTTGATATTTGATGAAATATCCTGAGAGCATATATTTCTGTTTTTAAAATAACTAAATCACTCACACTAGCTAGAGAGAGGACATAGCAATTAAAAGCACTTGCTGCTTCTCCAGGGAACCAGTATTTTATTCCCAGAAACCACAGAGTGAATAACAAGAGTCTTTAAATCTAGTTCCAGGGAATCCTCATACATTCTTCTGCCATCTGTAGAAAATTCACACATGTGGTACAGACACATATGCGCGCAAAACATAAAAAAAAAATGCTTTAATCTTAAAAAAAAACACAAAACAACACTAGTAATTGTTGCACAAAAGATATATGGACATAAGCAAGGCATCACAGTGTTCAAAGTTAAACTGTAAACTACAACAATTTAAATGCATACCAGAATCTTTTTGTACTCTTCCTCCCCTTCCATCATGACCAAGTAGGCTTCATCCCAGACATGCACTAATGGTTCAACATACAAAAATCCATCAATGTAAACCACCATATAAACAAACTGAAAGAAAAACAAACAAACAAACAAACATGGTCATCTCCTTAGATGCTGAGAAAACATTTGACAAAATCCAACAGCTGTTTATGTTCGATGTTTTGGAGAGATCAGAGACACAAAATACATACCTTAACATAGTAAAGGATGTATGTCTCAGGTGTATAGCCAACATCAAATAAGTCAATCCTACTGAAATCAAAGACAAGGCAAGGATGCTCACTTCCCCCTATTGTGAAGTCCCAGTACTTCATATCCTAGCTACATCAGTAAGAAAACCAAAGGAGATAAAGGAGAAAGAAATTGGAAAGGAAGAAGGCAATATATAACTCTTCAAAGATGATATGATAGTATATATGAGTGACCCCAAAAATTCTATGAGAGAACACTTACAGCTGATAAACTCCTTCAGCAAAGAGGCAGGATATAAAGTTAACTCAAAAAATCAGTAGTCTTCTTATATACAAAAGATAAAACGGCTAAGAAAGAAATTAGAGAAATAACACCCTTTGCAATAACCACAAATAACATATTATACCTTAGTGTAACTATAACCAAGCAAGCAAAAGACTTGTATGAGAAAAGAGTTAAGTCTCTGATGAAAGAAATTGAAACGATATCAAATGATGGAAAGATCTCCCATGCTCATGGATTGGTAGGATTAACATCATTAAAATGTCCATCCTACCAATTGATATCTACATATTCAATGCAATTTCCATAAAAATGCCAACACAGTTCTTCATGGACCTTATGGTACCCCCAAAACAAAACAAAATGAAACAACAACAACAAAAACAGAATACCTACAACTACCCTGTACAATAAAAGATCTTCTGGTGGTATTTCCATCCTTGATTTCAAGCAATACTATAGAGCTAAAGTAGTATAAACGGCATGGTATTAGCATAGAAACAGACTGAAGGATCAATGAAATCAAATTGAAGACCCAGAAATAAGCCCACACACCTATGGATACTTGAGTTTTGACAAAGAAGCCAAAACCATACCATGGGAAAAAGACAGCATCTTCAACAAATGGTGCTGGTTGACTACATGGAGAAAAATGCAAATAGGTCCTTACTTATCACCCTGCACAAAAGTAAAATTCAATCCCAACATAAAACCAAACACATTAAATCAGTTAGAAGAAAAGTGGGGAAGAGCATTGCATTCTTTGGCACAGGAGACAACATCCTGAACAGAATACCAAAAACTCAGGATTTAAGATCAACAATCAATAAATGGGACCTCATGAAACTGAAAAGCTTCTGTAAAGCAAAGGACATGGGCAAGAGAACAAAAGGACAGTGTACAGACCAAGAAAATCTTCAGCAATTGTACATCTGACAGAGAGCTAATATTCAGAATATATAAAGAATTCAAGAAATTAAATGCCAACATCCAAAATAATTCAATTAAAAATGGGGTAAAAGCTAAACGGAGAATTCTCAACAGAGGAATATCAAATGGCAGATAAATGTTTAAAGCAATGCTCATTGTCAATAGTCCTCTGCTTTAAAGAAGCTTTTTTTTTTTTTTTTAGTTTTGCTAGGTTGAATTAATAATTGTAGATCTTAGAGCCTAAGCTGTTTATGTTCTGTTCAGTGAATTGTCTCCTGTGCCTTTCAGTTAGAGGCTCTTCCCCACTTTTTCTTCCAACAGATTTTTTTCTTTTCTTTTATATTAATCACAGGTTATGTACTTGGCATCCCAGCTGTAGCCCCCTCCCGTATTCCCTCCCTATCCCCACCATCCTTCCCTCATCTCCTCCCTGCCCCTTTCCAAGTCTACTGATAGGGGAGGACCTCCTCTCCTTCCATCTAACCCTAGCTTATCAGGTCTCTTCAGGACTGGCTGCAATGTCCTCTTCTGTGGCTTAGCAAGGCTGCTCCTCCCTCAGGGCCGGGGGTTGGGGGGAGAGGGTCAAAGAGCCAGTTCATGTCCGAAATAGTCCCTGTTCCCCTTACTAGGAACCCACTTGGATAATGAGCTACCATTTGCTACATCCGAACAGGGGTTCTAGGTTATATCCATACATGGTCCTTAGTTGGAGAAACAGCCTCATAAAAGACCCCTGTGCCCAGATATATTTGTTCCTTGTAGGCAAATGGATGAAACTAGAAAAAAAATGATAATCCTGACTGTTGTAGTGAGGAAAGACATGCATGATATATACTCACTTATAAATGGATACTAGAATAATGTTGGATAATATAGGATGAACTTTCTAAAACAAAAAGGACCCTAGGGAAGATTTTCAATTCTCGTTCAGAAGAGAAAACAAGATAGATATGGGGAATAGTAGAAGAGAGGGAAAAGGATGGGAACTTACCCCAGATGTCCTCTAAAAGCCTCCACTCAGCAGGTGACTGAAGCAAACAGATGCAGAGACTGACAGACAAGTTTTGGACAAAGCACAGGGAGTCTTATGGAAGAAGGGGGATATAAAAGATCTGGAGGGTACAGGAGCCCTACAAGGAGACCAACAAAACAAAACAAAACAAAACAGATTGGTCCAGGAGGAACTGCAGAATGTGATAGATCAACCAAAGACCATAATAGAGAGGACTTAGCTCTCCTACTCAGATGTAGCCAAAAGACAGCTCAGTCTCCATTTGGGTTTCCTAGGAAGGGGAAAAGAGAAGGTCTCTGTCCTTCTCCTTGATCACTTCTCCCAGGTGGGGTGACCTAGCCAGCACACTAAGAGGATCCAGGCAGTCCTAATGGAACCTGATAGGTTAGCATCATACAGGGAAGACTTCCCCTCTCACTATACTGTGAAAGAAATTTGGGGTGGGGAGGAAGAGGGAGGGTGTGACTGGGAAGTGATGAGGGAGGGGCTACAACTGGGATTCAAAATGAATAAATTGTAAAAAAAATAAAAGGAAGAAGAAAAAATATATAGTTTATATAGTTTTATGTCAGTCTTTTGGAATAATGAAAGCAAAGAAAGAAGAATTTTACACAGTGAAACTAATAGATATATTCTCTTCTTGTAATGGAATTTAACACCATGGCATCATCTTGATGTTATATAACTCTTAGTACTCAGAATCAAATAAGATTTAACACTTGTACATTGTACCTCCTCTCTGCAATCCACAGTGGAATTTGACTACTGCAAGAATTTTTTGTTTTATACTGAGAAATATTTTATGAAGTCCAACCACAATACTGTGAAGTGTCCAGACCACAAATGAAAAATAATAGGCAAAATATTACTTTCTGGAAGAACATAGGGAGCTCTGAGAATGACACGTATGACTCTGGCAATTGTAGCTTAAATGAAATGTCATTTTTAGAAAAGAAAATAAAACAAAGATAGAATTAATTTTGTAACGTAATGTTGAGTGTGATAATATTTTTATAGTTTTAAGATCTGTATTATAATTATGTAAGAAATTCATTCCAGGCACAGCTGATTTAAGAGTATGTGTGGACATTCCTACTAAACTTCTAAAATCTAAATAAATTCAAGATACCATAATATTCTAATACCATCATTTTCTTAATATTATCAGTGGCTATCATATTTTGTAACTCAAACAAAATAGTCCAAATATAGAAAATTCTACCTTAAATAGACACTGCAGGATATAAAAAAGAAAGGGAAAACTATCTTCAAAGATTAAAAAATAATAATTTAGTTTTGGTAAATGATAGCATAGTGACTGAAAAATGTAATGTAGGAGCCTCTCTAAAGGTTATTTTTCATTATACTTTTTGATAAAATCTGGAGCTAAGAAGAACTACTATCCAGGGAATATACATCTACTCATAAATTTCCATATTCTGATAAAAGCTGAGGTGTGACTATTATGTTCATTTTCCACTAACAGTCACTTTTCGTCTGCATTATCCATTTGCAAAGTAATAGGTATTAACTAATAATTAAAATTCATGTGCCCAATATGAAACACTTTCTTTGGTGTTCCAATTTGCTTTATCTCTTTGTAAGTGACAGCCCCTGTTCCCACTACTGGGGAACCCACTTGGAGACTGAACTCCATATCCTATATCTGTACAGGAGTTCTAGGTTATATCCATGCATGGTCCTTGGTTAGAGTATCAGTCTCAGAAAAGACGCCCAGATATTTTTTGGTTTGGTCACTTTCCTTATGGAGCTCCTGTTTCCTCTAGGTCTTTCTATCTCCTCTTTCTTTCTCCCCTTTCTTCCATAAGATTCCATGCACTCTGCCTAAAATTTGGTTATGAGTCTCAGCATCTGCCTTGATACACTGCTGTGTAGAGTCTTTCAGAGTCCCTCTGTAGTAGGCTCTTGTCCTTTTCCCTGTTTTCTCCTTCTTCTGATGTCCATTCCTTTTGTTTTTCTGAATGAGGATTTATCATCTTACTCAGGGTTCTCCTTCTTGTTTAGCTTCTTTAGGTATACAGATTTTAGTAGGTTTATCCTATATCATATGATTAATATCCACATATAAGTGAGTATATACCATGTATGTCTTTCTGCTTCTGGGACACCTCACTCAGAATTTAAAAGTAAATAAATTTTAAAAAGAAATAAATTTAAAATACGTTAGAAGTTTAATGTAGAGTGGTTGTACAAGTTTGCATTCCCACCAGCAATGGAGGAGGGTTCCTCTTTCTCCACAGCCTCTCCAACATGCGTTGTCACTAGAGTTTTTGATCTTAGCTATTCTGGAGGGTGTAAGGTGAAATCTCAGAGTCGT
>CM053748.1:32470305-32492374 GCA_028658305.1 Pachyuromys duprasi
GTATGCCAAAGAGGACCTCTGGGGGGGGGTCAATGTAGTGATGTATCAGAGCAGATATTAAGACTCGAGATGAAGCCTCTGACAGAGGGCGAGAAGTAATGATAGATCTGGGGGAGGATGGTGAGACTCAGGGAGAACAAGAGCTCCACAAAGACCAAACTGAGCAGGGCACAGGGGTCTTGTATGAGACGGTTTCTAAAATCAAGCACCATGTGTGGATGTGGCCTGGAACCCCCGCTCAGATGGGGTCCATGATAGCTCCGTGTAGGCCTGAAGACCCTAGTGAGGGAAACAGGGACTGTTTCAGTCATGATCTTGATGGCTGACTCTTTGACCCTCCCCCATACAAGCCGGGGAGTGACAGACTGGCTAGATCCCAGGGGAGGACATTGCAGCCAGCACTGAGGAGACAGGATAAGCTGGGGTTGGATGGAAAAGAAGGAGGTCCTCCCCTGTTGGTGGACTTGAAGGGGGCGGGGAGGAGGGAGATGAGGGAGGGAGTGGGAGGGTAGGAGGGACTGAGGGAGGGGACTACGCCTGGGATTCAAAGTACCTAACCTGTGATTGAGATAAAAATAAATAAATTAAAAAAATAAGTTGGAAATAGCTCCTGTGCTCATGGATTGGTAGGATTAACATTGTGAAAATGTCCATATAGCCAAAAGCAATCTACACATTCAATGCAATTCCCTTCAAAACCCCTTTACAATTCTTCACAGAACTTGAAAGAAAAATACTCAACTTCATATGGAGAAACAAAAAACCCAGAATCTCCAAAACAATCCTCTACAACAACAGATCATCTGGAGTATCTCCATCCCTGACCTCAAGCTGTACTACAGAGCAATAATAATAAAAACTGCATGGTATTGGCATAGAAACAGAATAGCAGATCAATGGAACCGAACAGAAGACCCAGAAATGAACCCACACACCTATGGAAACTTGATTTTTGACAAAGAAGCCAAAATCATACAATAGAAAAAAAGACAGCATCTTCAACAAATGGTGCTGGTCCAACTGGATATCTGTATGCAGAAAAATGAAAATAGATCCATATTTACCACCTTGTACAAAGCTAAAGTCCTAGTGGATCAAAGACCTCAACATAAAACCAGACACACTAAACCGTCTAGAAGAAAAAGTGGGGAAGACCCTAGAACTCATTGGCACAGGAAACGACTTCCTGAATAGAATACCAACAGCACAGGCTTTAAGAGAAACAATCAATAAGTGGGACCTCATGAAGCTGAAAAGCTTCTGTAAAGCAAAGGATACTGTCATCAAAACAAAAGGACAGCCTACAGACCGTGAAAGGATCATTACCAGTCCTACTTCTTACAAAGGGCTAATATCCAGTATCTATAAAGAACTCAAGAAGTTAAAAAGCAAGAAACCAAGTAATCCAATTAAAAAAATGGGGTATGGAGCTAAAAAGAGAACTGAATGCAGAGAATTATAGAATGGCAGAAAAACACTTAAAGAAATGCTCAATGTCCTTAGCCATCAGGGAGTTGCAAATCAAAACGACCCTGAGATTTCACCTTATACCCACAAGAATTGCTAAGATCAAAAACTGTAGTGACAACGCATGCTGGAGAGCTTTTGGAGAAAGAGGAACCCTCCTCCATTGCTGGTGGGAATGCAAACTTATACAACCACTCTGGAAATCAATTTGGCATTTTCTTAGACAATTAAGAATAGTGATTCCTCAAGACCCAGCTATACCACTCTTAGGCATATATCTAAAAGATGCTCAAGTACACAACAAGGACATTTGCTCAACTATGTTCGTAGCTGCTTTATTTGTAATAGCCAGAACCTGGAAACAACCCAGATGTCCCTCAGTTGAGGAATGGATACATAAATTATGGTACTTTTACACAATGGAATACTACTCAGCAATTAAAAACAGGGAAATCTTGAAATTCGCCAGTAAATGGTGGGACCTGGAAAGGATCATCCTAAGTGAGGTATCCCAAAAACAGAAAGATACATATGTATATACTCACTTATATAGACCTATAGGATACGAAGGTCATGCTGAAATCTATACACCTAGGGAAGATAAACAAGAAGCAGGACCCTGGTTGGTATGATCAATGCTCATTTAGAATAACAAATGTGATTGACATTGAATGGAGGATAAATCAAGCAACAGGACAGCAGCATACCCAAGATATCCTCTGAAATAATCAATAAAGCAATGTATCAAAGCAGATATTAAGACTCACAACCAAGCCCTCAGCAGAGAGTGGGGAATAATAATAAAAATAGGGGAAGTTAGTAAGACTTGGGGAGAACAAGAGCTCCACAAAGACCAAATTGAGCAGGACACAGGGGCCTTTTATGAGACAGTTACTCCAACCAAAGACCTTGTATGTATCTGGCCTAGAACCCCTGCTCATATGTTGTCCATGGTAGCGTTTTGTCCAACTGAAGACCTTAGTAAGGGGAACAGGGACTGTTTTTGTCATGAACTTGATGGCTGGCTCTTTGACCCTTCCCCATACATGCCAGGAAGTAACAGCCTGGCTATATTCCGGGGGGGAGGGGCATTGCAGCCAGCCCTGAGGAGACAAGATAAACTGGGGTCAGATGGAAGGGGAGGAGGTCTTCCCCCATTGTTGGACTTGGAGGGGGAGGGGAGGAGATGAGGGAGGGATGGAGAGAGTGGGAGGGAATGAGGGAGGGGGCTATTCCTGGAATGCAAAGTACCTAACCTGTGATTGATATAAAAATATATAAATTACATTAAAAAGACATATTACTAAAAAAAAAAAGGATAATTATCCAACAAGGGAGTTTATGTTTTGGTTTGTTTTATAATCACTTAAATGATTGTTTTTGAAAATTAATCAACAGAATTGACTTGTTTAAAGGTTATAAATGCATAATCTATGTTACACCATGAAAGAAAAGAACAGTTTCATATTAAAGGTTATTGGTCCACAGAAAATAAATCAATCAAGTGCTACATACATGATGTCAATCATCATGTTTTAAAGGAAAATATTTTAAAAAATCAATTTATCTTCCTCTAAATGAAGCAAATTCAATTTTATTTTACAAAGAACAACTGTAATTTAAAACACATTTTGTTTGAGAAAATTGTTAAGTATTAATATCTTCAGAAACTTCAGAGAGTAAAGTCACTTTGAAACAGTTTTATTAGTTCTACAGAAGTGCCAACTAAGCCTGTGGACACAAATTCTAATGATCACATAATAGTTTAAGGGTTTATTGTTAGAACTGGACTAAATACATTGTTAAATCTCTAATGAGAATACAGTTCCACTTATTTTCATTTAAATTCTTTCAAAAAATTTACTCATTTTACTCTCTTCTTTTTATGTGTTTTTAACTTGTTTTTATTTCTTCCAACTTATTCAATTTGTATCCCAGCTATAGTTCCCTCCCTCATCTCCTCCCAACCCTGTCCCCCTCTCTCTTCTCCTCTCATGACCCTTCCCCAGTTCACTGATAGAGGAGGTTCTCCTCCTCTTCCATCTGACCGTAGTATATCAAGTCTCATCAGGACTGGATGCATTGTCTTCCTCTGTGGCCTGGTAAGGCTGCTCCCCAATCAGTCGTAAATGATCAAAGAGCCAACTACTGTGTTCATGTCAGTGACAGCCTCTATTCCTCTCACTCAGGAGTACATTTTGGCATTGTCTCTTCTTAAGATTGAAAATTGTATATTAATGCTTCATAGACTAAAATATTTTTATTCCACTGTTTCACATGAACTTTTCATTTGACAGATACCTAAAAATGCAAGCCAAGTCTATTGTTATTATTTACTTTACTTGCATCATGGAAAAGTTGTGCCTGTAAGTCAATCATAGCACTCTTCAAACTTTTTCATATTTAAACTTCTTCTATTAAAGCCACATATCTCTCTTTGAAGGTGTGGTTAATAACTTCATTGTCATTTTTCACCAAGTCCCAGAAGCACTAGCTCAATCAACTATGTCTAAAAGTGTAGTGCTAATATTCAAGTAGATGTGACATGTAAACTTATTCTCAAATATTCAACTCTTCACTTCCAAGCTCAGTGAGGTGTGGTTGATTAAGTGTCTGACTAGGAAAGGGAGAGGAAGGTGAAAATTACAAAATCTAAAATACTATTTTCAATATAATTTCATTAATAAAGTCATGCTTATTTTTAATGCTTATCCCTTCCATAAATTTGTGCTTCTTATTACAGTGCATTTATTGTTCATTAAAACATTTATGCTGCTAAAATCTTAACAAATGCCTTCAGATAAATAGGAATGTACTATGTCTCATAAAATGTTGTGGATGAAAAAATTTCCACACAGTAAAGTCCCCTTGTTAATATGGAGGGTGGTCCACTTTTCTGGGGAAAAATAGAGAGGGGAAAGAGAGGAAGTAAGGGGGATTGAGAGGAGAGGAGGGAATTTTTTTTTAAAGTTGAAGAATTCTGGCACCCTTAATTTTTCTAATAGTGGTGATTCATATATTTCATCACAATAGCATTGTGAAATCAATTTTATAATCATTTTTCAGGCCGACCACTAAATATGCACATTTGTGTGTGTGTGTATTTTTATGCATATGAATGATATATTTGCAGTTCCACTCTCCTGTCCTTGCACTCATGGAAACCAGAGGATAACCTTTGAATGTCTTATTGAATCACTTCTTCATCTTATATTTTGAGACAAGAAAACCCAGTACTATCTGCTACAGGTATGCAGATTAGCTAGCAATGTCACATGATTTAACTGTGATTATCCCCAGCATTGGGCCTTAAAGATTCCCCGTAACTACTGGTGTTTTTTGTTATTTTGTCTTTTTTTTTTTCCAGAGCTGAGGACCGAACCCAGGGCCTTGTGCTTGCTAGGCAAGTGCTCTACCACTGAGCTAAATCCCCAACCCCAACTACTGGTGTTTTAAGGGACTGAGGACTCTAATGTAAGTCCTCACACTTGCAAAGCAAGCACTTTACTGAGCTCATTCCCAAGTTCAAAAGTTTGAGTGAGTCTATTTGTTCAAATAAATCAAATAGTAAATCTTTTGAACTAATATAGATTTCTTACTGTAATAGCCAGGCTTTTTAAGAACACAAGATTACTGAGTTCCAAAAATAACACATACTTACTCAACAGGGAGAATAGTACACAGATGTCTCTTAGTGGGATTCAATAAGCAACTGAACCAGATCAAATACTAAACACTGTATAATTCTACCACTGTACAGGTCAACCTGCTATTGGCTGCAGAAATATTAAATGCTTGTTCTCATGTTTGAAAATTGAATTAATATTTTATTGCTTTCTTATTAGTAATTCTCTATAATATTTACAGTTCAAGTATTTCTTTATACTATCAGGGCATATGAGAACTAACCCAAAATATATTAAGAGACAAGGATGTACCTACTATATTATTTTATATTTTAATTATAATTTGTAGATAAGTATAACTACACATATCCATAAATTTATAAAAGAGAATGATAATGTTCATTCAATTTCTAAACACATCTGTTTATTTTGCCAGTAGGTTATCATATCATCATTTCACTGACACATCCCATGTGCCTCTGTTGCTCCTTTAGATGCTCAAGTGCATCCAGGGAAGTATATCTCCTTGAAACTTTATCTCACACTTTCTCAGATCACATATCAAGTGACTATGATTAGTGCCAACAATCACATGTACAATCAGACAAATGTTAATCTGTCATCTTCCCATAGGAGGCATATAGTACATCTGTATCCATTTCTGACATCCAGTACTTCTTATAGGTTTCTGGAGTGCATGTGCTCTGCTCTATAACATGGCCCAGAAGCACAGAATTAACTTAACCATTGGGAAGATAGATGCCAAAGCTACCCAAGGATGATACACATGCACACTAAGGGTATCTATCCAAACTGTGCATCTTTATCTAATTGAAAAATGTACCCTAGCTTTGATTCTCCTTGTGACCCCACTACTGAATGTTCATTTTAAACTTTGGTCTATTTAATTCTCTCTATAATAAACCCAAACTTCTTCATATTCCTTCATGTAAGTTAAACTCTCTAAATAATATCTAGTCTATATTTATCTGTTTCATTTTTTTTTTGGAGAATTGCTATTCATTATTTAAGAGAGAATAAGGTTGCGTTTTCTTCTGTAAATGACTGCTCTTGTTTTCTTAAACATCAGTCTATATGTAGTAGTTTGACATTAACCATTTCTGATGAGCTAGTTCATATGTTAGAATCTGATTGTTTCATTTCTGTATCTCTGATGTTTGGAATAGCAACTAGATCTGATGGCAAAGTTTTGTAAAAGGTACTAATTCTTTCCCTATAGAAGTAATCAACACTCTTAAAATGTCATTGTTTGTCCTCACTCCTATCATTCCTAACATCTCATGAAAATATTAAAAACAGATGTTTAGGAGTAGAGATGAGGGAGGGAGGAGGATAGGATTGGGAAGGAATGATGGAGGGGACTACAGCTGGGATACAAAGTGAATAGACTGTAATTAATTTAAAAATAATAAAAAACAGATATACAGTAAACACAAATAACTTTCCTCTAATGGATTATCAAAAAGCAGAAACTCCCAGTCAGGACAGTACATGTTACTACTATCCATACTCATGCTCACACATACACAGTCGATTTGTGTTATTTGAAGTTATGTTCTATTAAGTTGTGGTCAACAGTGAATTGGCAAATATTGAACCATTTCTTCTAAGATAAATACAGGGTTAGGTAGCATTGAGTTTACGGTTATGGTTTTCCTGTTTCGGTTTAAAGACACTAAAAATACAGCCATTTGCTAAGTAAGGGTATTTTTCATTCACTGGAAAAGCAGATCCATGACAGCAGTCTCATAAAGCTACTTGACCCACTGATGCTATAACTGTCTTGACAACTGTGAGTACACTCTGTGAAGTTTGAATAAAGAAGAAATTGCCTAATGAAGCATTTCTCGGACCTTGGCTCTGATTGTTAAGCAACACACACTAAAACAAGAGTGATTCAATACACTGACCTCTCTGATGGTCTGGGCAAAACTAAACTGAAGTGAAGTTTACCCTAGGAAAATATTCACAGGAAGATATATCACATCTAATTGCGTTGAAGAGCATCAGAAACAGTGCACACCTCTGCTGTTTAAAGCATAAAAATACAGAAAACCTGGTGATAAGTATATAGCAAGATATACACTTGCTTATTGCATTAAAATTTTATTCATACTCCCTTAGAATAGGTATAGAAATAGACACATATTTTTCAGATGGGTATTCACATGTGTAAAAATGGCTTCAAGCCAAATATGCTATTGGTGTTTTGAAGGGCTAACACTAATTTTAGTACAGAAACTAATTCATAAATGAAAAATGCATATATATATATATATATATATATATTGAGGATAGGCAATAAGTGTATTTTTATTTTATATTCCACACATTTTGCTAAGATCTATGCTCATTCCCCAATGAAACAGGTATGGTATAGAGACTAGAGGAAAGGCTCTGTTGGAAAGTGCTTGCTGTGCAGGCATGAGAGTATGGATTTGGACTACCAGCCTCCGAGTAAAAAGCTGAGAAGCACTGGCATTTGTGTCTACTTGAGAGATAGCTGTAAGTGGATCCTTCAAGCGTATCTGCAAACCAGCTGAAATGAATCAATGGGTTTCAGGTTCAGTGAACAATCCTGTATCCTGTAGTAAGATGGAGTATAATCAGGAAAGTAACTTGAGATCAACTTCTTCCCTCCATGGGCACATATATCATTACACACACACACACACACACACACACACACACACACACACACACACACTTTGAAGATAAAGTAAAGAGGGGCTGGGAAGATAGTTCTGGTTAAGAGCAGTTCTTGTTCTTGAAGAAGACCTGGGTTTTATTCCCAGCAACCATATGGCAGTTAACAGGCCTCTATTACTCCACCTTCACTGAATCTACTGCCCTTGTCTGGTCTCTGGAGATATTACAAAAAGAAGCAAACAAAACATCAACCCAAATAAGGCATGTTGGACAGCATTTGAAGAAAGGGGAACCACCTACGTTAAGTGGTTATTAGCCATACTACATAGGATAAACATACTAAGATATACAGACCTAAAGAAGCTAAACAAGGAGGACCATAGGGAGGATGCTTAATTCTCACTCAGAAGTGAAAACAGGATAGACACCAGAAGACATAGAAGAGAGGGGACAAGATGGGAGTCTAACACAAATGTCCTCCAGAAGATTCCATTCAGCAGGAGATAAAAGCAGATGTGGAGACTCACAGTCAAGCTTTGGACAGAGCACAGGGAGTCTTATGGAAGAAAGAGACAGGAGCACCATAAGGAGACCAACAAAGCCAAAAAAGGTGGGCACAAGGTGGACTGCGGAGACTGATGAATCAACCAAAAACCATGCATAGAGAGGACCTAGACCCCTGCTCAGATATAGCATATAGGCAGCTCAGTCTCCATGTGGGTTTCCTACTAAGGGGAGAAGAGACAGTCTGTGACATGAAATAAGTTTCCTGCTCCTTGATCAATTCTTCCTGCTGCAGTGACCTAGACAGCCCACAGAGAAAGAGGATCCAAGCAGTGTTGATAGCACTTGATTGACTAAGGTCAGATAGGCTTAAGGGGAGGAGGACTCTGTGGATCAGTGGACTAGGGAGGAGGGATAAGAGAGGAAGTGGGAGGGAGGGACAAGGAGGATGTGTGGGAGGAGGCTACAACTGGAATACAAAGTGAATAGATTGTAAACAATAGTGATGATGATAATAGAAATAAGAATAAAGGAAAACATCCATGTATTTAAAAATATTTAAGAGCAGGAGAGCCAACTATCCAGGGCCGAGAGGAGCTTGCTGAGACTGAAGCATCAATCAGGCACTATGCATGAGCTGGACCCAGACCCCCTACAGAGATGTAACAGACAGGTAGCTTAAGCATCATGTGGGTCCTCTAGGAAGGGAAGTGGGGACTGTGCTGGACAAGGACTTAATTGCAGCTTTTTGATCACTTTGCCCTGGAAAGACTTCCTTGCCAGATCTCAGGAAAAGAAAGCACTCATTCAGTTCTGAGGCAGCTTGATAAGCTGGGTGGATGGGAAAGGGGGAGGAGGAGCAAGAAAGAGTGGGATTGCAAGGGGAGGAGGAATAAGGCTACAACAGGATGTAAAGTGAATAAAAATATAAATAATAAAATATATTTATATAAATAAAATAATTAAATGATACATAACTAAACATGATTCAGATATATATTATAATTTTTTTGAGAATTTCATACATGAATACTGTATTTATACAATTTTCTCTCACAGTAACTCAACATATTACCCTTAACATCTCACATTTATCATCTCTTACACACATACATACAAACACACACACACACTCACAATCTACTGAGCCCTATTAGTTTTGCTTTTAAGAAGGGATAAATGATAATATGGATGTTTGAAAATTAGGAAAGTTTATTGTTTCAAAAGCTTACTTAAAAATTATTGCATTGTCTTCATATGCTATGATACCCTCCTGGGTACAGTCCTTCTCAGAGGCCCTCTATCTGTGGACTTGAGGAGGGGCATGGGAGGAGAAGAGGGAGGGCTGGAGTGGGAGGGGCCACGGGAGGGGGCTACAGCTGGGATACAAAGTGAATAAATTATAATTAATAAAAAATAATCATTTTTTAAAAAATAAAATAATTACTGTATATGCTGGGCAAGGTACATGCCTTTTATCATTGGAGGGGCCAGTGATACACTGATATCTGTGAGTTCTAGGCCAGCATTGTCTACAGAGTGAATTCTAGTACAGCCAGAGCTACACAGAACAACCGTGTCTTGAAAAAAATATTGATATATATATATATATATATATATATATATATATTTATGAAGATGTGTATATACACTGTTAATGCTCTAGATACATTAAAGATAAAATAATCATCTTTATAATATAACTATATTGAAAATAACTTTGTTTGTTGGGGAATGAGTGATTAAATATGCTTTATATAGACATCTGATTTTCAGTTGTCATATATTGCATCTACATTGCTAACTGGATACACCTTGAAGATCTTGAAGAGGGATATATCACGATCTAAAATACCCTGCCACTGCCTTTTATAAAAATGTGTATCTAGTGGTTTTTGTCTCCCTCCAAACAGCAAATGACCTGTTGTTTTGAATATTAATTTAGTCATTATCTAAATAAAACTTTCAGTGAGCACATCCTATTGCCTTACTAAGGCATCCTCAAAAATCTTTGAAAGCAATATGTTGCCTTCATCTTTTTCTTTCCAAGAGATAAATATGCTCTTTTGACAATCTCCTGTCCTCAGAGATTAAAGTCTCTAGACTAGTTTACTTAGAAGAAGAAAAATAGAATAAAAACAGTACCTTTATATACAGGACTTTACAGGTTTGGTAACTTCATTTTTCCGGCTATTTTCTCATGCAAAGCGTGCATTTGGTTTTTAGAATGTGACAGTTCTGATTTTTCTTTTTTTATACTTTAACATGGAAATGAATTTCTGACTTGGGGAAATGCTGTCAGATTTTTAATTTATTTGGCTTCTTCCATACCTATTCCTGTGACTCCTTCATATTCCCATGCAGTCTCTTGTGAAAATATATTATTTATATTGAACAAGAAGTTGACACTCCCCTGCAACTTTTCTTCCAAATCACTTAATTTTAAAAGATGGAATCGAGGAAAGAGACATGTTTACTTGAAAGATCTGCCTTTTAAGTTAAGCATTTGCTTTTTCTCTTGTGTATTTTCTTCTTTGCTCAGGTTCCTGAAGCAAAATGAGAAAAAATAAAACAAAATGCTGCTATTTAGACCAACCATGACACTTCAAATTGTAAGGATGAACATATTCAAGCCCCTCTCTGAGGAGACTACATGAACTACTCAGTTTAGTGTACTCTGAGAAAAGAAAGAACTGTTTAAAACCCTACCATATATTTTTTTAAATCTCATTTTCCTATAAAACATATTGGTCCACAAAATAAGTTGGCCCATTAATATTTATTCCAGCATATCCTTGCTGAAAATTTATGATCAATTATAAAAATAAAATGGATGGCTGTATAGTGAATATTAAGACCTAAATACATACATACATACATACATACATAAAACACCAAACTCCAGCAAAAATTGTCCACATGATCTCATGTTCCTAAGTATATCTGCAGCTATCAAACTTTTTCACAAAAATACGTTTATTTTCTTTATTTTTGTATTATTTTATTTTTTAATATAAGTTACAGTTTATTAACTTTGTATCCCTGCTGTATCCTGCTCCCTCATTCCCTCCCAATTCAACCCTCCCTCGTCTCATCCCTGAACAACAGCAATAGAAAAAATAAGTCTCCTCTAAATCCTTCTCTCTTTCCTCTCCTCTCCTTCTCAAAAAAGGATAGAGCTACCAAGGATATCAAACCAGACTTCCCATGGATAATCAGCTTTGGTTTATCAAGTTTCATTAAGATTTGATGCATAATCTTCTACTGGGACTAGACAAGGCAGCTTAGTTGAGGAAAGGGATCCAAAGGCAGGCAATGTAGTCAGAGACAGTCCTTGCTCCTGTCCCACGTGAAGACCCAGATGTACAGCACACATCCTTGTATGGATTCCTAAAAGGGCCTAGGCCGTTCCTATTCATGCTATCTGGTTGGCAATTCAGCCTCGATGAGCCCCTCTTTGATAGAATAGTTGATTCTGTAGGTTTTCTTCTGGTGTCTTTGCCCCCTCAATCCTTCCTCCCTCTCATCCACAGGGTTCTCCAAGCTTCACTTAATGTTTGGCTGTGGGACTCTGCATCGCTTGCCATCAGTTTCTGAGTAAAGCCTCTCAGATGACATTTATTCTAGGTTCCTGCCTGCAAATAAAGGAGAATATCATTAATAGTGTCAGGATGGGTTCCCTCTCATGGCATGGGTCTCAAGTTTGGCCAGTCATTGGTTGGCTTTTCCCTTAAATTCTGCTCTATCTTTCCCTCCTCTACATAACATAGGGTGGACAAAATGTAGGTCAAATATTTTGTGGCTGTGTTGGGGTCCCAATCCCTCCACTGGAAGCCTTGCCTGGTTTCAGGACATGGGCTATTCAGGCTCTATATGCCCCATTGCTAGGAGTTTTAGTTAAGGTCGCCCTCATAGATTCCTGGATATTTCCATTTTCCTAAGTTTCTAGTTAGTTCTGGAGATACACCTCCAATCCAGATGTCTCTCCCAGTACTCTTTACTTAATTCTTCACCATACCTCATCGTTCCTGTTTCCCTCCCATCCCTCTCCCACCCAGTCCTTCTTTCCATCCACCTCTGATGTCTAATCTATTTTTCCTTATTGAGACTCAAATATCTTTGGTCTGTGGTTACAGCATGGGAATCCTGTAGTTTATGACTAATCCCCACTTATAAGTAAATACATACCATGATTGTCTTTTTGGTTCTGGATTACCTCATTTGTAATCCAGGATGATCTTTTGTAGTTCCCTTCACTTGCTTGCAGATACGATAATGTCATTGTTTTTAACGGCTGAATAATACTCCATTGTGTAAATGTAAAACATTTTCTTTCTTTATTCTTTGGTTAAGAACACCTACGTTGTTTCTAATTTCTGGCTACTATGATTAAGGATCCTACAAACATAGTTGGGCAAGTGTATTTTTGGATGGTGAGGTTTTGTTTGTATATTTGCCAATTTGATAGTTTCTCAGAAAATTGGGAAGAGATCTACCTCAAGACTCAGCTATACCACACTGGCAATTTAGCTGTTTAACCAGGTTTTGCTTTTCTTTCTAGAGATTTCTTATCAATTGTGTCACATAAAATACTTCTTTTTTCATGTATATGAACTATAATGTTAAGTACAAAGTGTTCATCACCTGCTTCTCATTTTTGGCATATTAATCATTAGAAATATCTGTTAAAATATTTAGGTGACTCATACCTGAGAAAAGAACTTTGTGTGTAATGCCACATGATGTTAAAGTAATTTTACATCAAGCTAAATGGAAACAGGGTGCCATGATAAAAGCAGACATTTCCAAAGGCAGCATCCTGATATTTTCAAAATGAGACACAACTTTATTTCATGCATACTACTAGCATACAAATTTAATTACCTTGGTGTCCAAGAAATTATTAAAATTTCTACAGGTCTTTTGTGGTTCACTGAAGGACAGTCAATATTTTAATAAGCATCTTTTCTGCTTATGTGGCTAGAAAAACCCAAGAGGCATGATTTAACTTTAAATTTATCATCCTGAACAAACTAATCACCCTAAAGTTGGGAAGAGAACCCGAATGTGCCCCTGTAGGCAGATACTTCACATTTTGATCTCATGAGCAAGATGAAATACATGAAATAGTTGTGGTTTTGCTAGTATAGCTTATAGTAAATATCATTAAAATTTTTAAAACTGAAAAAAAATTAGATTATGTTCCTTTTAATCTTTGAGAATATTTAATTTGTTGCTGAGACTTTAAAAAATTCAAACATATAGAACCACTCAAAAACTCATGATATAGTTAAGCAAAACAGTAACTAAGCAGGAAAAAAGTAACATTAAATTTACTAAATATAACAGCCTGCTTCTGGGTTGATGAGCAACCTATGATGTCATCATGAGTCGCCTACTAAGTAGCCACACTTGGCTGGAGTGGTTAAGTTGCTCCTTAAAAGAATCAAACCGAAACTTGGTCTCTCCCTTGCCCTCTTGCCCTCTTGCCCTCTTATTCCCTTGCTCTCCTGCTCTGTCCCCTTTCTCTGTTGAGGTGCCCCCTCCCTTGCTCCTATTCTCTCTCTCTCTCTCTCTCTCTCTCTCTCTCTCTCTCTCTCTCTCTCTCTCTCTCTCTCTCTCTCTCTCTCTCTCTCTCTCTCTCTCTTTCTCTCTCCATCCAATACTCCTCTTTCATATAAAATCTGTGCGCATCATCATTTGGTACATTGGGCCGGGAAGGGCTGTCCCGGTAGCACCTGGTGTCACCACACCAGGAAACCTTTGTCAGACCATGAATGCCTGCCACAGATTTTTCTTCTGCTTCACCTATCCCTAACCACCACTCAACCACATATGCCTTAAAACCTACACTTTCCCTCAACTGCCCTGACCTTATCACATGCACCTGTCCCTCTACTCACAGCTGCTCAGACTTGGCATCCCGCCGTATGCTCTGAACACCCCAGACAAGACAGACACTCACACTGTTCCAAAATCAGCTTGGGGAAACTATAACTCTCATGCCAGACACTGAAACTGCCTCTTCATACACAAACACACCCTGCTTCTAAATTATTGCTGTTAGGTAAGCAATTTCTGGGGGACCCTATGCATCCACAGATGGCTTTATATTGTGCTGCTGCTTCAGGCCCCATGAGAAAGGTTTTATGTTTTTATTGTTTTTATTTATTACCATTTACTCAATGTGTATCCCGGCTGTGGCTCCCTCCCTTGTCTTTGATCAATCCCACCCTTACTCCCTCTTCTCCCTCTATGCCCCTCCCCTAGTCCACTGATAGGGGAGGTCCTCCTCCCCTTCTCTTTTATCCTAGCCTATCAGATCTCATCAGGACTGGTTGCATTGTCTTCCTCTGTAGCCTAGCAAGGCTATACCCCCAAGGGATAGGTGAACAGAAAGCCTGTCACTGGGTTCAAGCCAGAGAAAGCCCCTGCACCCATTACTAGGTGAAATACTCTAATACTGAGTCTATGGACTACATTTGAGCCAGGGTTTTAGGTCCTCTCCATGAATTGTTCTTGGTTGGGTTATCAGTCTCTGCTCCCAGGGCTCAGTGTTTTTGGCTCTGTTGGTCTCCTATTGGAGCCCCTGTCTCCTGCAGATCTTTCTATCTCCCCCTTCTTTTAAATCTCTCTCAAATGCCTGCAGTGAGAAGCTGGCTAGCAGAGGAGAGTTTTCAGTTGTGCAGACATCCACTCAGCAATCCCACATGCACACAGAGAGTTTCTAAAAGGCACGGGGCAGCCATTCCACCAGCAAGCACCTGGTCTCTCTGTGCTGCAGTGTTTGCACAGAGCACATGGCAAACCAAAATATTGGTTTTAGAATAGAGAAGGAGCACCACGTGCTCACCTGTCTCCTACTGCTGCAAAATTCCAAGTTCGAAACACTGGCTCTCAAAATGTTTCTGACCTCTAAGCCTCTACGTCCCAGCTTTTAAAAATCCTTACTTCCTGATTTCTGTGCAGTTTGCTCTTATTTTTTTTTTTAATGCTGTAATTCTTATCTAAGGATTTATATAATTTGCATATAAAAGGATATATATCTCATCTAAGGATTTATATAACTGGGTTTACATTCATAAGACTTCCATAGTCATAACTAACTCTGTTTATTTTATCTCCCTTTAGACGAAAAACAAGTCTCATTGAAATGGGTATGGATTTTTATACAAATTTAAACTTATATTTTTACAACATGCTATATATATAATGCTAAAATTTCAAAGTTATAAATGTCTATTCAAATTAAGCTAATTTAAAATGTACATCTAATTGCCTATGTCTTTATCACTTCTTGAATTAATAAATAAATGTTGTTTCTCCTGCCATGAGCTGTCTGTGATCCAGATTCACCACTAAGCTAATAGGTTCGGTATAATAAATTCAAATGTAATTTTAGAATTGCTTTATACTGTTACAGTTTATTGTTGGTTTTAAAACTCATAACACAGGGGTTACTATATACAAGTTTTACCAAAACATAGTAAAATCTATTCACTTTGGAGGCAATTATTTATTTATATTAAAACTTGATCATTATGCTATATCTTCACTATCAAACAGTTAAAATATGGTTAGTCTTACTTTTAAATGGTAATATTCTTAATCTATAAGATAGCCTTAGACATTTATAAGCTATGAACTTTTTATATACTAAATCATACAAGAAATTTTGTGCTCTGAATTTAATAGTCTATTTTTAATTTTTTTATTAATTACACTTTATTCACTTTGTATCACCCCTGCACTTCCCTCCCTCCTCCCCTACCAATCTCTCCCTTCCTCCCCCTTCTCCACCAGGTTTCTGAGAAAGCACCATATTGATTTCCAAAGCAGCTGTAAAACTTTACATTCCCAGCAGCAACACAGGTAGGTTCCCTTTGCCCCACATCCTCTCCAGCATGTGTTCTTACTTGAGGATTATTTTATGTTTAATTTTTTTCCTAATTGCAGTTTATTCACTTTGTGTCCCCCATATAGCTCCCTTGCTCCTCCCCTCCCAATCCCTCCCTTCCTCACCCTTCTCTGTGCATGCCCCTCCCAAAGTCCACTGAGAGGGGAGGTCTTCTTTTCCTGCCTTCTGATCCTAGTCTATTAGGTCTCATCAGGAGTGGCTGTATTGTCTTCCTCTGTGGCCTGGTAAGGCTGCTCCCCTGTCCGGGGTTGGTGATCAAAGAGCAGCCCAATCAGTTCATGTCAGAGACAGTCCCTGTTCCCATTACTATGGAACCCACTAGGAGACTGAACTGCCATGGGCTACATCTGTGCAGGGTGTCTAGGTTATATCCAGTAATGGTCTATTTTTATGACTTTTAAGGTTTCAACTTAACAGGGACAAAGCCTAAAGTCCTAATATTTAATGGTTAACCAATTCAAGTTAATAGTTGGCCAACTCAAGTCCTTTAACATGTTCAAAAACATATTTATAGTCCTACAGATATAGACATGGCCTCATTGTCAGCCTTAATTAACAGCTCAGTATGGTCCTTGAGTCACCATACAGGAGTTGGTAAAAATAATAAGAGAGAAGTCTTACCAATAGTCTCATCTACAGAAAACAACTATCCTCCATACCTTGTTTGCTGCTTTGATGCTATTGGCATTCCTGCACTAAACAAACAAACAAACAAACAAAACAAAACAAAAATAAAACAAAACAACAACAACGAAACACAAGAGGTCTGCAATGCCCGATCCTGCTGGGGTATAGCCAAAAGTCAACTCCACCAGGTAACTGTTTCAAATGCAGAGGGGACACAGGTCCCATGGCTGCTTCAACAATCCACACACTGCCTGCTGGCAGACTTGCTTATGGAAGTCAAAATGCTCCCATAAAAGCTTGTCCTCTGTGCCCAGCTATGGTGGCTCAACCACCACAAGAGCCACAGACATTTCCAGCCTTTGAGCTCCTTGGCCTTGTGGAGGACAAATGGGTCCTAGATTCAGCCTCCACCACCATAGTTCAGCCCAGCGTAACATTGCAGGTCTGAATTGGCCTCACACTAGGGTCCCATGGATATATTGCCAACTTCTGTCATGGGAGACTTCAGATGCTCTCTCAGTTTTTTTCACATGCAGGAGATCAACCTTAAGCCTGAGTCCTAGAGTTGCTATTGTTAGGCCTAGACACAATATGCCGTGTTCCCAGACTCAAGAGACACACCTCAGATGTGTCCTTTTACTGTACCTTTAGCTAAGAACAATAAATATTCATAGCAGTCTCAACTATGTCTCATGGTAGATAACTAGATACAAAGGTCTGTTTGACAGTGTAAGAAAATGTGTTAAGGTTGGTAAATGCAAGTTATAAATGTCTGAGGGTCTAAGAAAGTGTTTTAAGGTGGTAAAACGGTTGCAAGGTCTAAGGTGGTTTAACATATCCTAAATAGGCAAAAATGCTAAATATTTTCTCCTATTGCTATGCTACTGTTACATTGACTATTCAGAGCTTTGATCTTTATCAATAGAGCTCTGATATATTAATCTTACTCTAATACAAAAATATTCCACTATACCACCCACTATCAGGGTTCCAAGCTCAACATTTTAAATCTCCTTTAAATTCCCATAATGTGTAATCATACTAAAGGTTAAGATCAAGTGAACTTTTGTCCCTTCTCCTTCACAAAAGGCTTCCGCTTTTTCAGAGCTTATCTTAAAGAATGTTTATACTGTTAACACAAATGTGTGTGTCTACTTTCTTTTCTACAATGTATATTTCTGGAGAAAATTATAACATTTAAAGGAGATAAAACATTCTAAAGTTTTATCTCCTTTTTACAACTTAAAAGTATTTCTTGTAAGTTGCATGAAATCCACCTCTCAGGTCAATTTGGCTCAGATAAGTACTACACCTATTGCTTTTAGAGGGTGGGATTTCTCCCCTTTCCCTGGTTTTGTGTCTTCCCTTTTCTGGCTACTTCATTGGTATATTCCTACATCCAACACCAGCTGTTTGGTGAGTCTTCCCTTCTGGTTGGTATCAATCCTGGCTAACAGTTGTTACAATCATACAGCCAACACCAGCCAATTGGTCAGTCTTCACTTCTGGTTGATGTAAATGCTTCCTACTGCTCTCACCAACCTAAATCCAAACTCCTCATCTAGGACCTTCTATCTCTACCTCTTCCTTTTACCTCTACTGGAAAGTTTTCTCTCCCTCCCCCTCTCACTTGTCAATGAAAATCCTAGCTCTAGGTAAACTGCTACGTGCAACTGTGCCCTTGGTCTCTGGCTAATGCTGATGAGCTGTAGAAACAGATTGTACTAATCTACTGAGTCAAAACTTTTTTTCTTGGGACACCTTGACAGGTCGCTGACTTCTACCTGCCCAATGGGAATAGTCTATTCTTCCATTCCTCCAGATTCTTTTCTGGGATTTATTCTGGAGAATTTCAGATTTCTACACCTAGCACCTGCTTTAAGGGCATCTAAGCTTACATACCTCTATAACCAAACTTCCTCAATTTTCTTAGATAACAGATCCAAAGCAAAGCCTTTTTGATTACTGCAGTGATTGGTTAAATGGAGGTTCCCTGAGAATTTGGAAGTTCCTATAATCAAGTCTTTTTGATCCAAACCTTCCACCTCTGTTCGCTCTCCCAAAAGTTTTAAATGTACACTTAAAGGAATTTTCTCTCTAAACCGCTTAACTTTGTCTTCTGCATATATATGTATATATATATATATATATATACATGCATATATATATATATGCATGTATTCCAATATCCTGTCAGATCCGGTGTTTCCTACATCCACAACAGTGCCAAAGCAGCTACCACAAGTGTTCCAGTCTGACCTCACAGACTTCCAACAAGCTGGACCTGCACTTACCTTCCCAGCAATGGATGTTCTCACAGACACTGGACAGCATCCAGCCTGTTCCTCCTGGACTTGGCCAGCATTTCAGCCTTTTTACCTCCCTACATCACCCCCGGTGTCAACAGGAAGTAGCCAGAAGAGAATCCACAAGGAGTTATTCACTTATTACTAACAAAAGGGTGGAATGGTGTGCTTCAGGCCCAGGACAAGTAGCTCTAGGTTCTCCAAGCATTCCTCAGCCCCTATGTGCTGACACTGCTGTGAACTTTCCCAGGCAAGGGTTTCCCCTCCTCCTCCTGAATATGTAATCTGTACATTTTGTTGCTATTTTTTCTCTCTCTCTTAGCCCCTTACATGGCAACCAAGAGCTACTTCCAATGAACCTAATTTACATTCTTTAACTTGTCTTACATGAGAAGCAGCTCAAGCTCCTAATTTTTTAATTATAGAAAAAAGGAAGAATGTTATTATTAAGGGATCCTGCTTCTGAGTTGCCTAGTAATCAATGATGTCATCATGTGTCACCCACCAGGTAGGCACACCTGGCAGGTGTGGTTAAGTTGCTCTTTAAAAGGATCAACCCAAGGAAACAGGGCAGGAGCCTACCACAGATGGCCTCTGAAACAATCTACCCAAAAGGTATCAAGGCAGATGCTGAGACTCATTACCAAACTTTGGGCAGAGTGCAAGGAATCTTATGAAAGGAGGGGGAGATTGAAAGACCTGTAAGGGACAGAAGCTCCACAAGGAGAACAACAAAACTGAGAAATCTAAGCACAGGGGTCATTTCTGAGAATGACATTACAACCAAGGACCATGCATGGAGAAAAACTAGAACCTTGCATAAATGTAGCCCATTGCAGCTCAGTCTCCAAGTGGGTCCCTAGTAAGGGGAACAGGGACTGTCTTTGACATGAACTCAATGGCTGGATCTTTGATAACCTCCCCCTGAGTGAGGAGCAGCCTTACCAGGCCACAGAGGAAGACAATGCTGCCAGTCCTGATGATACCTGATAGGCTAGAGTTAGATAGAAGGGGAGGAGGACCTCCCATACCAGTGGACTTGGAGAGGGGCATGGGATGAGATGAGGAAGAGAGAGAGGGATTGGAAGGAATGAGGGAGGTGGCTACAGCTGAGATACAAAGTGAATATACTGTAATTAATATAAATAAATAATTAATTAAATTTTAAAAAGTGTCAACCTGATATTTTGTCTCTCTCTTGTCCTCTTGCACATTTAATCTCTTGCTCTCCTGTTCTCTCCACTTCTCTGTTGGGGGACCCTCTCCCTTTCCTCTATCATGTCTTACTCTCTTCTCTCTCTCTCTCTCTCTCTCTCTCTCTCTCTCTCTCTCTCTCTCTCTCCATTTCAATGCACTAAACCTCTTTCATACATAATATCTGTGTACGTCATCATTTCATTGGCGCTAACACTGTGCACAAATGTAGATGAAGACAGATTTTCTACTATGAAATGTCATAATAAATGTGATAAAACTATTTTTAAAAAGGAAAAGAAATGTCATCTTTTTAAAATGTTCTGTACATGTTTTGAGATGAAAGGTAACTCAATGTCAATTAAGAAGACCTCCCCTAATACTACATGCAAGTGGTAACAGGGATAGTTCGTACTAGCTCACTGCTCCTATTAAAAGTCAAAACCACCACTTTGTTCAAAGTCGGTTTCACAGCATAAAGCAAGCCACTCCCCCAAGTGAAATTTCTATCTCCCCTAGAAATTACTATATGGGGACAATGTTACCCCTGATGCTCTTATTTTCATTTTAGGGGTTTATGGCACTCATGTTCCTAAGGCCTTCCTGGATCAACAAATGAAACACAGACCTATCTATTTTTCAAAAGAACTTAAAAGCATATGAAAGAGTGAAACTTATAAAATAAGTGCTATGAGTAAAAGAAAGAAACATTGGGAAATATAGGGATCAACTGAATTAATTAAGCTTCTTTTTAAATTATTATTTCTCCTTCCACTAATGAATATCCCCACAATAGACATGTGTAATAAATGGAGCATAACATGGTAAACATAGTATAAACTTAGGAACAAAACACTGCCATGTGTTGAGAGGGATAAGAGAAACATTCATAGTGTATGAAGCACTGTGAATGCACTACATTTTTAACATTATTACTAAATCAGCCATATTTTGTAATGCTTTACCACAGGTTTTACAAAACTGTAACTGTGTGTTTACAAAAACACAGTTAAAATCACAGGTATTTGTAGTGTATCAACTTAAAACTGTGGCCATGCATATCCATCCTTCTAGGTACAGCCAATCCTTTATTTTTTTATTTTGTTTTTGGAGGTACACTCCTAGGACATGGCTGATACAGTGAGCATATTAGTCAGTGTTCTTTAAAGGAATAGAACTGATAGAATTGAAAGGAACAGGCTAGCTTTACAGATTGCTTTATAATTTCTGTACCTCATGTTAAAGTAAATTCTCCTAGCACTTTTACAGAAAGCAGGAGGAGGAGCTGGTAAATAGAAACAAGACCCCACCTGGTTGCAAAGGAATAAAAATGGTCTCCTCCCCGCTGTGGAGTTACCTTTTGCTACATACAAGCAAGGGTTATAGGTTATTGGATAAACATACTGAAATCTATACACCTAAAAAAGATAAACAAGAAAGAGGTCCTGGGGTAAGAGGATTAATCCTCACCTAGAAAGTCAAATGGTTTGGACATTGTATGTAGGAGAAAAGAAGTAGCTCAATATCCAAGTGGGTACACTAGTAAGGGGAACAGGGGCTATTTTGGACATGAACTCAATGGCTGGCTCTTTGACCTCCCCACCCCTGAGGGAGGAACAGCCTTGCTAGGCCACAGAAGAGGACATTGCGGCCAGTCCTGAAGAGACCTGATAAACTAGAGTTAGAAGGAAGGGGAGGAGGTCCTCCCCTATCAGTGGACTTGGAAAGGGGCAGGGAGGAGATGAGGGAGGGAATGG
>CM053748.1:32492474-32516318 GCA_028658305.1 Pachyuromys duprasi
GGTCCTCCTTAGGTCTAACAGAATATATAACAGAAACAGCCTCTTGCCTCTGCACAAGCTGGGAAACATCATCTGACCTCCTTTTTTCCCAGCAGCACCCAGCACTGGGAAGCCTCCAAACAAAGGAAAGGCAACAAGAGCCCATTTCCACATTATTGGCAGTATTGGCAACCTCCTCTCCTGATGTTTTCAGCCACCCAAATCCCCACCGAAGTGCTCAACTCTTGAGAATACTTGGGCATGAATCCAGCCTGTGGCTGAAATGTTATCATCCTTAGCCTAAAGTCTATAAAACCTCCCCACCCTTGCCCTGGCAAACAGCTTCCTCAGCCTCATTCTTTGGTACTGATAAAACCACTCTGAAGCAAAGCCTTTAATCTGGTTTAATGTGGACTGTATCTGCATCACTGAGATAGAGAAAAAGCCTATTTTCTTGATGTTGAAACCCAGGAAGAGTTGAGCCCTGAGTCCAGTGAGCCAGCTGCAGGTCTCCAGGGTCAGTTGGGGACTGCCCCTCTCCTCTTCTCTTTCTTATTTTCAGCCTGACATGATTTGCTTTTGCCAGGGGTTAAATTGCCATTTCTAGGCCCAGCTTAAAAGAGACCTGGTGTTTTTTCCATGTCCAGGACCCTCAGAATCCTCTGCTAAGCTGCACCTATGCTTGGACAAGCTTGTCCTTTCCAGGACATAGATGGTCTTTGTTTGGGAAGCTTTAGGTATTTGGAGACCCCTTTCCCAAGGCTGCTCTCCCCACTTGTTCAACCCAAGATTGTCCAAGGGACTCCTCAATATATCTTCGGGTTGTCAGCACAAACTGGAATGTGGACAACACTGACTCTAAACCCTATCCTCCATCAAGTCTGGGGTGCCTGGTATGAAATGTATTCAAATTCGGACTTTCTCAGACTTATGTCGAAGTAGCCTGGTTTTATATTTTGCCAGCTTATGGGCAGATGGTCTGAACTCCGATTAGGCCAATATATTTTGGGTCTGTACTCCTGTCCTTTCCTCTGTAGTCAATATTATAAGACTCAGATTCCAGTAGCAAGGATGGTCACAAAAGCATACCCCCTTGTCTCCAAGGACTTGAACCTCAAACCCCTCCTTTGCAGGAGACCCATCTCCTTGCCTCCCCACCTCTCCCACCCCCGTCTCCATCACAGTACACTCATGTGTTTGAGCTGCACTTGCTGCTCCTGCCCAAGCTGCTAATCTAAGTCTACCGAGGTTTGTAAGGATTACTTGTCTGCAAATTTGTTTCCAAATTCTAGCGTCTGATTCTTCAGCTTGCTGTGACCCAGAGATGGTTCTAACTCTTGCACCCCTCCCTCCTTCTTTCAGTTCACCTGATCTCTAGTAATGTTCCAGCAGCCCCTCACCACCTTTCTCCTGGTAAAACACTCTTCTCTCATCCACAGGGCTAGGCCACAGTAACTCCCACAGTGGCTCTGCCTGCTCTGAACACTCCAGACTCCTCTGGCAGGGAGGCCTCCGTTCTCATGGACAGAACACATGAGCCTCTCCACACCCTTTAACAGCAGGTCACTCTAGGAACTACAGCTTCCTTAAGCCCGTGCCTGAGCTACAGTGACTATTTTATTTTCCCTTAGGCCTATGTAGGGCTACTGCATCCACCTCCCAAAAGACCCCTCTATGCCACCATGGACTCCAAAAGCTGTTCTAGCTGTACCATTCCAACAGTCACACTTCCTCTTCACTGCTGTGGCCCCAAGGAGCCCCCTCCTTTCAGCCCAACCACTACTCCTTTTCTGAAAGCGAATTCTCTACTGATGATAACCAAATAGGCTATAATACAATTCATGACTTTGAGATAACAGCTCCCTCAACCAAGATCATTGCCATTTTCCTCAGATATTAATCCTTTTCTGTTCTGACACTACCTTAAACTTAATCATACAAACACTTATTATATACGGTTAAATATAATTAAAACAAACAAGTTAATTATCAATTATCTCATAAACAATCATAGTGTCTAATATGCTAATTGCTAGTTATAGTCATTATTAATAACCAAAATGAGCTTTATTTAGTCTCCTCTGCCTGATATATATATATATATATATATATATATATATATATATATATATATATATATATAATCGGATTCAATTCTATATATGTATGCATGTAACTTGGATTTAACTATATACGTATGCAAGAAACTTGGATCGAACTCTCATTATTAATTAGGTTGCCACCCATATTGAGCATGAGAATTCCTGTTGTAAATAATCTGATCAAAAAAAAATTCTCTCACAGAAGTGTGTTTAATTGACTGCAGAGGCAGTGCAATTGACATCTTTGAATGACCAGCCATCCTAGGAGAGTAGTTAGGTCATAGCCAAGCCCAAACTTAAATAGTGAGTTTTTCCTTTCCAACTAGCAAACTCCTCTGAAAACATTAACCTGCTCTATCTCATTTCCTTCCTTTTAGCTTCATGAAATAACTGAGAACATGAGGTCAAGGGTTCAACATTTTAATTTGGCAAATATCCTTTCCCTGGCTCTGAAACTGTCATCTTCAGCAGTCTGCTTGTTACAACTTTTTTTTCTTATTTTTATTTTATTTATTTTTAGACAGAGTCTCACTTATGTGTGTTTGACTAGCCTGAAATATCAATGTAGTCCAGACTGGCCTAGGCATGCTTGCCTCTTCCTCCTGAATGCTGAGGTTAAAAGTATGCACCACCACACCAGGGTCTTAAAAATATCTTGTCCCTCCAAGTCTTTACCATTCAGCTGTTGAGTTCATCATTGAATTCCTATGGTTGTCTGAATATTTTCTCGTGCTAAAATGGAATGTAAAAAGAAAAACTTTCTGAGAGTTTCTTATTTATTTTTGCAGATCCTTTCTGCTATTTTTCTTATTTATTTATTGCCTTCTAAAATTTTATTACAATTTTTTGAACTTGCTTTAACTGTTTGAGATTTTTTGAGGCACTTTTCACCTAAGCTTCTTTGAAATCTTTACCCAGCAACTCAAAAACTATTGTATTACTATCAACACTTAGTAAATGTTTCTTAAAGCCACCGAGGTAGGGGTGTTTGGGGATTATTTAAACCTATAGCTTTTAATCAGCTTCCCTTTATAAAGGAGTGACAGTGAAGTAGCAGTTGATGCTTCAATTTTCAGGATATATGGAAATATATCCCACTAGGGAGGGAAAGAGCTTCTCTACACCTCAGAGAGGTGTGGGATCCCTAGCTCTCTGTCATGGGGAGTGGGAGCAGTTGAGCTTTATATCTTACTGAGGTCACCAGTCAGGTAGCATCACCATGTGGCCACCTATCTTTTCATGTCTTAAAGGAAAGATGAAAGGACTTATCACTTCATCAATAGGTGAGGATACTATGTTTTTAACGTGTAAGAGGTAAATGACATGCTATAGCCCCAGACAAGATAAAAAGCCTGCATATTTGGCTTCCTCTAACCTGAAGCAAACAAAACAAAACAAAACAAAAACAAAAACAAAACAACAACAACAACCAAAAAAATAACCCAAACAAACTGGAGAACAACCTTGGATTTCAAGCCTTCCAACATCTAAGTTTAAGCTTCCCTCTTAGCTGTGATTAACTTAACTGCTGAAATCATTTCTTTCTGGGTTAGAATGGAGAAATTTTCTCTTTGGAGACAGCTTACATTAGATTTACTTGTAATAGACAGCATATTTGCTGATACTCGAGTAAAGAAGGTTGAATGGTATTGTCTGTGTTATCTCTTTCTCAAATATAGAAATGTATTATATTTTAAAACATTTCAGTTTTTACTTTATTAAATAGTTTTAAAGATATTTTGGGAAATTCTAGTAGGAAAAGTTTTAATCAATTAGCTCCTTTATTGAAGCTTGTATTGACACTGTGATAGTTTGCTTTCTATTTCTGTGATAAAACACCATGACCAAGAACAACCTGGGAAGGAAAGGCTTTATTTCAGCATGTAATTGTAGTCCATCATATATTCAGAATAAAAAACTGGAGGTAGAAACTGCAGCAAATGCCATGGAGAAACACTACTTACTAACATGCTCCTCATGATTTCAAATGCAATCCAGTACTACTGCTTCATGCATTGCACTCCCGCACAAGTGTGCTAAGCTCACTCACATCAATAATTATCGTGAAAATGTATTAAAGCTTTGCCGACATTGAATGTGACAGAAGCCGTTTATCAATGGAGGTCACTCTTCTGTGACTCTAATTTGAGCCTAATTAAATAACTTTGATTTGTGTCAAACTAACAGTATATTAACCAGGATAGACAGCTTATGTAATAATTTAATATTTAATAAAATGCCATTCTGTTTCTGACAACATTTTAGTAGTTTGTTTTCATTTTCCTTTAAATTCTCCTACCTATATCAAAAAAGTCTTTTTGTTATCAAACCATAAACACAATTCATTTCAGTTAAACACAATACAATAGGCACAGTCTACCACAGATCCTTCTATTTCACTCAGCAGATAAGATTAATACACACACACACAAGAATAAATACATGTGTGTACTGAGTAACATATAGATCCTGGTCACTGCTCTAATGACAATCGTTAAGGTCACAAAAGTTTTTGCACAGAAAGAAACACATATACACCAACACCCATTGTATACATGTCTCTATAAATAAGCATACCAGTTTTCTTTAAAGAAGAATATAAGAGAAATGGAAAGGGAAGACAGCTTTAAATAATGATTAAGCGGGGACAAAACAGAAAATACAGTTGGGTCTTAGAACTAAAAATTCTTTTTTCATAATTTCTTTAGAGAAATCTACTAAACTCTTAGTACTGCCCTACTCTAACTTTAATGTGTGCCGCTTCCTTATAAAGAGTTTGCTTAAGTATAAGCCTCTCAATAGCTAATAAAATTTTAAACCTTAGATTGTGTCAGACTGAGATACATAAATCAGTCTCAAGTAAAACACTGATAGAGATGCATCAAAAACGTCATATAATATAACCTAGCAAGTAGACATTGTTTGTGTTTTTTTTAGAACTAATTCCTGACTTCCCTATTAATTGAGCCCTTTGCTTGTAACCTCTTGACAAGGTTAACAATAGCTTTCCTTTTATGAACAGTATTCCCTGAAAGTTTTAAAATATGTTCGCATGTAGACTTCAAGGAGGAAAAGGCAAAGAGAAATGAGTTTTCCTTTGATATGGTTAAAAACATTCTGAGTTCTTTGCTTTATAATGAACATCACTTCTCATGAACAATACTTAAGATGTTTTTCCACCATGGTTCTAACTTCTCACAAAAAGACTAGAACAGGATAATAGACTATCATTAATTATTGCTTCTTTGATAATGGCAAACATCTTTATAGAGCAGATGTTATCTTCAATACAAAATAAAAAACAATACATAGACCATATTCATAACAGTAATTTAAAAGTCTTCTTTAGACATATCATATAATAGCATACCACAATCACTTTTATGAAGTTGTATGCTCATATATGTATACATGCACACTCTTGTGTACATCCTTTTGTAAGTGCACATTTACAAGCACATTGACATATGACTGCTTTGATAAAAAACTGTTATTTAAATCTGCAACAATGCACAAGGGTTCTCCTCAAACTAACTGCTTCATGTCTAAAATACACATCATCGAATAGATTATCTTATGGTATGCTTTTGTCTTTAACACCTTGGAAGCTTAAATTCCAGACTCAAATCAATGGTTAGTTAAAAGTAAGATTTGGGAATAGTGGTATATTTCAATAGAAGAAAACATACACAAAAGGTTCTGATTTCAATTTCTACATATCAAGACAAAGAGTAAAATAATAATAATAATAATAATAATAATAATAATGAACAACCAAAATTATGCACAAAATAACAACCAATCATAGAATATGAACCTACATAAGTCATGTTTGTTAATATCTTTTGTGTTATTATATTAATTGTATTAATGTATTAACAATGTACAGTCATTAAAGTATATAGTATACATACAATATACATACATACTATATACGTATACCATTCAAAATATAAAGTAAACTATGTATTTAGCGTATATTATAAACCAGTTACATATGTTTTTGAAATTTTTATATTTTTTTTAAATTTCACATGAATTGGTGTTTTGCATGCATGTATATCTCTGTGAGGGTATCAGATTCTCTTTAACTGGAGTTTCAGACAGATGTGAGCTGCCAAATGGATGCTGTGTATTGAGCCTGGGTCATCTGAACACCCTGTGCTCCTACTCACTGAGCCGTCTCTGCAGCCCACTATTGTTTTGAATTCCTATATATTAAATACACATATTTTACTGTGCTTTATAGCATAAAGAATATAAAATTTATACAGCATAAAATGTTTTCTATATAAACACTAAAGTAGCGTTATGCTTTCAATACTTATCATTATATCTATTATAAGTAGTATAAAAATTCACAAATGTCAATTTTTGTACTTGCAATATGTTGTTTCCAAAAAGTATTTCATAGTGATATATGTATATACTATTCAGAATGAAATGTAATATGAAGATACTCTGCTTTGCATGTGTCTATATTTGTATTTTTGGTCACATTGTTTCTATACTTTGATGTGAATGTTTATATTTCAGTTTTATATATGTTATTCTGACATGCTATAATTTATAGGGTTCTCAGGAAATGAAAATATAAGCTCTTCTATTTTACATAAATCTCAAATTTAAAAGCATTGAAATTCAACAAACTTCAAAATAATTTTGAAAGTTTATTTAAGAAGTAGTCTGTAGAAAACTCTTGACCACCAGACTTCATTCAATCATACAGATTATAACTATTTTAATGAATATAAGCCTGTCTAGGACAAGTCCCTCCTTCTGTTCTTACACTAATGTAACACAGCCTATATAAATATAGCTAGCTCATAACTGTTTTACTGCACGCGTCTGAACTGTGTCATAGTTTCCTTTCAGGTTTTCATGACATAAGAACAAACAAACAAACAAAAAACTAATGCAAACCTGAAAAATGTTTATAGATGCTTTTGCCTCATAGTTCAAAGATACACTCTCATTTTAGAGAAGTCAACACACATTATATTGCATTCACATTTAGAAAGTGGATAAAAACAAGTGCTTGAATTCAGCTTAATATCTTGTTTATAAACTGTCTAGTTTTCAGGCCCATAATATGCTGTCACTGACAGTGACAGTGTGTGTGGGTATGTGCATGTGTATGGGGGGGGTGTCTTTTCACCTCAACAAATATAATCAACATAATTCCCACAGGGACTCTTTTTTATTTATTTATTTTTCATTAAATACATTTTATTCACTTTGTATCCCTCCTGTAGCACCCTCCCTCCTCCCCTCCCAAGCCCTTCTTTCCTCCCCCTTCTCCATGCAGGCCCCTTCCAAAGTCCACTGATGGGGGAGGTTTTCTTTTCCTTCCTTCTTATCCTAGTCTATTAGGTCTCATCAGGAGTGGCTGCATTATCTTCCTCTGTGGCCTGGTAAGGCTGCTCCCCTTTCAGGGGGAGGTGATCAAAGAGCAGGTCAATCAGTTCATGTCAGAGGCAGTCCCTGTTCCCATTACTCTGGAACCCACCCATGGGCTACATCTGTGCAGGGTTTCTAGGTTATCTCCATTCATGGTACTTGGTTGGAGTATCAGTCTCAGGAAAGACCCCTGTGCTCAGATTCTTTGGTTCTCTTGCTCTCCCTGTGGAGCTCCTGTACTCTCCAGATCTTACTATTTCCCACTTCTTTCATAAGATTCCCTGCACTCTGCCCAATGGTTGACCATAAGTCTCAGCTTCTGCTTTGATAGTCTGCAGGGCAGAGCCTTTCAGAGGCCCTCTGTGGCAGGCTTCTACCTTGTCCCCTATTTTCTCCTTCTTCTGATGTCCATCCTCTTTGCCTTTCTGAAAGGGGATTGAGTATTTTAGCCAGAGTCCTCGCTCTTGATTAGTTCCTTTAGGTGTACAGATTTTAATAGGTTTATCCTATGTTATATGTATATATGAGTGAGTATACACCTTGTGTGTCTTTCTACTTCTGGGAATCCTCACTCAGGATGATCTTTACCAGTTCCCACCATTTACCTGCAAATTTCATGATTTCATTTTTTTTTTATTGCTGAGTAATATTACATTGTGTAGCTGTACCACAATTTCTGTATCTGTTCCTCAGTTAAGAGGCATCTGGATTGTTTCCAGCTTCTGGCTATTACAAATAAATCCGCTACAAACATAGTTGAGCAAATGTCCTTATTGGGTACTTGAGCCCTTGGATAGATGCCTAGGAGTGGTATAGCTGGATCTTAATGAAGCGCTATTCCTAATTGTCTGAGAAAGTGCCAAACTGATTTCCAGAGTGGTTGTACATTCCCACCAGCAGTGGTGCAGGGTTCCTCTTTCTCCACATCCTCTCCAGCATATGCTGTCATTTGAATTTTTGATCTTGGCCATTCTGATGGGTATAAAGTGAAATCTCAGAGTCGTTTTGATTTGCATCTCCCTGAAGGCTAAGGACTTTGAGCATTTCTTTAAGTGTTTCTCTGCCATTCAATATTCCTCTATTGAGAATTCTCTGTTTAAATCTGTACTCCATTTGTTAATTGGATTACTTGATTTGTTGCTTTTCAACCTCTTCTTAGAGGCAGATTTATTGAAGAAATCCTCTAACAGGTTTTTCTTGAGTTGTGACTTGTAGGTTATAATAGATCCAGTCAAGGACAAAACTCATCATCAAAAGCTACTTATAAATTTCTTCAAAACGTGGATGGTAAACACATATTCCTCAAACATCTTTTCTTGTTTATCCAAGGGTAAAAATAAAAGCTAATTTAAACTTTCTTCTCAGTAGATTTGTATTTTAATGTTTAAGTAATAATTATGGGTTTCACTATACTCCACAAAGGTAGAAAGGTTAGAGAAAAAAATAAAATAGGTCTTATGACAGTGTCAATCTAGGTCACTTCATTGTTATGATTCATTATAAAAGTACTTTTACTATGGCTAATTAAGCAGGAAGAAGTATTTAAGTTGACAAGCATTTTGTCATCTTTCATTGCTATTACAGCATACTGAGATAGCCTTCACATAAAAGTCATTCCAAACAATATGTGATTTTTAAGTAAACAGTAAGGAATGCGTATTGAGAAATACAGTAATTTTTCCCGAAGCAAAAGTAAGTAATGCTGCTTCTTAAAGTTTAAATTTGTCCCCTCTTTTATTAATATCACTGCACACCATAAAATGAAAACTTTAGAACAAAATGTTAAAATTATAACACGTACATTATTCTCTACTACTTTTACTGTATTTTGTAATCAATTATTCAAAATAGCAAAGTTTTTACATTAAAAACTTGTATTATGAAAACTTTGGACTCAAGTTATTAGCTATAACCTTGGATGTATGATTAAGAAAATTGGATTCTATAATATTTTAAGTTATTTTGGTTTAAGATAATTTTCTAGATCAATGGAGGTCGCATTGGCTACTACTTCATTCCATTCTCTTTCTGCCTCAGTATTATTAGCAAACCATCAAACTGGCAAGCGTCTTTTGTTATGTAATATGGCTATTATAGTGGTTAATTGTTATGCTCTGCCAGATTAACAGTCCAAGGTACTGAAGGAAAAACACCTGCCTCAACAACAGCAATTTATTGTGAAATTGATATGCTCCTGACTTGAGAAGAATCCCTGCCTTTCATGTCTGAATTTAACTTTGAAAGTCAGTAGGCTGTTTCCAGATTCTGGCTATTATGAATAAACCTGCTAAGAACATGGTTGAACAATGTTCTTGTTGTGTACTTGAGAATATTTTGGATATATGCCTAGGAATGGTATAGCTGGATCTTGAGCTAGTGCTCGTCGTAATTGTCTGAGAAGGTGCCAGATTGATTTCAAAAGTGGTCATACAAGTTTACATTCCCACCAGCAATGGAGGAAGGTTTCCCTTTCTCCACATCCTCTTCAGTATGTGTTGTCAATTGAATTTTTGATCTTAGTCATTTTGATGGGTGTAAGGTGAAATCTCAGGGTGGTTTTGATTTACATTTCCCTGATGACTAGGGGCATTGTGCATTTCCTTAGGTGTTTCTCTGTCATTCAATATTCCATTATTGAGAATTCCTTGTTTAGCTCTGTACTCCATTTTTAAATTGGATTACTTGATTTGTTGCTGTTTAACTTGAGATCTTTATATATTCTGTTACATATAGGGTTGGTGAAGATCCTCTCCCAGTTAGTATGCTGTCATCTTGTTCTGGTGACAGTGTCCTTTACTTTACAGAATATTTTCATTTACATTATGTCCCATTTATTGATTTTTGATCTTACAGCTTGTGCTGTAATATTCTTTTCAGGAAACTGTCTCCTGTGCCAATGAGGTCAAGGCTCTTCTACATTTTCCCTTCTAACCGATTTAGTGTGTCTGGTTTTATGTTGAGGTCTTTGGTCCACTTGAAGTTTTCTTTTGTGAAGAGTGATAAGTATGGATCTATTTGCATTTTCTACATGTAGACATCCAGTTAGACCAGCACCATTTGTTGAAGATGCTATCTTTTTTCCATTGTATGGTTTTGGCTTCTTTGTCAAAAATCAGGTGTCCATAAGTATGTGGGTTCATTTCTGGGACTTCTATTCAATTCATAGATCCACAATTCTATTTCTATGCCAGTACCATAGAGTTTTACATTACTCTTGCTATAGTAGAGCTTGAGATCAGGGATGGAGATACCTCCAGAAGATCTTTTATTGTAGATGATTATTTTAGCTATTCTGGGTTAGATTTTATTCTACATGAAGTTGAGAATTTTTCTTTCAAGTTATGTAAAGAATTGAGTTGATAATTTGTTGTGGTATATTTATACAATGGAATACTACAGTGCAATTAAAAGCAAGTTAATCATGAAATTTGCAGCCAGGCAGTGGGCACTAGCAAAGATCATCCTGAGTGAAGTATCTCAGAAGCAGACAGACACGCATGGTATATTCTCAATTGTAAGTAAAAATAGACATATAATACAGGTTAAACATACTAAAATCTGTACACCTAAAGAAGTTAAACAAGGAATGCTTTAGGAAATTTGCTCACTCAGAAAGCAAATGGCATAGGCATTGACTGTGGGAAAAAAAAAAACACAAAACAGGGAACAAGACAGAAGCCTACCACAAAAGGCCACTGGAAGACTCTACCTAGCAAGGTATTGAAGCAAATGCTGAGACTCATAGACAATCTTTGGGCAGATTGCAAGGAATGTTATGAAACAAGGAGGAGATAAAAGACCTGGAGGGGCAGGAGCTCCACAAGGATAGCAACAGAACCAAAAATTCTAGGCACAGTTGTCTTTTCTGAGACTGATACTCAAAACAAGGACCATGCATAGAGATAACCTAGAATCCCTGCACAGATGTAACCCATGGCAGCTCAGTCTCCAAGTGGGTTCTCTAGTAAGGGGAAAGGAGTCTTTCTATGACATGAGCTCAGTGGGGGGCTCTTTGATCACCTTCTCAAGTGGAAGGAGGAGAACCTCTCCTATCAGTGGACTTGGGGAGTATCATGGGAGAAGATGCAGGCGCTAGAGCTAGGATACAAAGTAAAATAATTGTAATAAATTTAAAGTAAGTTAAAAAACAACAAAAAGAAAGTCAGTATGCTATTATTACCATTGCCAGAGGCTGAAAGTTATTTCACACATTTTTAGTTAGACATCCCACTGGTACACTGGTAGCACATTTTAATATCACTAATAATCATTTAACATGATAATGTAATGCTAGAAGATTGTCTTTATGACTGACTTAATTTTATATTTAAAATAAATACAATTAGCCTAGTTACAAGTATATAAAATATCTGTATTTTAAAATTATATATATATATATATATATATATATATATATATCTTCAGAGATTAATACTCTGAAGAGAGAAAGCAAAAAGGTTAATAACCAAAAAATTAAAAACCAAACAAAAGTAAAATGAAGCATCTACCTATCTTCTTTATGCTATAAACATTTCCTGAATTTCACTTTTTATAATGGCTGTAGAAAACAGAACATTATTTCCACATAGGCTTCTTAAAATCAGTCAAAACCAGGCAGATATTGAGAAAGATTACTCTAGAATTCATTGTGTAAAAAGTGCATAGATTCCAAGTGATAGACATACTTATGGTTGCTACTGGTATTTTTCTTCCCTCTTTCCTTCCTTCATCTGTTTGTTCATTCGCTCCTTCCTTCCCCTCTTCTTTCTATTCTTCTTCTCTCTCAATCTTGCTTGCTCTTGCTCTCTCACCATTTTACCCACTCCCTCATTTCTTGTGTTCTACATCTGGGTAATGAGGCCTCAGAGTCACAAAAAAATGCTATGCTCTTCCTTTTGTAGAAACAATAAAGATAAATGAGGTTACTTATCTTGGAGGTAAAGTCAACTATTTATTGAAAGTTGCATTTATAGTAAATTTTAATACCATATAGGAAATATAGACCTTTCATATGAACAAGCTATTTGATACACTTTTTAGGAACTGGAGAGAAGCATTGCAGCATGTTTAAGATACCATCAGTCATTCTTGATCTCTTCTACAATCTGAAAAACTTATATATGGAAAAATATTTTTGAGAAAAGAACATTTTTAAAAGAAACTACTTGCTACATCTACCAAAAGACACACTGAGTTGAATAAAACTGAAAGATGGCAACCATAAAATTAATGTCTATCAGGATATATGACACTGAACTTCGCACTGGATCTATGTAATACTGTGTCCAATGTTTTCACTGGTCTATACTGGAAATTGGAAAATTTACTATTTACAGTAAGCACATTTTGATGATGAAGGAGACTCTACCTGGAAACATTATTATACAGGAGCATAAGCCATAGTGATAAGTGAAGAAGGAATCATTTCCATATAAACAAATTTTATAATGCAAGTGAATAGTAAAGCATGTGCCTCATAACATAATAGAGTATTAAAATGGCAAAATGCTACAGAGATACATCTGCTAATTTATATCTACAAGGAAAACTTAACTGTTGTTCTTTCAGATAAACAAAATGAAAGGAAATTCTGGGAATGTAACACAGTTTTCTCAGTGTTTTTCTCCTATATACAATGCCCTGTGTTTGATCCTTGGACTATATATACTCGTTATTATGGTACATTCTTATAAACCTGTCAAGGGAAACTGAAGCAAGAATATTAAAAGTTCAAGATTATCTTTGGCTACAGAGAAATTTTGAAGCCAGATAGGGATACAATAGACTCTGTCTCAAAGAAAAGAATAGAAAGAAGAGATTTGCTCAGTCTCATCATAGCATGACCAAAAAACACGAACTTTATAGAGCAATAAGTAGCCTCATATTTTTCTATTATCCTAACATTTTTAATTTTTCCAATATCATTACATTATAAAACTGAAATTATAAGTTTATCAGCCAAAATATATTATTAGGTATTGAATTTAAACGTGCTTGTTTTGATTTGACAGTGCTCTAGTCCATTACTATGCATCTCAAAATGAAAAGTTAGTGTCATGTGTTGTGAATACTGATAATGATACTGGAGTAATGACTTTCTTTTTTGGTAATTTTAATTTTTAAAATTTATTCATTTCATATGCGATTGTAGCTCCGTCCCTCATCTCCTCCTAGTTTCACCCTCCCTCTCTCTTTCCCCCTATCTCCTTCTGTAGTCCACTGAAATGGGGAGTCCTCTCTTGCAAGCTGACCAGCTGACCCTAGTTTTTCAAGTCTCAATAGGATTGCACAGATCCTCTTCCTCTGTGGCCTGAGAAGGCTGCATCACCAGAGGGATGCAATCAAATAGCAGACAACCAAATTCATGTCAGAGGCAGTGCCTGTTCCCTTTACCCAGGAACCCACATGGAGATTGAGCTATCTATGGGCTATATCTGTGCAGGGAGTCTAGGTCCTCTCCATGCATGGTCCTTGATTGGGACATCAGTCTCGGTAGGCTTACATGGGCCTAGATATTTTGGCTTAGATGGTTCAGAAGGTGGTCTCCCATGCCAAAGAGTTCCTTCACTTGCTTGGTTGGAGTCACCCCAAGGTACTTTATGTTATTAGTAGCTATTGGGAAGGGTGTTGTTTCCCTGATTTCTTTCTTGGCTCGTTTGTCTTCGGTTTACATGAAGGCTTCTAATTTTTTTTTTTAGTTTATTTTGTATCCAGCCACTTTGCTGAAGGTGTTTATCATCTGGAAGAGTTCTCTGGTTGAATTTTGGGGGTCGCTCATGTATAGTATCATATCATCTGCGAATAGTGAAACTTTGACCTCTTCCTTTTCGATTTGTATCCCCGTCATCTCCTTTAGTTGTCTTATTGCCTAGCCAGGACTTCAAGTACTATGTTGAAGAGATATGGAGAGAGTGGGCAGCCTTGCCTTGTCCCTGATTTTAGTAGGATTGGTTTAAGTTTCTCTCCATTGAATTTGATGTTGGCTATAGGCTTGCTGTATATTGCCTTCACTATATTTAGGTGTGTGCCTTGTGTCCCTGATCTCTCAAAGACTTTAAACATGAATGGGTGTTGGACTTTATCAAATGCTGTTTCGGCATCTAAGGAGATGGTCATGTGTTTTTTTTTTCCTTCAGTTTGTTTATGTGGTGGATTACATTGTTGTATTTCCATATGTTGAACCACACTTGCATGCCTGGGATGAAGCCTACTTGGTCATGGCGGATGATATCTTTGATGTGTTCTCGGATTCGGTTTGCAAGTATTTTATTGAGTATTTTTGTGTCAATGTTCATAAGAGAGATATGCCTGAAGTTGTCTTTTTCTGTTGGTTCTTTGTGTGGTTTAGGTATCAAGGTGACTGTGGCTTCCTAGCATGAGTTTGGTAATGTCTCTTCTATTTCTATTTTGTGAAATAAAGTGAAAAGAATTGGAGTTAGCACTTTTTTGAAGGTCTGGTAGAATTCTGCAGTGAATCCATCTGGCCCAGGGCTTTTTTTTTTTTTTTTTAGAAGGGAGACTGTTGATGAAAGCTTCTATTTCCTTGGGGTATATGGGTCTATTCAATCTTTCTACCTAATCTTGAATTAATTTTGGTAGATGGAATCTATCAAGAAAATATTCCATTTCTTTTATGTTTTCAAATTTTGTGGCATAAAGCTTTTGTAGTAGGACCTAATGATTCTTTGGGTTTCCTCAATGTCTGTAGTTATGCCCCCCTTTTCATTTCTGATTTTGCTGATTTGGATAGTTTCTCTCTGCCTTTTAGTTAGTTTGGCTAAAGGTTTATCTATCTTGTTGATTTTCTCAAAGAACCAGCTCTTGATTTCTTTGATTCTTTGAGTATTTTTATTTATTTCTAATTGATTGATTTCAGCCCTGAGTTTGATTATTTCTAGCTGTCTGCTCCTTTGTGTGTATTTTCTTCTCTTTTGGGGGGTGCTTTCAGTTGGGCCATTACATTGCTTGTAATTACATTACATGTCTTCTTGAAGGCACTTAGTGCTATGAATTTACCTCTGAGCACTGCTTTCATTGTGTCCCATAAATTAAGGTATGTTGTACCTTCATTTTCATTGAATTATAGGAAGTCTTTAATTTCTTTTTTCATTTCTCTCGTAACCCAGCTGTCCATGAGCAGCAAGTTGTTCAGTTTCCATGTGCATGTAGGCTTCTTGCTAATTCCATTCCTGTTGAGGTCCAGCTTTAGTTCATTGTGTTCCACATGTTTTGGCATTTTGTGCTTTCATTTTCATTGAATTCTACAAAGTGTTTCATTTCTTTCTCTATTTTTTTTTTCTTCCCTGACCCAGACATTGTTGAGTAGAGGGTTGTTCAGTTTCCATGTACTTGTAGGTTTTTCACTATTTCTGTTGTGGTTGAGTTCCAGCTTTCATCCATGGTGGTCTGGTCGGATAAAAGGCATTATTTCAATCTTCTTGTATTTGTTGAGGCTTGCTTTGTGACCGAATATATAGTCTATTTTGGTGAAGGTTCTGTGAGGTGCTGAGAAAAAAGTTAATTTCTTTTGTGTTATGGTGAAAGTTCTGTAGATGTCTCTTAGGTTTAATTGGTTCATGATATCTGTTATTGTCATGTTTTCTTTTGTTTCTATTTCATTGACATGTCCTTTGGTGATACTGAGAATTTGAAGTCACCCATTATTAATGTGTTAGTATCTATGTGTGGTTTAAGCTTTATTAAAATTCTTTTACAAGTGTGTGTGACCTTTTATTTAAGGCATAGATGGTCAGAATTGAGATATCTTTATGGAAGAATTTTCCTTTGATGTGTATGAAGTGAATTTCCTAGTGGTTTTTTTGTTTGTTTGTATCTTTTTGGGTATTTTTTGTTTTTGTTTTTTTATTTAAGTTTGGTTGAGGTCTGATGTTGGGTCTCTTCAGTGCCCAGAAGGTAATCAGTGGCTGGCGAGCATGGTGACAGGCCTGTGGCTAGAGGCTAGAGACCCTGATCTTGAAAGAACACAGGAAAGCTGGGTACTCTGAGGTCAGAACAGACTGTTTACCTCACCATACAGTTTCCTCTCACCTGGGAACACAGTCCCTGGTGGTTTGGGCTCCACAGTTCAGTCCGTTTTTCATTGTGCAATCTACTGCCGTCCTGCTGATTAGGCACAGTGTGCTATTTGTATCACCACCTTGGATCTGCCAGAAATAATGATTTTTTTTCATGAATACAGGTACAGATGTAAGCATTTGACATCTAGCTGATTGACAGATACAAGTGTATTAATGGTTCTGAGCTTTTTGAAATCAATTTCAAACAAAATATGCAATTACTAATAAACACAATGTGTCAAGTAATTTTAAGATAATCATAAGCAAAATTCTGAAACACAATGAACTCTCATGAATGTTGGCTTTCTACATCTTTTTCTTAGTTGTCAGGTGCTGCATGTCACTTTAAAAAATTTTAAAGTTTCAAAGCACTAATAAACATATATTGTTAAAAATGGGAAAACAAACAAAACCATTCTTTTTTAAACGGGGATTTTATATCATATCCTCTGAATATTTTTATATAAAACAATATTTTCCAAATCTAGTAAAACTTACTTTTAGGAAGAGTTTAAAGAATTGAAAATCACATAAGTCAAATATGTGAACAACCTTACTTATGCAGGTAGTGCATTTTCTCTGAAGTAACAAACAGCTAGAGAAGCAACATTCATGCCAAACATTGGAAGACAAGTGGTAAATTTTTAAACCAGGTAAACTCACTCCAGCCTACTTTCGAAACAACAGAATAAAAATTTAATTAACACTGTGAAGAATCAAGTTCCTAAATTTTTCTCCAGATTATGGCAGTAACATTCTTTGCCCCAATGATATACATTCTCTCATAATTTGAAATGAGTCATCAGTCAGGCCCTAGATCTCTGGCTTCCATGATACCATCATATTGTATCTTTATGCGGTCTCCTTTTAGTTATTGTGTTGCTGTCCTGTGTGAAGGAAATCCTGAAGATCTGAATCAGCAGGACTGGTCCCTTCATGCACCCCAATCATTCACAGATGATATACAATTCTGGATGGGTCAATTCAAAGCACTGGATCTAGGCCTGGGTAACAGCCAAGGTAGTCAGCATGTTCACTACCAGAGTGAGTTCTCTCATACTGACCTGACCGGTTACTCAGTCTGCAGGAGGCAAGGTCAGTTATCTCACTCTCATGCCTTAGGAGCCAGCTAACCTTCCCCCATGTGTCTAGAGCCAGTTCCACTGTGCTGCCCAATCAAGGCGTGAGGCACACCCTTCCAAGTGCTCCAGCCTTTGAGGGGTTGTTAAAACTCTCCCATTCTCATATCCTTTGGCTACCTCACCTGTGCCTTTGCCATCAGGGTCAGCTCCACCAGTTTCCATATCTTCCCAAGGTGCAGGGCCTGCTCTCACAAGTGCTACAGCCAGTGAGGGGGCAGTTCTAGCTCTCCTGCTTTCAAGACCCCATGGTCAGCTCCCCCAGCTACTGCAGATGGCTAGGGAAGTGGTGGAGAGCATCATCCCTAGCCCAGATCACCTCAAAACAGAAAAGTAAGAGAGACAGCTCTCCCACATTGTCACCTTCAGGGCCAGCTCACCTGTGTCCCCCTCCATCAGGGCCAGCTCTACTGTGCTGCCCAGGAGAGGTACTGGGCCTGCTCTCCTGAGTGCTGCAGTTGGTGAGCTCTCCTGAGCTCATGGCCAGAGGTGGGACATTCACTTCTATGCCCAGGCCACAGTGTGGCAGACAAGAATCAGGGCACACTCATACCCATGGGGAAGGCTTACTCATATTCCCAACACAAGGCCAGCTCCACTGTGTTGTCTGGGTGAATTATAGGGCTTGCTCTCCCAACAGATGCTAGTGTTGAGAGGTATGCCCAGCTCTCCACAGCACCACAGCAGAAGGGCCATATATGCACAGCTACTGAACATCCTTTCAGAGTTAATAACGACATAAAAGAGCAGACAACAGAGTCCATGTCAGAGACAGCCTCTTCCCCTGCTCCCCTTAGTAAGGAACTGAAATGGATACTGAGCCGCCAATCTGCTACAGCTGTGAAGGATGCAGGTACTCTTTATGCACGGTCCTTGGTTAGTTCATCAGTCTCTGAAGGTCCCTCCTGGGCCCAGATTTGTTGGCTCTGTTGGTCTTCTTATGGAGCTCCTATCTGCTCTAGGTCCTTATATTCCCCTACTCTTTCTGAGGACTCCCTGCACTCTGCTCAAAGTTTGGCTGTGAGTCTGAGCATCTGCTTCAATCCCCAGCTGGATGGAGCCTTTCAGAGGACATTTCTGGTCAGCTCCCATACTGTTCCCTCTCATAAATTACAGGGTATTCTATTTGCCCATCTGAATGAAAATTAAGGATCTTCTCTAGGGTATTCCTTGTTATCCAGCTTCTTTAGTTCTATAGATTGTAATATGGTTATACTCTATTATATAGCTAATATCAACTTATAAGTAAGTGTATTCCATATGTGTCTTTCTGGATCTGAGTTACCTCACTGTATCTTTTCTAGTTACATTCATTTCCCCAAAATTTTCATGATTTCCTTGTTTTTAATTGCTGAGTAGTATTCCATTGTGCAGATTAGCAAAATTTCTGTATCCATTCTTTGGTTGGGGGACATCTAGGTTGTTTCCAGAGTCTGGCTATCATGAATATAGCTGCTATGAATGTAGTTGAGCAAATGTCCTGGTTGTATGGTAGAGTATCTTTCAGGTATATGCCCAGGAGCAATATGGCTAGGTGTTGAGGTAGCATTATTCCTAATTTTATGAGAACAATGGGGCTGGGAAAAGATTAATGGGGGCTACAATCAGGATAAAAAGTGAATAAATTATAAAAAATAAATTGAAATTAAAAACAGATAAAAATGGAAGATGTGAGAAGAACATTTTCAAGATTCATGCAAATCTTGAAAAAAAATTATTTGTGGGAAGAGTTGAGAGAAGCAATTTTCTAGAACTGTCTAGAGAGAATATAAAGACAAATGTATATACAGCCTCTGGGCCTGATATAGCCCTTTTGTGGTGTCTTTACTTTGTCATCATCACTCGGAAATTCACTGCCTAGGCACTGTGTCGCAATGCAAACGTGCCTCAGAAGACATCTAGCAGTGTCTTCAGTTTCTAGTCCAGCACTTTCATCATTAGTATATTATTGAAACATTTACATGTGAAAAGAGCCCCTGTGTACAGCTACTTTAAAAAAAAAAATGGCAAGCTCTGAAAGGCTAGCCAGTAAGAGTGCTCTTAAGACAATCATGAGAATGGGCCTCTAGATGGCAGCATTCATGGAACAATCATGGGACCTTGCAAATGCCTGTAGCTCTAATTCCAAGGGATCCAATGCTGCTTTTTGATGCATTTGATAACAGAGATGTATGAATATTCACATATATGTGTGCTTATATGCAAAAGTCAATACATACTGTCATGCACATGAAAATAAATTATTTTAAAAATCATTGCTACTTTTAAATACAGAAACAAGATAAAATTTACATGATACATGTCAAGAACCATTACATAACACTGGATAAAGCCCAAGATATATTTTTTTTCTCTTGGAAATATAATTTTGCGATTTACTTTATACATTCCTTGATATGTAACTTTTTGTATTTTTCACATGAATTTTTTTTTTTAATCTTGTATTTGTAATAATAGTTTCAAGAATAAAAAAGGCTGTTGGTTAGTTGGTTAAACTAATATTTTCAAGGTCAATGTATTCACATACTTATCTACCTATGTACCCACAGAAAATAGAACATTCATACAAAGTGCCCTATGTCTTGGGTAGTACCTTTTCCTAGGATTATTATGAAGAGATAACGTCTTGGTGTCAAAGCATCTATTTCTCTCTGCAAGGCTTACAATGAATGAGCCTGCAGGCAATTTTGGTGTCCTTGGATTTTAAGTCTTGCCAGTTCTGGATTTAACAGCAGAAGCATCAGGCAGGAAAAAGAGAGACAAGATGCCTGCTGAGTTTTTTTTTTTTTTTTTTTTTTGTGTGTGTGTGTGTGTGTGTGTGTGTGAACACTGGCCTTTTGGGTAGCCATGCACAATTAATTGATAGTTATTTATACAAATGGGTACATTTATAGCATTGGTGTCCGGGAGAACAGAAATAGTCATCATCAAGCAGTTACCAAACACAGTTGAAGTAGTATGATCATTCTCAAGAGTCTTTCTTCATCGACTCTTAGCAGGATACATTTTTATTGAAAAACATGAAATAAATTTTGAGCATATTTTCTTCTTCCCTAGTTCATCCCTGATCCTCCAAACCTCCCTACCCTCCCAACTTTACTTTTTTTCTCTCATCTTCTTAAAAAAATAAATCAATAAAACTCAAAACAAATAGAAACACACACACACAATCCCCATAAAACAGAAAGAAACCGAAAAATATACAAGCAAAAGACAATAAGACAAAATTTCTCAAACAAAGCAAATTGAGACCATCCACAAATGTAGTTATCAGTTGCATTTTCTTTTCATTCTTTCTTTTTTTTTTTTTTTTTTTTTTGGTTAGGGATGGGAACTCATGCCTCCTTCCTTCTGTTGGAACACATCGTTCTTGAACAGGTGCAGGCTGAATTTGTGCTGCCCCAGTCTTTGAGAGTACAAATGTGTCTCGAAAGTGTTGTGTCTGGAAGACACTGTTTCTTTGAAGTCGTCCATCAGCCTTGCCTCTAATAATTATCTGCTTCCTCCACTTTATAGATCTCTGCACTTTAAAGGGAGTGCTTTGGTGAAAACGTTCCATTAGAGGCTCACTTTCCAAACACTGTCAAGTTGTGAGTCTGTTAATTCCAATTGTTGAAACAAGAGCTTCTTTCATAGTAAGTAACTGAGTCACTGATCTAGGAATTTCATGGTTCTAGAAAAATGTCATTAGGGGTCATTTTATCATTATGTTCACTTAGTAGTATAATAGTTTTTCCATTAAAAATTAATAATAGGTTTTCCATTGTGGTGTATGTAACATCAGTTCTTGGTAAATTCAACAGTGTCTCATATGGGTTCTTTCCCATAGAATGGATCATAAATCCAGTCAGAAAATGGTTGATTAGTCCTATAACATTTGTGGACCACTGCAATGATATATGTTTCAGACAGGCTATGTTGTAGATCACAAGGTTTATTGTCAAAGTGATGAGTACCTATCTCTTTCAGAAGCACATAGAAAAACTTCTACTATTATGTTCACTTGTCCTTGGAAGTGAAGGTTCTAGTTAGGAACCTACTTAACTTCTCCATGTTCAATAAGGTATATAAACAGGGTCTTGCCATCAGTTTGAGGAGAATAAACAAGAGTCCTGGCAATAGCCTGTGATGTTTAGGGGGTTTCCAGGTGGCTGCTATCACTAATGAGTCAGTAAAACATAACCAATTTCTGGCACTAGAATTTTCAATTGGTTGTGGAAGTCAGTGGAACACATTTTACCTAGTGTTATTTTTAAAGCTCATAAACCTGGGAAAGATTTAACTATAAAACATGGCTCAAATGTGATTATTATGTAAGTTTAAAAGATTTAGATCTATTAAGTTGAGATAAAATGTTTCACAGCTATGTTGCTAAATTTATTTCTACTATTGGGGTATGGTGAAAGAGCACAAATGAAAGGAACCAAACTATAACGGTGACAGCAATGGCACATGTGATTGACAAACCTGAAATATTTTTAAAAATGTATAATTTAAAAGAAAGAGAATCACAACAAATCCTATGGTCATGTAAATGACATTAATAATAAAATTCCTTTCTCTTCATGGTCACAACTCCAAACAACTATATTTGTATATGCACTAATCAGTCATCATTCTGTGTCCATGCATTTAGAAATTATGATAGAATCTAAATTTCTAGTTAAGCCTCTTATCACTGAGGCACCATTCTCTTACTGATTTTTTTAAATATGTAAAATGGAATAATAAACCAGCAGTAATGTTTAAGTAATATAAATAAATAAACATGAATATTCACCATGTACACTTAATCTTGGACACACACACACTTAGGTAAGATAAAGTATAATAAAAAAGGTTTAGTTGAACAGTTTTTGGTCCAAGGATGGCATTAAAAATACATACTAACTGCCTGTTGCAGAAACGTCCATGGAGAGCCACTACTGAATTGTGCCTCTTGTCCAGCTGTCTCTACCAAAGACTTCACTGCTAGTTAGGTAGAATTTCAGTTCAGATATTGCCTAGGGTTAGGGTTGCTTGGGGGGAAGATTTCTGGCAGTAGATCATAGGGACCCTGATGGAAGAAGCCTTAGGCCTTCCTTCTGCCACTGCCTCCTCATGGTGTTAACATGGCATTCATTTGCACAACTTAATCTAGGAAACAGAAAGGCCCCTGGCCCTTTTAAGGTGTCCACTCCCTTTTCATGCTTCTTATCACTGTGAACTCTCGAAGAATTTGTCTCTTTCATGCTTTTCTTTCCTTATAATAGATTGGGAAGTAACAGGGACACCCAGAAAAAAAAATCAGAAAATCTACTATTTCCTTCCCATGGTCCTGAAATTGCTTAATGATTATGCATTAAGCAACATCTGAACCAAACCAGAGTCCAAAGAACTAATTTTGTGGTGGGGAGGGATACCCAGTGAACTTGGAAAGTGGCAGGGCAGAGATGAGTGAGGGAGGGTGGGATTGGGAGGTAATGAGGGAGCTGGATACACCTGAGATACAAAGTTAATAAACTGTAACTAATATTAAAAAAAATAAAAAAAAATTTTCAAACTCTAACAAAAAAAAGTTAACACTCTCTTCTCAATACATCCTGGAATGACAGCTAAACTTTCTGAATATAGAATTCACAACTCCAACTTTATCAGGTCCCTAAATTTTAATAGTGTTCACACAAAACTACAGGTGATAAAGATTGCACAGAACCCTACACCCTCACCAACAAATGAGTACTCTTAAGCTGATGACTTTTGCATAGCACCTATGGTTTGCACACGAGTTAATTTTCTGTGTTTGAGAGCTTGTTAAGTATTGCTATGTACAATTCCATTGAATATTCACAAGAGCTTATAAAAAAGAGCAGTGGTATTTTATTTCAGTGATGACGAAACAGACACAGAAATAGAAACTGAGTTTCTGGAAGTCACACATCTAGAACTTGCTCAGTCTCACGTGGGTCTCTCACTGTTTTGCTTTGGTCATGTTTAGATTTTCTTTAAAAATTTATGCCTGGTGCCAGAGAAATGATACAGGGGTTTAGAGCACTTGCTGTCCTCCCGGAATCATGAGTGTGATTTCTTTTTTTTTTAATTTATTTATTTTTATATCAATCACAGGTTAGGTACTTTGCATCCCAGGCATAGCCCCCATCCTTCATT